>ML685780.1:23007535-23052535 GCA_007922175.1 Pelusios castaneus
CTCTCTCTCTCTCTCTCTCTCTCTCTCTCTCTCTCTCTCTCTCTTTATATATATATATATAACATCTCAGTCTCCTTTTAAAAAACAGTTAGAAAATAGAGATTAAAAAGAGTTTGCTGATGTATTACAGCAGAAGTTTGGACTAATTTGATTACAAACAACCTATAGTCATTAAGGGATATAGAAGCATGACTGTTTTTCTTTTGTGTTTTACAGCTAGCAACTTAACTGTGGGTGTTCTTCTCAGAGGTTATGCATGTTTGAAAGTTTAATTTCTAGTTAGATAAATGAAAATGGATAGCAAAATCATTTTTTAAGATTAACTAAACAATACCCACCTTTTAAACAAAGCCTTCATTTTAGACCTTCATTTTAAAGTTAGCATTTCACTACTCATTGTAAAAACCACAAAATAACTTCTGTTCTTCAATGCACAGGGTTTTTGCCTGAAGTACTTATTTTCAAGCTACAAGCTGTGAGATATTATATATAAAGTATTAGTACCAAGTCAAAATATTCTAAAGATTGTGTGGGTTTTGTTTAATCAGTATATTTGCAAATCAGGCCTCTGGTGCTAATAAACTAAGGCTGATATTTAGGGGTAGCGGACAATGCAGTAGGGTTGTTTAATGGGAGGCTTCTGGTTTGAATAATAGAACAAAAATTCTCTAATGATTTCAGTAAAACTTTTTAAAAATATAATTGTGGTGTTTTATTATTCATGTTTGTGTGGCTGTGTGTGCGTGTTTCAATGTTTTGTTCACATTCATGAAATGGGGCAGTAGTCCATACCACATAAAATCAACCTGGCAGAGAACTGAGAGAATTCCACATTTAGAGCTCTGCTTACATGTGCAAGCAACATCACCTGCAACTCTTAGCCATTCAGAAATACAAATCCAGTGCAAATGAAGTGGCTGGATGTAATGTATACTTGCCAACACTTGAAAATTATAATTGGGAAAACTTAGAGAAGAAGAAGAGGAATATGCTTTCTACCTCTGCTTGACCAGGAAAGTTTCTGGAGGAACAGAACAGGACAACTGTGAAAATATTAATTTAAAAAATAGAAGGCCAAGATTTTCACAAGTGACTGGTGATTTTGGGTACCAAACTTGATGTTACCTTAAAAGGGCCTGATTTCCAGAAAGTGCTGAGCATCTGTCCTTCGATAATCAGATCCCTTTCAATATACAATGTTTGCCTCAATTTTTTAGACACTATATCACTCGTCATTTTTTAAAACCTTGACCTGGCCAAAACAGAACGTAGAAAAGAAAAAAAAAGGAACATGCACTGTACTGAAAGTACTAGTCTCATTTAAGGCTATGATTACATTGCAAATGGAGGTATGATTCCACATGTGTAGATGTACCTGAGTTAGTGTCACCCTAGTGCAAGTGCCAATAGCAATGAAGCAATGGCAACACAATATGGCTGCCTGCGTAAGGGTCCTGATCAGGTTTATACAGACAGCCTGTGTTATTAGTCTATTAATACTTGCACAAGCTAGGTTAAAGGTAACTCAGGGGTATGTCTCCATGTGCTGGAATCACATTGCCAACTGCAGTGTGGACATACTCTTAGCGCTCAAACCTACAGCCCTCACTCAGGTAAAGCCACCACTTCTATTAGTGTCGGTAGGATTCTGCAAACGGTTATGCATAGATATCTCCTTAGTCAGGAGGGTAGTCCTACTCTACTCAGTGGGACTATTCATATGAATAAAGTTACTCCTCGGCATTGTGGCAGAGTACTCCCCAGCTCATGTCTCCTAATGTCCATTCTCCCTGGCATAGCAGGGCCTGCAGTCAGTCAACCTCCCTGGTGAGCCCGCTTTTCTCTGCCAGTGCTGTGGCTCCACTGACCTTGGCTCAGGCCTCCCCCTAGGCAGGCAGCCTTGGGGTGGGGTATCAGCATGGCTGGAGCCGGGTTCTCGGTCTTAAACCACTGTCTTGGGGGAAGGTGAATATTTTCTGCTGCCCCTGCTGCAGCAGCTGAGGCAAGCCTCTCAGGCCTTGCCTCTCCTCTTTCCCTTCTCCTAACCCTATCTGATTTTACTTTGCTCTGCTCTGCTCCGCTCCACTCCACTCCGTGCCCTACAGTTGCTGATCTTCTCTCAAGCTTTGATAGCCTGCTTCCTGATGAGGCCTGCATACTATTCTCATTGGCACTGGCTTAGATCTGCGTGTGTTTATTGTCTTTCTACTGTTGGTGCAATTTTGACCTGTTCAGTATTTTGTCAGTGTCTCATTGTATTTAAGGGTTTGTTTTCTGATGACAATTTTATATAATCGTTGATAGCCTGGTTATGATCACATATGAATTAAGTTGTATAGAATAATGTTTTACAAGTATAAATAATGCACGAAGACTTTTCCCTTTGTGACTTTCATATGCGTTTCCCAAGCATAATATCTTTCTCATTTTAGATGGTTCCTATACTGGACACCCAGGTGATTACATAGTGAAGCACCAAGAGTTTTCCACTCCAGCCTATGCACAATACATATGCAGGATGGATTTGCTTTGGTGAATTTTCAATGGTCCTCTTTTAGAGATGGGGCCCTCAGGCCTCTGCAGCCTATAATCAGTTGTAACTGGAATGAAGCTGTCAGCTCCTGCTTGTACTCTGTCAGCTTTAGTGCCACCACTTAGAGCATCCCTGACAAACACACAGTGTAAATTTAACAGTCAACTTGTGACCTAGCAAAGGATCTTGTGGAAGAACCATTCCTGGAGCTACATTATCTAAAAGGGATGGCTTGTACGTTCTTAAACAGCAAAATGAAACACAACATTTTATATTTGCCTAAAAGTGTTTGTTGTTGGTTTAATTGAAAAAACTCATTGTCATTATTTTCTACCAATAGGATTAGAAGTCTGTACGGTGAACCGGAGTCATTCATGTATCAAATCCCTCTCAGCACAGGAGACTGCAAGGACCTCATCTACCTCCTTGATTTCATGGACTGATCAGTGTCGGTCACAGAATGAATTATAGCAGCCTAATATTATTATTATTGTCATGTCAATTATTCATTATCAAATATCTTCTCAGCTCTGGAAGTTTCAGAAGTTTCCCATTAAAAATTTAAAATTAATAAAAAAAATCATAAAATGGCAGTAGGGAATATTTCTGGCACTGGATCTGAAAAGAAAAAGGAAGATTTTTTTTTTCTAATATCTATTTTAAAATACCTACCCATTTATTTCCTTCCAAGTTTTTTGAGGCAGCGACTGATGACACTAGGTTTGCTGTCCCTCTTGTCAATGTATTGCCATTTTAGTTAAAGGTGACAAAAACAAGGTGGATCACCTTGTATGTGTATGTCAGAAGGGTGTAGTGGGACAAGCAAAGCTTCTTTGTCAGATCAAAGCAGTCTCTGGCACTCAGTTTACCCACATTCCAAAGGATAATATCATTGCAGTAGGGAAATTATCGTAACATTACAACACAGCTCCAATAACTCACTGACCTTTTGGGATTTCATTGCTTGCTGCGTATAAATACAGAAAACTCACTGGGCAGGCTTCCTCGATAAGTGCTGCAAACAAATTACTTAGGCAAAGGGGAGGAGCTTCCTGAAAGTAACTTTAAATGATAATAATAATATGTTAAGATTTAGTGTGCCTTCAGTTCTCATCTGCAATATGAGATTACTACTAATCTCGCCCTCACATAGACTCTTGTAAGGATTATGGAGAATGTAAGGGTGCGTCTACACTTATAAATTAAGTCAATTTAAGCTTGCTTAAGTCGACTTAATTTACTCTTCATCTACACTACACTTTCCTTAAGTCGACTTAAGCAGATGCTTAAGTCGATTTAAGGAAAAATTAAGTTGACTTTCTAAAACCTCCTTTTAACTCGACTTTCTAAAGTCAACTTAAGCCAGTGTAGACATGGAGTACCCCTAAATTGACTCTAAGTTAACTTAGGGCCTCCAGGGCTTCCCCACTGCCCTCCTTGCCAGGGTGGCTGGCACAGGGAGAGCCTGGCATGCCCCCCCACAGGGCAGGGCAGAGCCCTGCCCACCCTGCTCCTATGCCCTGCCAGGGTCCCTGTCCCCCTTTGCCCCATTGTACCCAGGTACAATGGGGCAAAGGCGGAGCCCCCTGGCACTTGGCAAGGGGTGCCCCCCCCCACCACCGTGGACCAGTTCCAGGTCCACCTAGCCCCTACAAGTTGACCTAGGCGTCCAGTGTGGATGCTTTAGGTTGACTTTGTAGGGTCCCCTCAAAGTAGACTTAAAATTTAAGTGTGGACATGCTAAGTCGACTTAAATTAACAAGTGTAGACATAGCCAAAGAGAACCCAGATTGACACTTTGTTTTATTTTTTAAGCACTTTATATTTATATAGCACCTTGAAACTATTAAATAGTTGATTATTAATATTGAGAGAAAACCTAAAAGCCTCAGTCATGGGTCAACACCTCATTGTGCTAGGTGTTGTTCAAACACAGAACAAGAAGATGGTCCCTGCCCTACACAATAATTAGTGACCATTGGCCAGGATTACATAATTTTCTGCATTTGCTCTTGTAAATTCAACTAGGTGTCCAAGTGATTTAGTAGCCTAACTCCCATAGACTTTAAAGAGAGTTAGGTGAGTAATCTGCTTAGATGCTTCTGATAATCCCACTGTTCATCCATCTGTACTTTTAGGCAGCAAAGTACCTTTATAAACCTGGCTCTAGGTTAATGAGTATAATTAATGTATAAATAATGTATAATGACATAGTATGTGTACCAGCAAACTCACTATGCTATACAGTAAAAAACAACTTCAGAAAAGTCAGTGAAAAACATTTACAAACTTCAAAAGTGTGAACATTTCAGGTAAAGCTTACAGAGAGAACATTTAGTACTTACACATAGTGACAGACCTACCAATTTTCAGAAGAACAAGGAAATGGCAGAGCATGATGCCAGAAGAGCCAATTATGTCACCACCCACATCCACTACTCATTGAACAAAGAACTAAATGAGGAAAAAATACTCAGATCTTTATATTTTGTAAAACTTTATGTTCTCCAGCTATCAATCACCATAAATTCTCACTGCCCCTCTGAATTGACTCCGCCCCGCCTCCCCCCCACCCACACACACACACATATATGCACACATACCTCAGTCTTCCTAGTCCTTTTAGTTGAGGAGGCAGGTAATGTGCTCTGTCTTGACACACGTTTCATCCTGCAGGTGGCCTAGTGGTGAGAGTTGGTCCCATCTCATCTCAGATCTATCTGAATCCTGGGCCTAAGCCCACATAGAACTAAAAGTACAGCACCCTCAACCAATAGGAGAGGTCAGAGACCCCAGAATACAACTAATTACAGAGGACAATGAATTAAAAAAAAAAGACAGAAATGATGATTGATGACCTTCTATTAAAACTGAGAGGAACAACAGAGAACCCCAGCCAGCACCTGCTTCTCAGGGAAGGATTCTAAGGAGACAACCTGATTCCACCCAGAGGACCAGATACATAAGACAATAAAGGAATGAAAATAGGCCTCACAGTCTCAGACAAAGAAGCTTCTTTCTCTTGGAATGATGGATGGCAATCTTGTTCAGTATCAGGAGGAAACTGAGGAGAAGGGCCTAAGATTTAGTGTGTCTGTGAATGGGGTGTGCTAACTGGAACAAGTGTGGCAAAAATGCAGCCAGAACAGTCTTCCGTGCGGCACACTAAAAAGCCATCTGAAAGCCTTTTCCCCTCACTGCAAAGCGGGCAAACTTTGGGACACTCTGAAATATTCCAGCCATGTACCCATATTTCACAGCAATATGGGGTGGCGTGGGGCTGCCAACTTATGTCCTTGTTGGGAAGTGAAACCAAAGCAGAATAAAGACTAGACCATTGTGTGAAAAGTGAAAAACAAGAAAAAGAGAAATGCATAGACAGCTCCCACTACTAGTGTTGGAAATGATGGCAGCTCTGAGGAGGGACTGATCAGACTCCTTCCTCCTTTCCCTGGCAGCCCCAAGCAACTGTGGGCAGTGGGCACAGAGAGTATACCCTCTTCTGGGCTAGGCCAAACACCCTGTTGTTGCTGTAAAAAGAGACCTTCTCAGGCTTCAGCCTAACAGTTGTTGTATCACCAGCCATGTGGTACTAGAGGGGCCTTCTTGTGCCTTTATGGGGCACATTGCCATAGGATGAAGTCTGCTTTTGTACTAGTACTTTATGAATATACAAGCCTAGAAAAATAATTTCAAATTACATCTCTGGAGACTTATACACTTGAACTGAAAATGGAAAGACCTGAATTCTACTGTCTTGGCTACATCTACATGATGTGATTCCCATGCTCATGGGGGATAGGGATGTGATTCCCATGCTCATGTACACATACTCCCACTAGCGGGGCTAAGCGTGACACACCTCCAAGATTTGCGAACTACAGCAGCCACAGGAATATACATAAATAATGATGCCACGAAGAGCGATGAATTGATGTATGTGTCAATCTGTTCTGTCATTATTTGATAATCTTGACATGTCAATAGTAATGTTTATGTTAAGTGGCACTTGGGCCAGATTTTTCAAAAGATATTTTGTAGTTATGCCACCTGGTGGCATATTCAAAAGTGCCCAGGCAGGTTTGGCATCTCGGTCCCCATTGAAATTAATGAGTTTCTCACTCGGCACCTATCTGCAGCTGTAGGTGTCAAAACACCTTTTGAAAATTTGGCCCATGGTCCCCAACTACATTAGATCTCATTTTACTAGGCACTGAAGGAGAAGAAACTGTTCTTTCCCAGCAGCTACCAGTGCAAGCCCACAGTCCTGCAAAGACTTATGCATGCAGTTAGCTGCCATGTACTGTAAGCAGTTACCACAGACTCCTTCTTCAGTGGGACTCCTCACAGCGCATCACGTTACGCAAGTCGATAAATCTTTGCAGCATTGAAATATTCTATAAGACAGTTTACAACTGATGATGGAAAGATACAGCTATATCATACATTTATATTATAAAAAACATACACACTGCTATTATTCATGACTTCTGACTCAGATTTTCTTTGAAATTACCATCAACAATTTAGAGTTCTTGAAAGTGTCAAAACTGCTGGGTTTTTTGTTTGTTTGTTTGTGTTTTTTTTTTTTTAAGACAGCAAGCTCAGACACAGCCTAAACTATGATGTTCCTACTAGTCAATCATAATGTATACATGTGTTTATTTTAAAGTCACAGTTAATGAGGATTTCCCAGTACCCGACTGATAGGGAGTGCCTCTCCTTGGTATCATCTTCATGACTGTTGATCTGTACTGGGCTTTCTTTGATGAACACTATTTTTCATACCAAGCACATCGTTCTGTAAGAAATGTAAAGTTGGGATGATAGCCAATTGTTTCATGGATATAGAAGTTAATCTGTTCACAAGAGTCAGAATGCAATGAGGAGAGAAATCTATGAAGATGGAAGCAGTGTTAATAGGCTGATAATTTTTAAAACACAAAATGTTTGTATCACACTCTTAATGAACATGATTGTTTGAGTCTGCCTTAAACACACACCTGTGCAAAAACACATGTGAGAAGGTAGGAGATCTTAAGACAAAGAAATTCTTTTTAGTCCGGTGTGATAACAAGGAACACTGACAGATAAATTGACCAGAAAGATATTTTCACACTGTTTCCCTTGAGATGCTTATTATTAACACCCACAGAATCTATGGCTCCTTTTCCCTGCTACTCATCTCCTGCCTCCCCTTTCCAGTCAGTTCAGGACAACAGGACAGTCTCCTAGGCACCTTGTTTTGCAGGCCCCAGGGAGGAAGTGACAGAAGGCTTGCCTTATTTACCTTAGTCATTTCCCCGTGTAATCTGGTTAATCATGTGGCTAATCGACAACACAGAGGATCCCCCCACACTGTGCTCCACAACGACGACTTATTCATATTTAATACAATAGAGTGTTTAAGTCATTCCACGCTTTGACAAGAACATTGGACTTGCTTTGTTTTGCTGCTCTGAGGAGGGTTTGCCTACCCCACCTTCTCTTTCATACAGGCATATGTTCCAGCTCTTGCCTGCTGCAGCTGGACAAGGAAAGAGCTTTTTGTTTTGTTTTGTTTTTTAAAACCAATGAATGGATTATTGTGGCGTGAAGCGTGGGTTAAAACAGTCCCCACATGTATGCATACATTAGTCATTTGGTACTTTAATACTTCACAGCAAGGTGACCTAAAAAGACAGCAGTGTTCACACTCGTCTTAGTTGGCCTGGACAATCTGTTGAGCACAAAAGAAAACACTAAATAAATATTCTTTGACTTGAAATTACCCTTCTGAGGTTAGATAACACCTGGGCTATGCAGAGAAAATCCTTTTCATTTTTTATACCTGAAATAGAAAGAGTGATTAGTATAGTTTTAATTTAAAAAACAAAACAAAACAAAAACCCCAGCAACTGAGAGTGGGCTCCTCTATGTGCTGATGCAATATAAATGGTAAATAAAGCACAAGAAGATAGATTGTGTGTTGTATGCTTTGTCATTACACAGGTATGCCATAAGTGAATTTCATTCTGTCTTAATTAGATGCAGAATGACTGGTTCTTAAAACATTTGTAACTTGGCAATTCTGTAGGGAGCAAATTTTATTCGTTTGCTATGGCCTTGTACACACTAGAGAGTTATTGAGGAATAACCCATCTTATCACGGGACAACAAGAATGCCGTACACACCTGAATGCACCTCGTTGCATGACAACTGCTGTGTTGTGGCACATCAATAAAATTACCTGTGCGAGAGGCATTGGGCCTATCGTGGAATGGCTGTGGCACAATAGAGTGTACGGTGATACTTTTTCCTTTTGTGATAAGCAGCTTCCGGAAATGTCCCAGAATTCCTAGCCTGACCTCTCTGGTTTTCCGCTTGCGCTCTGCTGCTCTGACGCAACAAGCCCTTCCCTCTTCTGAGTCCTGGGAATTTTTGAATTTTTTCCCTGTTGTCACACTTCTGTTTGTTCAGCATGGAGTGCGAGCGTGTTTCCAAGAAGCAATGGCAGCTCAACGCAGTAAATGCTCTCCTGTATGAAGCACAGCCGAGGTGCTGATCAGCATCTGGGAAGAGTCTGATGTGCAGGCACAGCTATGCAACAGCAGGCGGAATTTCAACACATATGACCAGACTTCTCAGGCCACGTCAGAGAAAGGGTACAAGAGGGACATACTGCAGTGCAGAGCGAACTTGAAGGAGCTGAAGCTACGCTACCACAAAGCCAGAGAGGCAAACCTTCATTCTGGATCAGCGCCAGCTACATGCCGATTTTACAAAGAGCTGGAAGCCATCCTCTGCACAAATCCCACATCCACTCCCAAGACTTCCTTGGACACATCAGTGTCCCCACAGTCAACAGATACTGGAGCAGACTGGGACAAGGAGGCGATAAGTGAAGAAGTGGAGGTGAAGGATGACCAGGAGGCTGAAAGAAGTGCAGTGGACAGTGGGAGTCAAGAGCTGTTCTCCACCCCTCTCCACCGCCACCCCCAAGACAAGCAGCCAGCAGTCATTCTCCAGTGGTGTTTTGGAGGCAGCAAAGGGGAGCTCTGGTAAGTATTTGCAAAGGCGATGCTTCTCTGTTTCGGAGCTAATTCTTGTAACTAACAACAAAGTGGTATGCAGAGGGGGAGTTCAGTGTTTTGGGGTAGGTGCTGTTGCATTAGATTTCCCACTCTTCAGTGCATCCAGGGCATCTACTCTGCACTCATTAGCAGCACATTAATGCATGCAGTGATTCTCAAAGAATGGAGAGTTCACTGAAAGTTTCCTGGATGTACCTCCATAGCCTCTGAATAACATTATGCGGAAGAGCACATGTCTTTCTTCCTCCATAGCAGGACACTCTCCCTCACCAGTTGCAGAGCACATTACTGGGGATCATGGCCGCACACAAGTCTGCAATATACAGTCCCGGCTTAGATCCGCTTGCATGGAGGATATGCATTCTCGCTTTCAAGGGCAGTCTAAGGAGTGAGATATCAGCTTGCATGGCCATGTCCTGTGAAGAATGGTGCCCCAAATTACTGTTAATATTCAAAGGTCAATCTTCGTATTTTAGCCATGTAACCAACCTTCCCTGGATCCCCATAAGTCAGATCAAAGGGCTGTTCACGGCACCAACCATCAACTTACCATTTGCAGATCAGTCACCGAACTGCAGTACGCACAGTGTGTTAGTCAGGGCGGAATGTGCTTTGCAAACTGTTATATCTGTTCTTTGAGGAATGTGAGGCCGCAAGAAGGGAAATCAGGGCTTGGAGACAGGAATGCTGGCAGGACTGCAAAGAGAACTTTTTGAGGAGGCAGCAACAGAAGGATGAGATGATCAACATAGTGAAAGAGCAGAGGTCTTAAAGACGATGGTTGGTTTGCAGACACAGCTGCTACAGGCTCATCCCCCCTCCTTCAGACACAGGAGCAGTTCATGCCCTCACCCCCAGAAACCCTCACTAAGCTCTTCTATGAAGGCCAGGGCTCCCTTTTGTGATCCCTTAATACTCCTGGAGTCTGGCTGCTTGTACACACCTGAGAAGCGCTCAGCCTTTCCAGCCCACTCTGGAGAAAATCTCTCTCCCTTACTTTCTCAAAGTTATAAAGGACACAGCACACCATGGTCATGACTGAAATATTGTCCTCATTCAAGTCCAGCCTCCCATACAAACATTGCCAGAGCCCCTTTAAATGCCCAAAGGCACATTCCACAGTCATTCTGCACCTACTCAACCTGTAATTGAAATGCTCCTTGCTGGGATCCAAGTTCCAATGTAGGGCTTCATGAGCCATGGCATCAGTGGGTAGGCTGGGTCTCCTAGGATCACTATGGGCATCTCCACACCCCCAACAGTAATTTTTTCATCTGGGAAGAATGTGCCTGCTTGCAACTTCTGGTACAGCCCCATGTTCTTGAAAATTCGAGCATCATGCGTTTTCCCGACCACCCAGCATTGATAGCAGTGAAACGCCCCCAGTGAGCCACAAGTGCCTGCAGCATCATGGAGAAGTAGCCCTTCTTATTTATATATTCAGTCGCGAAGGTCCGGAGCCAAAATAGGGATATGCATGTCATCGATTGCCCCTCCACAGTTAGGGAATCCCATGGCTGCAAATCTTTCCACAATCTCACACACACTGACCAAAGTCACTGATCTCCATAGCAGAATGTGACTGAGGGCTCTGCACACCTGTGACAGCACCAATCCAACAGTAGACCTGCTAACTCCAAACTGATTTGCAACCAATCGGTAGCAGTCTGGAGTTACCAGCTTCCACACAGCAATTGAAACGCGCGTCTCCATAGTGAGGGCAGGTCGCATTCTGGTGTCCTTGCATCGTAGGGCAGGGGCAAGCTCCGCACACAGTTCCAGAAAGTCACTTTACACATTCAAAAGTTCTGTAGCCACTGCTCCTCATCCCAGACTTGCATAATGATGCGGTCCCACCACTCAGTGCTTGTCTCTCATTACCAGAAGCAGCAGTGCACCGTGTGCAGATGCTCTGTGAAGGAACTCAGTAATGCTGCATTGTTGTTCCACATGGCATTCAGCAGCCCTGAGTCCTCCACTTCCTGTTCTGATTCGGAGCTCACTGCGTACTGTGCAACCAGCCAACCTGTGTTTATAATGTTGAAGGCAACAGTGGAGATAAGAGATGGATCCATGTTGCTCGAATTGGAGTGCTGAGAAGTAGTGAGCCAATGTTGAAAAAGGGCATGAGTTGTTACTAGCAACATTGAATGACAACAAGGGAACACAATGCCCCATGGGAACTTGAGAACTTACCCATGGTCCTCAGCGCTTCTCTCCTTCTACCCAGGGTTCCTAGCATTGGAACTTGATGAGTGGCACAGTGGAATAAGTGCCCACAATTCAATGTTCTTTCTGGCAAAAATGCAAAGAATAGTGTGGAGGATGTGAAGCATAACAGGAAGGGGTTCTACAAGTATGTCAGTAACAAGAAAAGGATCAGGGATGGTGTAGGTCCCTTACTGAATGGGGCAGGTATCCTTGTGGTGGATGATGCGGAAAAGGCTGAAGTCCTCAATGCGTTTTTTACTTCAGTCTTCACAGGGAGGGCCAGCTCCCAGGCTACTACACTGGGTAGTGCAGAATGGAGAGTAGGAGAGCGGCCCTCAGTGATGGAAGGTCAGGTTAGAGACTACTTAAAGAAATTGGATGTGCACAAGTCTATGGGGCCGGATGAACTGCATCCGAGGGAGTTGGCCGAAGTGATTGCAGAGCCACTGGCCATTATCTTTGAAAACTCATGGCGAATGGGGGAGGTCCCGGAGGATTGTAAAAAGGCAAATTATAGTACCTATCTTCAAGAAAGGGAAAAAGGAGGATCCGGGGAACTACAGACCGGTCAGCCTCACCTCAATCCCTGGAAAAATCATGGAGCAGGTCCTCAAAGAATCCATACTGAAAAATTTGGAGGAAAATAGAGTGATCAGGAACAGTCAGCATGGATTCACCAAGGGCAAATCGTGCCTGACCAACCTGACTGCCTTCTATGATGAGATGACTGGATTTGTGGATGTGGGAAGAGCCGTTGATGTGATATACTTCGACTTTAGTAAGGCTTTTGATACAGTTTCCCACAGCATTCTCGTCGGCAAGTTAAGGAAGTATGGATTGGATGAGTGGACTATAAAATGAATAGAAAACTGGCTAGATTATTGGGCTCAGTGGGTAGGAATCAATGGTGCAATGGCTAGTTGGCAACCAGTAACGAGTGCAGTGCCCCATGGGTCGGTCCTGGGGCCAGTTCTGTTCAACATCTTCATTAATGATCTGGATGATGGGATCGATCGTGCCCTCAGTAAGTTCGCGGATGACACTAAGCTGGGAGGAATGGTAGACACACTGGAGGGCAGGACAGGATTCAGGGAGATCTAGACAAATTGGAGCATTGAGCCAAAAGAAACCTCATGAGGTTCAACAAGGACACGTGTAAAGTCCTGCACTTAGGACGGAAAAATCTGCTACAGATCGGCTGGGGACCGATCGGCTAAGTAGCAGCACTGTAGAAAAGGACCTGGGGGTTATGGTGGATGGGAAGATAATTATGAGTCAACAGCTGCATCTGGAATACTGTGTCTAGTTTTGGGCTCCCCACTACAGAAAGGATGTGAATAAGTTAGAGTCCAGCTGAGGGCAAAGAAAATGATTAGGGGGCTGGGGCACATGACTTGTGAGGAGAGACTGAAGGAACTAGGTTTATTTAGTCTACAGAAGAGAAGACTGAGGGGGGATTTTATAGCAACCTTCAACTACTTGAAGGGGTGCTTCAAAGAGGCGGGACCTAGGCTGTTCTCAGTAGTAACAGAGGACAGAACAAGGAGCAATGGTTTCAAGTTGCAGGTGGGGAGGTCAAGGTTGTATATTAGGAAAAACTTTCTCACTAGGAGAGTGGTGAAGCATAGGAATGGGTTACCTAGGGAGGTGGTGGAATCTCCGTCTTTGGAGATATTTAAGGCCCGGTTAGACAATACCCAATACCCTGGCTGGCATGAGTTAGTGGGAGTGGTCCTGCTTTTAGCAGGGGGTTGGACTAGATGACCTGTTGAGGTCCCTTCCAGCCCTATGATTCTATGACAGTCCTTTGCCGTATAAGAAGCGCAGTGTGTATACGCCCTTGCACTATAAAAAAACAGATGTTCATTATAACGCAATGGGCTTATTACAGAATGATTTTCTAGTGTGGACACGGGCTCAATATGAGCTCACTTAAAGAATCATGCAAAAATACAAGGATAAAATACAGCAATTGTGACTATAAAATACAACTTATACAGATAAGCTCAGAGCCCCCACTGATTCATTATACAGGTAGCAAATAAAGAATATTAGCTATCTCTTTTAACTAACAACTGATTTTTCCAGGAAAGGTTTTGTTTGAGGAAGTAGTCTCCATCCAGGTTTCTTGTTTTCAAAAGAATTAGATTAAAAAGGGCCATGATTCTGATTTCTATTGACATTACATGGGTCTAGACCAGGGGTTGGCAACCCCTAGTGTGCGCGCCAGAGTTGGCACGCGGGCTGAGCCTGAGTGGCATGAAGCGCTGCTCAGGCTCCCCCACTTTTGGCCCCAAAAACTGTGCGGCCAGCAGCTGAAGCGCGCAGCTGAGGGTCCCTGCTGGCGGCCCTCCCCCCCTCGCTGGATGGCAGGAGGGGAGCGGAGGGGAGAGGAGCGAGTCGTGTCACGTCGCCCCAGCCCGCCCAGAGCTGTGCTGCTGCCAGCAGGGTAGATCCGGCAAGAGGGTGGGTTGGCTCAGCCTGGCCAGATCCACCGTTGCCGGCGGGCGGTCTCCAGTTCCTGGCCCAGGCTCTCGACGGCAGCAGTGCCTCTGGGTGGGTCGAGCAGACTCGTCTGCTTGCCAGCTATGGCTGGGGCTGGCTCTGCCTTGCTGGCAGTGGAGCGGCTCTGGGCAGGCCAGGGCGACACCGCGTGACCCGCTCCGCTTCCCTCCTCTCCCCTCCTGCCATCCAGCAGGGGTCGGGGCCAACAGGGGCCATCAGCCCCGCGCTGCCCCTGTGGATGGGAGCCAGCCCTGGGGTGAGGAGCCGGAAGCTGCCTGCCGGCTGATTCAGGCCTTGGCCCTGGCCAGCAGGGCACCTAAAGCTTGGCCCTGCCCCTGGCACCTGCTGAGGGTGCGGTGGGCAGGGCTGGCACAGGGGCTGGCAAAGGTTGCTGACCCCTGGTCTAGGCACATGAAGTTCAAAACAGGATAGAGATAGAAAGTTTCCTTTTGCCTTCTAGCAGTGAGGAAACTCATCTCCCCTAATCCAACAACTGTATTAGTGCCTTTCCAGCACATTATCTTTGCCCTAATTCTCCTGGGATTCAGCATCATTAGAGCACTTGAAGGGTTGTTATTGTGGTGGAGGTGTGAATTGATCCCTAAGATGACAACCGCGACAAGGGTACTTTATTAGTCTGCTACTTTGCCTCTAAATTGGAATTGATTAGTCTGTCTGTTAGAAGAGTCAGAAAGTAGGCTGCTTTTGTTCTTCTTGTGAACTACAATGCTTTCTGTGGGCCCATCTTAGAACGCTCTTTCATGTAAGTAGCCTTTACTCATACAAATAAACCTATTGAAGTAAATGGGAATACGTATGTGAATAAGGAGGACAAGGCTGGGCCTTTCATTGCCTTTATTTTCAATTTTTCTACCTTTCTCTTTTTCTCTCTTAACCTCACCCCACACACTAATGATTGGGGGTGGGGGCGTGAAGGAAGAAAAGGAAGCAAACACAAGAATCAGAGGAGAAGCTGTGTTAGTCTGTTTCAGCAAAACAAATGAGGAGTCCTGTGCCATTTTAATCACTAACAAATTTATTTGAGCATAAGCTTTCGTAGCCCACCAAAACTTATGCTCAAACATATTTTTAGTCTTTAAGGTGCCGCAGAACTCCTTGTTTCTTAAATGTGAGAATGGGCTCATCTTTATCCAAAGACCTTTCTAAAGTCATGAAAATAACTACCGCTTGAATGGATTTCCTGATGAATGACTTGGTACTCAAGTACTGCACGCTGTTAATAATATGCATTTTAATCCCATTTGTCCCTGCCAGGTTCACACATATTAAAAGACTGGATTGCTGTTGTCCAAACATGTGGAATATTAGGACATGGACAAAATCTCTGCCAGCAATGAAGAAGTGTATGTTCTCTTAAAAACAAACAAAAAATGGTGCTAAAACAGAAAAAATTTATTCCAGCAGAAAATTTACTAGTCTATGACAACTGCTGGATTATCTTTGTTTGCAAAAGAGTAAATTTGTCAGTAAGATCCCTCAGTAGCAAGATAACATGGCTGCAGATTTCTTGTTTTTAAAGTCATCCACTCCTGTTTATACATCTTGTATCAAAGCAAAAGAATTCTTCCCCTTAAACCAACCAACCAACCAACCAGTACCTGAATTACACTCGGTTTCAAAAGTAATTCTTAGATCTTAAATTAGTAAAAGTATCAACCTCTACAAATATCCTCACTTAGATTCTGTATTAGAAACATCACAGCATGATTCCAGACACTGTGAAATCCTGGCCTGATGGAGGTCAGTTGGAGTGTTTCCAGTAAGTTCAACAAGGTCAGGATTTCTACCTCTAGCTTTTTTAAATGGTAGATGTCTCATGAAGAAAAAGCGTCTGTGCTGCATAAAAACTGAGTAATACTGTTCACCCATTCAGCACAATCCTGGTCAAATTATGGTGAAACTGTCTGTCTACTAGTATAATATTCCCATCCCTCCCTTCCAACTCTAACCCTTATTTAGATCTTTTGCGTGGGCATTCTGCTTCCTTATTTCAAAAGTCTGAGGCTGTTGAAAACCTTTAATTATATTTTTATTAACATTAATTAAGGAATGATAGACATTAGTAATGGAAAATACATGAGGTATTAGTTCATCCCTTGCCAGTGCAAAGTTGTTCCCTACAGTATATTTTCTTGTGCACTGTCCTGTCCAACAGAAACAAGATTTCCTCCACTTCCTTTAAGGCACAATTCCACAGTCTAAACTCTAACATAGTTCTCTTTTTCTGTTTCTCCCTCTAGGTGTGTAGCTATACTCTTTTATGCTGTGATCCTATTATGTTTCCCAAGCATTGGTCCTGCTCAGAATTTGCCTCATAATCTTAAAGGGGTCCAACACCAAATTAATTAAAATCAATGGAAATCCCCAGGTAGATGCTGTTTAAGAGTGGCTTGTTGTTAATTTAGCTTAAACCATTTCCTAATAAAAAATAAGATAAATTGAAATAAAACCAGTTGAAAAAAAAAATTTTAAGTGTCCATCACAGCTAGAGAAGGTGCTGTCCATGAGGAAATATTTGGAGCTGGTGTTCCTGACTAATTCCTGAAGATGAAAGCAGGAAAGCACATGTAGTATGTAGGTAGACCCAGTCTGTGGAATGGAGAAGAGTATCATAAATTAGAAGTTGGAGTCTCTCTGGGAAAGAAAGAGGAGTTTCTTAGAAGTCTCAAGGTAGCTTCTCAAACAAATCTTCTACATTCACTTTACATGTCTTGCCCTAATATATATGGCTTTTGAAAAGTGGGAAACAGTCACTCTTGAGAACATAAAGGGAGCTTTATTCTGGGAAGTAGGAGATAGAAAAGACTAGCAAAAGCTTTGGGAGAAAATTTACATGACCAGGCTTGGTTGCGGTGAGAGAGAGAATGTAACCTGCCCTTCCCATTGTTGACTTTATCATTCTGTTGAGTCAGTATTCAATTCTGGTAATGGAATTCTGGAGCTCAAACTAGTTAGTTTATTACTGAGACGGTTAAGGGGTCATTTGATCATAGCATGTAAGTCCAAGTCTATAAGTATCAGAAATTTGATACCAAGGATATAACAAGATCCAAAGGCTGGAAGCTGAAATTTGACAAATTCAGTCTAGAAATCAAGTACTTTATTTTTTAATAGTGAAGGTAACTAATTAACCATTGGAGCACTTATCAAGGGTTGCTGTGAATTTCATCACTTGTAATGTTTTATCAATATTGGATTTTTTTTTTGGAAGATATTTTCTAGTTCAACCAAAGCTATTGTACTTGAAGCAATAAAATAGTGAAATCCCATGACCTCTGTTATGAGGGAGGTTAAACTAGATAGTCATGCTGATCCCCTCTGGCCTTAATACCAACAAATCTCTGGGAAAACATTTCCTAAGTCCCATAGATTTCATTCCACTTTCTTGATGCCTTCCTTAATTGTATCGCCTCCTATGTAAGCTCTTAGCTTTTAACCAAATCATTGAGGGGGAGGGGGAGGATGTGGAGGTGGTCAGACCCCTGAATATCAAGCATACTGCCTTAGTATACCCCAAACACTAGGCCACACCTCCTTGACTACTCTCAAGTGACTACATACAATCTAGTTAGGAGGCCCTCTAGCAACTTTACTAAGGAGGCTGTACAGAGAAATGAAGCACCTCTTTCCCTGGAAATAGGCTGATGAGAAATCCTGATTTCTGCTAAGACCAGGGCTTCTCATTTGAAGGAAAGTCGTTTGGATAGGCAAAGCTCAGGAAGTTCTCGTCATATTGATAGTTCAGTTCAAAACTCTGACATTTGGATTAAAGCAGTACTGAAATGAATCTTATATTTGACATTTAAAATACTTTAAAAAAGGAACCTTTTCCACTGCCTGTAGTTTCCTAAATCATAGCAGAACGTATTACCATGGCAGAATGGCATGAGAAATTACTCTCCAACCACTTCTGTGTTTTCCCATATTATGACTAAAGGCATGAGTCTCTGAATCATCACACATAATGCCGTTATGCAACAGCATCATGCATAATAAACCAATGATGCAATAGAGGAGTTTTGAAAATTCATTTTCCATGCATGTTGGCCAACATCCAGAATTTAAATATGATATACAACTGCTTCAGCTGAGGAAATGCTATCTTTGGAAGGGATGGTCTGATGGCTAAGTCATTGTGTGACTTAGGACCTGTCTTCGCAGTGCCAGAGTCTGGACGGCAGAGGTATTCATTGTAAAGTGCTCTAAAAAATTGTGTTCTAACTGTCACACATAGATTTTGTTAGCAAATTAAAAAGGTACCTAGTTCACATTAAGAGAGTCATATTTAAAATGGGATTGTGTCAGTGTGAACTAGTTACCTTTCAGTTCAAGCCCACAGGTCTACACGGGGCAGTTGGTGGGTAGCATATTAGGAGTGCTTTTCAAATTGTGCTCCTTGAATGGGTTTTTCCATGCCACGTAGTCAAGTCCTAAGACTTCCTTTGTGAGGTCACTTAGAAAAATACTGGACATTTCTGAAAACATTATCCTATCTACAGATTTTATATTACCTCCTTTCAGTACAGTAGCTGAGCACCTTCCATGAAAAAAAGAATAGCAATAGCTAGCGGACGTCATAGAATCTGTGGTCTTGACCCTTTTTAGGGTAAAAGCTCTTCAAAGGATAGGGTGTTCAAGTTGGTTGTTTAGGGCCCATACCCTGGGACAAGTATTAAACTGACGTAAGCTCTGGCATAGATACTGCTAGGTTGATAGAGGAATTATTCGATTGATCTCACTACTCCTTCCTGAGGGTGATGGTTTTAATATGGCACAAAGGGTGCATCTACACTTACAAATTAAGTTGACTTATGCTTGCGTAAGTTGACTTAATTTAATCTGCGTCCGCACCAATGTTCCCTCTAAGGTTTGGCGGCTTGTGTGCAAAATTTTCAAGCCGTGTGCAAAACTTTTTCTGAATAAAATTTTTGTGTAAACTCACACGACAGAAATTATAGGCATTAACTGAAGTGAAAGTAATTGTAAATAGAATTAATTAATTGTGTTTAATTGAATTTGAATGAATTTTGAATTGAAATTTAATTTTTAGAAAGGTTTTTATTTAAAATTAATTTTTAAAAAGTTTTTTTTTAAAAAGGAAGGAAGGAAGGAAGGAAGGAAGGAAGGAAGGAAGGAAGGAAGGAAGAGAAAAAGGAAGGAAGAGAAAAAGAGAGAAGGAAAGAAGGAAGAGAAAGAAGAAAAGAGAAAGAAAGAAGGAAGAGAAAGAAGAAAGAGGAAGGAAAGAAGAGAAAAAGAAAAAAAGAAAAGAAAAAGGAAGACAAAGAAGGAAAAAAGAGAAAGAAGGAAGAGAAACAGAGGAAGAAAGAAAAAAGAAGGAAGGCAAAGAAGAGAAAGAAGGAAAGAAAAAGGAAAGCAAAGGAGAGAAAGAAGGAAAGAAAAAGGAAGGGAGAAAGAAAAAAGAGAGAAGGAAGGAAGAGAAAGGAAGAGAAAGAAGGAAGAAAAAGAAGAAAAGAAGAGAAAGAAAAAAGAAGGAAGAGAAAGAAGAAAGAGGAAGGAAAGAAGAGAAGGAAGAGAAAGGAAGGAAGCAAAGAAAGAGAGAAAGAAGGAAAGAAAGAGAGAAAGAAAAAAGAAGGAAGGAAGAGAGAAAGAAAAAAGAAGGAAGAGAAAGGAAGGAAGGAAGCAAAGAAAGAGAGAAAGAAGGAAAGAAGATAAAACAGGAAGAGAAAGGAGGAAGGAAGGAAGAGGAAAGAAAGAAAGAAAAAAGAAGGAAAGAAAAAGGAAGACAAATAAGGAAAAAAGAGAAAGAAGGAAGAGAAAGAGAGGAAGAAAGAAAAAAGAAGGAAGGCAAAGAAGAGAAAGAAGGAAAGAAAAAGGAAAGCAAAGAAGAGAAAGAAAGAGAGAAGCCAAGGCCACTGGTGGGGGAGGACCCTACCGCGGCCCTGGGAAGCCGCCGGTGGGGCGGAGCAGACCCCAGCCCCGGAGGCTGATCCTGGCCCCGTGCTGGGAGGCCAAGGCCGTCGGATGAGCCCGGCTCCAGGCCGGGAAGTCGAGGCGGTCAGCGGGTGGGATCCCGGGAGCCTGCCATGGCTGCAGCCACCCCGCTGCCCTGGCCGCGTGGGGCAGGCAGGCCCGCGCACCTGAGCCGAGCCTAAGCCTGCCTGTCCCACCCTGGGGGCGGGGAGGGCCAGCCCAGAGGCCGGGTGCGGGCTGGGTCTGCCGCGGCAAAGCCGCAGCCCCAGGGGTCTGGAGGGAGCAGCGGGGGCTGCTGGGCTGCACGGTGGTCCCTCAGTGCTGCACGGGGGGTGCGACGACCGCTGCACGGCCGCGCACCCGCGCACCCGCGCAGCTTAGAGGGAACACTGGTCCACATTACATTTTCCTTAAGTCGACTTAAGCAGCAGCTTAAGTTGACTTAAGGAAAATTAAAGTCGACTTTACTAAACCTCATTTAAAGTCGACTTTGCTGATTAAGTCGATTTTATTAAGTCGACTTAGCCAGTGTGGACGCAGAGTAGCTCTAAGTCAACTTTAATTCGATTTAAAGGGCTTCAGGGCTTCCCCACTGCTCTCCCTGCCAGGGTGGCTGGCACAGCCAGAGCCTGGCGTGCCCCCCCCCCCCCACAGGGCAGGACAGACCCCTGCCCACCCTGCTCCTATGCCTTGCCAGTGTCCCTGTCAGGCTCAGCCGCAAATGCTGAGCCCACTGGCACTTGGCAAGGGGTGCTTCACCTGCCACCGTGTACCTGTCCCAGGTCCACCTAGCCCCTACAAGTCGACTTAGGCATCCAGTGTGGAAGCTCTAAGTCAATTTGGCAGTGTCTCCTTTAAGTCGACTTAATTTTTGAGTGGGCACATGCTAAGTCGATTTAGCAAAGTCGATTTAAATTGACAAGTGTAGACATAACCAAAGGAAATAGCCCTTCTGTCATCATTGCAAGTGTCTACACTACCTAGAGTCATTTAAGAACACTATTTGAGGGTCCTAGACCATTGTTTTTCAATTAATCTCATGACAATTATGACAATTGTACAATCAGAAAATTCCACTGCTTATAACAATTTATGGACATAAGACAACATGATCCATTGTACTTAAGTACTTGTACTTAGTCATATTATCTGACTGGTCTAACTTAGTGGTTTTATTTTTAACACTCCAAGATATATAACTTTGTAGTTGCAAGTGATTAAATAAAATGTGCTTAATAAGTTACATATTTGTTCAAAGCCTTTGAAATGAATTCAAGTGCAACTGAAGGAAAAGAATGCTACACATTTTTGTAACATTGGCTTACAGTCAATCCTCTAAGAAAAGTTATTTCTCCCTAATTAGTACAGCAGGTTTACAGTACTTATAGCTGTGCTACCCCTGTTCTGAGAGAGCTTAAAATTGGCCAGGTTGTTCAAATCCAGAATGTTTCATAAGCAATAAATAGATTTTAAGAGAAGACTGTGAAGAAGACAAGTTCCAAAGGAGTAGCCGTGTTAGCTTAGGTTCCCCATCTTCAAAGCGTCTGACGAAGTAGGATTTTCTCTCACAAAAGTTCATGCGATAAATAAATTTGTTAGTCTTTAAAAGTGTGACAGGACTCCTTATTTGTTTGTGGGGAAGACAGAATCTGAGCTAATTTAACCTAAGTATAAAAATATGGTTTTATTTCAGCTAAGACCTCTTGAGACAATCATTCAAAGTTAGGAGTGTGCCACTGCACATACATATTGTTCTAGATACTATAGGAGGACGAGACACTAGGAATGTAGTTTAATTAGGCCATAACTTTATGAAATAACACACGTAGGCCCCACCTAGCAATAAACCTAACCACTGTGGATCATCCTTCCTTTGTAATCCATGCCTCCTGGTGAAGGGCTGCCTTCAACCTCACCAAACCCCGTCAGCTTGGTCCAAGCATCATAGTTTGGAGTCACAGTCCTCCCTTCATGTGAAGGTTAAGGGGGAGGTGAAGGGGAACAATAGGAGCCACAGTCCTGTCACCCATCTTCTTTCTGCAGATCCTTTCTTCTAATCTGCCTTCAATACTGGTTTATCAGTAGATTGGACCCCTCCTGTAGAACAATTATCCGTGATGTCCACCAAGCTGCCACAAAATGAATTTTACAAGCTAGTATACCAGTGAGTTGCTGGGTTCCTGGAAGTAAGGCAAAGACACCTCACATGGCCCTGGCCAGTCAGACAGAGGGGAAAATTCCTTCCCAGATCCCAAAAGGCAACTAGTATGATGCCCAGAGCAAAACCCTCCAACCTCATTCTTTTCTAATCCTGAGAGGAATGAGAAGGACAAGGATGCACAGAAAGGCATCCCCAGCAAGACAAGGGGTTTATAAAACCTCCCACTGGATGAGCGGGAGTTAGTAATCTTATGCTACACCCTTCTGCCTAATCAGCCTTATTCTTCCCCTCTTTAAACCTGCCCAGAGGAAGGTATGGGGGGGGGGGGGGTGTACTCCTTACAGGCACCAAGGATTTTCTTTTCCCTGCTGGCTCAGACAAACCCTCCCCACCTCACAGGCTGCAGAGAAGCATTTATATATGCAAGAACACGGTGTGCCTTTTAAAATCAGATATTTGGTTGCACACATGGCCAGAGAAGCCACGTGCACATATACATCAGATATGCAATCACAAAAGGCACATGGAATAACCTGAGAGAATACTAAATACAATGAATAGGAGACAGGTCTCTGTTTTACCTCGTTTCAGCACTTTTTCTCAGGCTACAGCTGCACTGTGCACCACTTTCAGTGGAGTGTAGGATATGTGTAGCTACCTGCCACAGTGAAAAGCAGGCTACATCCTTGTAGAGTTACGTGTGTCAGGGAAAGGCTCTGTCAGAGTGGAGGCAGTGAGAAAAGGCTCAGCGGCAGGGATCTTCTGGAGCTTTTCCCCATTGACAGAATCTCTTCCTGCTGCCAAAGTCTTTGACTGGAGCAGGGAAAGGCTCTGGAAGTGGGAAAGCAGCAGGTTACCGCTACAAAGAGCAATGTAGGGGGTGGGGGTGAAGGAGACACTGCTTGGGAAGAAGAATGCCATCTAGGGCAAGTACCCAAGGGTGTGTCTACACTGGCAAATTAGGTCGATTTAAGGAGGCTCAAGACGACCTACACAAAGCCATGTCCACACTGGGCTTTTCTTAAGTCGACTTAATAACACCTAGTTTTAGGTCAACTTAAGCCTTAAATCAACTCCTTAAGTCAATTTAAAGCCAGTGTGGATGGGGATTAGGGCCTAAATTGATCTTATTAATTGACTTAAAGTGTTAAGTCAGCTTAATAAGGTTGATAAAGGGCTATGTCTACACTAGAAAAGTTAAGTCAACTTTGTTAAGTCAACTTAATAAGGTTGACTTAAAGTTGACCTTATTAAGTCGACTTAATAAAGTCAACTTAACTTTTCTAGTGTAGACATAGCCCAGAAACCTATCCACAGTGTTCAGACATGTTCTTTACTCAGCTAGACAGTCTTTCACTACTTTATACCTGTGTTAGAAGGGAATATAATGTATGTACTCTACACTTTGCTAGAAGGAATGTGCAATGAAGATGTACCTTCATTTTCCCTAGAGTGAGCTTTTATTTTCATTCATTGACAAGGTATATCTGTCTCTGAGTCAAAACACTGATCTTTATGGAGGGAAACTTCAATATCAAAAGCTTAGGAGAGCAGAGGTAAGTTTTTAAGATTATACACACAGATGTATTATGTGACTTTTAGTCCAACATGCTACCAATGCATAGCTAAAAAGCATCAGAAGTAAGGGGTGAATTATTTTTCAAATGGACAGAATGATGGCTTGATGTCAATACTATCAAATGAGCAGAATTATTTTGCATTGTTGTAACTGCAGCTCCTGGAGTTAGTGAAGAGACCTTGGAAAAACAGATCTCTTTCCAGTACTTCCACATGACTTGCCTTTATCAGGGGTATATCTAGTATAACTCAAAGTGAAAGAAGTCCCAAATGAACATCCTGGCCTTTCTCTTCCATCTCTAACTTTTGAGGATCTGATCCAGGAAATCAGTGAAAGTCAGCAGCTCCATTGACTTTAACAAAGCTTTTATACCAGCTGAAGAATTAGCACCATATGTGTTGGATTTCTGTACTATGACTCAAATAGTCAAAAAAATTGATTGAGATCATTAAATGAATATATAAATACTGCATCTCTCTCTCTAAGTGCCATAAAGATGACAGGCTACTCAAAAAATTACAACTAGGGTACAGTTTTTCAACTTCTATATATGTATGCAGTTCTGGATTTCAGGGCCTTCTATAAAGCTGATGACTTATTTTGCCTCTGGATGGAAGGAAGGAAAAGGGAGTTCTTTCATTACTGGTCAGGATACTAAGCAGAGGCAGAGAAATAGTGGGAAAGATATTTACAACCATTTTTAACATTTTCTAAGTTTTGTTTCAGCTTTTCACCCATTTTAATGTGCTTCTCACAAAGATTAGTGTGAGCAAAGTTTGTTCATATGAATATCAGCAGAAAGCAGGCATTTTTTAGCTGAGATTAATTTAATCATGAAATAAAATCATTTTGTGAAAAAAATGTTTCAGGCAGAAATGGAAACAAATTATAAAAAAATTGGGTCATTATCCAATTTGGGCACAACAATACTGTGTGATTTAAGAAACCAGATTGTTTCAATATTTAATCCTCAATGGAACATTTACAGCAAAGAATGTTGGAGCAATCCAGACAGAGTTTGTTTGCACTAGAGATTATTGTAATTTTTCATTCACAACAATTCTGGGGAGGGATAAAAATAGCTTTGGTTGAAATGGAAATTTCTATAGCAGATGTCTAGCTTCAAGAAAAGGTGTGGTTTTCACACTGAAAAGCCATAGACTGACACTACACACATTACTTTTAGCACCTGAAAATGGAAAAAGTTGTGGAGAGGTAAGGAGGTTTTTTATTTTGATGAAAACCCCAAAAATGTTTAGGACAATTTTTAATAAACATATTTTTGTCATCACTGAATTTCTTCAAAGGAACAAATGACATTAACTAGCTGTAGTTTGCAAAAAACCAACCCTCCCACCCCCTCACACACTTCATACAGCAAACATAATAATAATACTTTCACTATGTAGACAAATTCATTAATGGAACAAATGGGATAAATATGCCAAATACATGGTTTGCTATGATAAATTGTACCGAGCAAGGCAACTCCTGACGTGATTATTTTTTAATTAAGAGATGTTGTGGATTTCTGACCACTCTGTTTTCATAAAAAGGTTTGTGATGATATTTAGAGGAATGATAAGAAAGAACTACAGACTGGATACATTCACTTGAGATAAACTTTCATGGATGAGCACTATAATGTAAAAGCTACAGGCTTAAGGTTTTTTTCTTTAAATAAATAAATAAATAAGTTATCTCGCTTGCTTCTTTTCTAATTTGCCCATCCACTGAATGTCCCCTATCACCTTCAATCATGTTTGAACAACGAACTTTTGCTAACATCTGAGATCTTCTGCCTGAACTCCACAATAAACCCATCTCTCATACTGGAACAGGTAAAGAACAACCATGGAGTTTGATTTCTTTGTGGTTATTTTTGTGAATTAAAATTGTTTTGGGGTGGCAAAGAGGAAATCTATTTTTTATTTCACACCTGGATCCCAACATGAACACTCTTGAGTTCTGAACAACTAAATCAAACTAATTCAAGTCCATATATTCTAGGTGTGTTTACTAAATACTGGTTCCAACTGGAACTTGGAAGATAATCCATATGCAGACATTAGGGGAAATGGAAAGAGACAAAGATTTTAATTTGAAATAGATGTGTTAGAGCACTGCTAAACATAGAAATTGAGCTGGATCTAGTGATTGTGAGCTACACTGTGTTCAGATGTTCCATTTATATAAGCATGTGAAGCCTGGATGGCTATCCAGAGTTTTATCAGGCTGAAAATCCATTGAGAATTCTCTTGTCAGATTACTAGTTATTGCTTCCAGCCAAATTCATGGTGGTCCTTCATTTCCAGAGTGAAATCAGAAAGTATGATCAACAAAAAGGTAACTAGATAATTTCAAACTTCATAAAGATTCAGTTGAGGCTGGTACACTTTGAATTTTGGACAAAGGTTCGGATCTGTTCTTATTTCAACTGATTTCTGTCTGAGCAGCAGTTTCAGGATCAGACTCTTAATTATAATTTGCCCAGAAAATGGCTATAGATGGCACTGAAAGCAAGTGAATTTTAAATTAAAAACTCTACTTCATCTTGGCACATATAGCAAAGATTTTTTTAAAAAGAGAACTCTTTGTAAAAATTAGCAAAGTCACTACATGATGCTTCTTTAAACTGTTTACCTAAGGAAACAGCTGTTTCATAATACCGACAAAATAGTTTGGAACTTACAAAATGGTTGACAGTTGTTGTGCAGTTGCTGTGCTGTAACTGTTACTTAATGACATTCTCACTGCTACCTTGTTCTTCCCTAGTCTAGTTACTAGCATTTACCTATTGTCTCATCTTGTACTTTGAACATAAGTTCCTTGAGGCAGGGACCAACTTTTCATTATGGTATTTGTACAGCGCCTAGTACAATGGGGCCCTCGATCCTTGATTGCTGTTCTAGGCACTACCGCAATACGAATAGTTGAGACTAATTGCAAGAGATGTGAGCATCACCTGAGGGCAGGTTTTCCCAACTTCTTCCAGTTTAAATTTAGCTTGAGTAGTAAATAAGTTTAAAGAATTAGAGGACTATCTATGGATAAAAAAAAGTTGACATCAAGTTCCCTTTAGTGACATTGATGCTAACTTTTGCCAAGAGGGTTTTCCAAAAACACTTAACAGCCTCTATGCATCACTAAGGAGACATATCTCAGACTTCTGTGTCAAATATGTTTTACAATTTGTTTAGGTGGAGTTAGATACTGAAACAAAAAGAGGAGAGGTTGGGGGAGTGGGGGTGTCTCTACATGATTCAATGTTTTTAAAATGGCATTTATTCAGTTTGTTAAAGCAGTTTTCCACTCAGGATTTTATTTTTACTGTTTTTCTCACTTAACCAATTTGGACTCACTGCCTCATCTTATGCGTCTCTTGTAGCTTGCCTTCAGAATCTTCTCCTTAAGGAAATTATGCATGGAAATTCCTTTTTACGAGCTTTTACTGAAACCATAAGTCTGTATCTGAAACATATACTGCTGCAAATTTTGCCCAAAGCTTTGTCTTCGCTATATAAAGAAATTATAGGTGTGGACCAATTTTTGAATTAGCATGAAAACTCCTTTTATGTGCATATGAGAAATGCCTTTGAAATGTTTTGCCAAAGGCTTTTTCGTCTTCTGGTTGTTATAAGAAAACATGGTTGCCCAAAAGAAAAAACCTGATCATGGTTCCACCTTAATCAGATTCACAATCGTGTCCTAATGCAATTTGTCCTAATCCACTTCTGAGGAAGACAACCATTTATGATTCAGGGAGACATGTGGGAATAAATGTGGCTATGTGGCAATCTCCCGAGTCATTTATGTACTATATTTTACCAGTTCATAAAAAAACCTAATTACATTTCTGGGAAGATTGTATTATGGATGCAATGTATAGTCTAATAAAACATCACACACATACACACCCACCTACCCCCACTATCCGGGTGTCCTGTAGTCATATTTTGCTCCGTTTGCAATATGCACAATGCATTTTGTATTTCAGTAGTTGGTTTTAGAATAGAGATACTGTGCTTAACATATGTAACATCAACCAAAGTATTGGTATATGACTGAAAGTGCTGCTTTCTTTCTTTACATTTGTTAAAAGGCCCCTCAGTAAGATACAGACTGTTTCATGTCCCAGAAATGAATAAATGTGTATACATATCTCTATATCTCTCAGAATGAGACGTACTAGAGAAAAGAGACTAAAATATTTTCAGAAAAAGGGGTCAAGCATCTAACTAGCCATCCACCCCTTCACACACACATTCCAACCCGCTATTCGCACTACCAAGATTCTCATCTCAAAATCACTTACACAGAAGGGCTTGACTTTAGTCATATTGAGAAGCCCGTTTGTAGTCTCATGGGTAAAATTAAGCATGTGCATACGTGTTTTCAGGATTGTGGCCTAAAATACTAGAGCAAGAGTTCCAAATTTAGAAAACTCTACGTTTATTTACACTGAGATTCTTTCATGCAAAACTCACCCCTCCCCGCCCCATATTAAAATGTTATTGTAAAAGAAAGTTTTGCTATAAACAAAATTCACTGTAATAGATGGCATACAACTGGAACAAGTAAGTAGTGTAAATAATCAAAAGATTTCTTTCTACCCATTTGTAATAATCAAGAGATCGTGTAGCTCATAAAATTACAATTATCTGACATTTAATCATTTATTTTTTACCTCAATGATTTGTGAGGGATTGTTTGAAACGTGAGAGTGAATGATTTCTTGTGCTTCAGCTGCTGAACATTTAGCGTCCAGTGGTTACACGCACTGAAGGATGAAGTTGATGTTCAAGTGGAATCAGTCATCTTGCATGTGAATATTAAGAACTTTTTAATTTCCTGGTTTGGAAACAATTAGGTGAAAAAACAGTGGGAAAACTAAATAGTGCTTCAGAAAAAGAATACTGAAAAATTAGTCCCAAACCCGCCTTAAATTATTTAGGGGTACTTCTATTAAACTAAATGCTTTGGGGGTAGGTCTACACTGCAAGGTGTGAGTGTTGCACAGGTAGGCATTCCCATGCTAACTTTAACCTATACAGTAGTAGTGTAGACATGGTGGCACAGGCTTCACACAGCAACCAGAGCACAAGACATCCAGGAATCCAGGGCTATGTCTACACTTGTAATTTTAAGTCGACTTTAACTAAGTCGACTTAGTTAAGTCGACTTAGTGAGTCTACACTTAAAATTAAAGTCTACTTTGGGGGAAACTTACAAAGTCGACCTAGAGCGTCCACACCAGATGCCTACGTTGACTTCTAGGGGCTAGGGGGAACTAGGGCAGGTCCACAGGGGCAGGGGGGTACCCCTTGCCCAGTGCCAGGGGGCTCAGCCTTTGCCCCATTCTACATAGGTACAATGGGGCAAAGGGGGTCAGGGACCCTGGCAGGGTGGGCAGGGCTCTGCCCTGCCCTGTGGGGGGGGGGCATGCCAGGCTCCCCCTGTGGCCCCTCCCCAGCAGGAGAGGCATTGGTGTAGTCCTGGGGTAGCCGTAAGGCTTAAGTCGAATTTAAAGGAGGTTTTATAAAGTCGACTTAATTTTCATTAAGTCGACTTTATTTTCCTTAAGTTGATTTAAGCAAGCTGCTTAAGTCGACTTAAGGAAACTGTAGTGTAGACGCAGGGTAAATTATGTCGACTTAGGCAAGCTTAAGTCGACTTAATTTACAAGTGTAGACGCAGCCCAGAGGATGTACTCTGCTCACTAACCCATGCCCTCAAATCTATACTACTACTGTTACCCATACGATGGAGAGCAAAACTAGCATGGGAAACCTACCCATGCTAAAAGAATCCTACAGTGTAGGCATCCTCTTTCAGCAAAATGCAGCATCCCCAATTATCTTTCCTACTATCTTCTATAATGATGCAGCATAGATAAATAACTGGTTGACAAATTTTGCTGAAGCTTGCATTCAAAAGTATTGTTAGAATGCAACTTACATCGCATTCAGAAAACCCAGTGTATGGACAGCAGCACAAGCAATGAAAGATTCAGAGCAGGTTTTAGGAGGAGTGATTGCATTATATAGCAATTACTCAGTTGGCCTGATTTTTGTCAGTCTCCCACAGGAAACGACAAGGAGTCCAAGGTTTCTTCACTGCATCACCAACACCTAGAATTATTCATCACTCACCCCGAAGGACATAAAATCTTTGTTAAATACTCAGCTTCCACTATAAACTATATTAGGACAGTTTGTGAATATACACCTACCTCTACAAACTGAAATCTGGATTTAATGTATGAAACAAGTCTTGTGGCAGTTGAAGGACAAGAAATCATCTTCTAGCAGGAAACCAAGATATTTACACCTGTACAGCATAGAGAAGTTAAATAAAATAAAAATATTAAAAAAAAAAAGACAGAGTTATTCTTCTCCATTAGCCTAAATGGATTGTATTATACAGTATCTTGATTCACAAATCATCTATCTCCAACGTATGTAGACACACCTAAGAATTCATTTGCTCCCATGTTAGTTTATTGTGTGCCTTTCACACAATACCTAGGTGTGAGCACAAAAATGAAGATAGACTATACCAGTGGACAAACAATATCACCAGTTCCCCGAGTCTTATTTTTCAGAAAACTAGAACTAAAATGGATTGACATGGGACAAATGTTGAAAAGTGATTAACGATATCAAATGCCACCATTATTGGGTGTCCAACTTGTGTCGTCTTGCCAGGACCTCCCCAATAGAGCATGAGTGTTCAGCACTTTCTCAAAAATCCTCCTCCTATACAGTTGTCTCAAGCTTGGCACGCAAAAAAGAAGTACCCCCAAATCATTACTCACTTTTGAAAAATTTGAAAGTTTCAGTTGTAGTCCTTCATATTGAGCTTGCATCACACATGACTCTGAGCACCTCTGTTAGATCAAAAAAGATTTTTCTGTTGGGAAGATTACATTACTCATCACCGTTATTGTATGCATACAAGCATGTTTTACCTTATAATAAAGCAGAAGCCAACACATGTAAACACTATTATAAATGGCATACGTTATGAATCTCACATTGGCTCAAATCCTCTTAATGGTTTTCCACTGAAAATTCAACATCTGCCAACACCACACAAATCTTGATAACTGATGTCAGCATGAATGCATTAAGCCATAGTTTTTCACGTGTTAGGAAAACAAAGGCTTTGCGGAATTCTGTTAACAAAAGGCTAAATCCTGTAGTCCTCACTCTACAACAGGATTGCTCCTGGAATAAGGATTGAATAAGGCCACATCCTATAGGACTCTAATGAGAACCATTTTTGTGCTATTTGAATAAAACAACATAATAAAATAGAAAAATCTACCATGGTAAATCACTGATGCTGGCAACTTTCATCGCCAGACATTATTTGTGAATGCATGTCCTGCTGCACCAACCACTGGCTTTGATGTGTAGCAGCTGCAAAATGAAGGCAGAACTCAGTGCAGGAAGGCTATTCAAATGAAGGGAAGGCAGTGAAGTAGGGTTTCCCCTCTAGGGTTTGAAATTCCTCAGTGGAACTCAGCCAAAGAAAGATCTAGAATATAAGGGATTTGGATTAATATGTGATAATGATGCTACCCTGCAGATTTACTGGGACTCTCATTGCTGAGGAAAATGTGCGTCTCTCAGCAGCAGCAGGGAGTATCTATTCAGATAATAGGGAATGCCAGGTTAACTCCAGCAGTTGCAGACCCACAAAATTGATTTGCCTACCTACTTGTGGCCTGGTTCTTGCACAGAAGTGGTTAATCAAACTTTCAGCATAAGGCCTGAAAAACAGCAATTTAATTAATGTGCCAGAGATCCATGCCAAACCTTTTGCCTAGATTAGAGTCAGACTCCAAGAAATCTCCAAGAGAAGGGTAATTCTCAGCACCTGTGGGCATTTTTATTAGCTGCTTGCACAGAATGAAAAACCTTATGTTAAAGTGCTTGCCTCCATTCTGCCAAACTGACCTTGTGTGCTTTTACCTGAGCATAACCATACGCAGATTTTAAAGCAGCCTCAGAAATAGATTGCTAATGGGCAAGTGCTCTGTGGCAAATCCACTTGACTCAAATGTAGTCTGTGGATGGAAGTAATCATAAATGGTCTGCTTAAACAGGTCTCCAGCAAGAAAGAGGAATAAACATGGTTTTAATGTTATAGAGCAGATTCATGGGAAGTTATAAGGAAGAATAGTTTTTAAAGGACGAGAGAAAGAGAGAAATCAATGTAAACACTGCAAAGCAGCACTCATTTAACACAATGCTGTGTTCAGGGCTTTTTTTGTGATGGACTGGGGGGTTTTGACTACTGGCACCTCTTTTTTGTGAGGGTTCTCAGGAGTATGAGTACCAGCACCTTTTTTTTCCACAACGATGTGGCTTCGGCTCTTGGCGCTGCCACCTGCAGCCCAAGGTCCCTGGCTGAGTACCGGCACTTCTTTTTTTTTGTTTAAAAACAACAGACAAACAAAACCAAATAAATAAAACAACCCCCCCACACACACACACACGCACACACTGGCTGTGTTGCTGGATTTGGATAAACGCTCAAAGAGAAATCCCAGCTCCATTAAAATTGACGGCAAAACTCCCATTAGTTGGGCCAGGGAGTAGAAACACACTAGAGCTATGTCTACACTTACGAATTTAGGTCGACTTTACTAAGTTGACTTCACTAAGTCAACTTTAAGTCGACCTTATTAAGTTGACTTAGAGAGTCCACACAGGACTTAAAGGTGCGGCTTCTCGGTCCCAACAGAGCCAGCTGGCGCACGGCTGGCTCTGCAGTGACCAGCCGCTCGTTTCCCGGGCTCTCTAGCCAGGGTTCCAGCAGGGGATCCCCTCCTGCTGGAGCCCTGGCTGGCAAGCCCTTCTTCCCAGGACCGCGGCTCCCCTGGCAGGGAAGCCATGGGTCTGGGGAGAAGGGAGCAGGGGCTCCCCAGGACAAGGGAGCCATAGTGGCTCCCTTCTGCCAGGGAGCTATGTGGTGCTCCCTTGTCCCCCCTGCCCTAAGTCGACCAAGTCGACTTAGGGCATCTACACTGGCTAAGTCGACTTTAAGTCGACTTAGACACTAGTTCGAATTATAACAAGGTGTTATTAATTCAAACTAGTTTTTCCTTAATTCGACTGAAGAAGCAGCTTAAATCGAATTAAGGAAAGCCCAGTGTAGACGTGGATTAAATTAATTTGACTTAAACCTACTTAAGTCGACTTAATTTATAAGTGTAGACGCACCCTAGAGGTTTATTTCTGAAAGCTTTATTTTTGAGTCCAGATGCAACCCTTCATTCTGGTTCTTTAGGGTGATGTGTATAGCACAAATGCATTTCTTTTTAAATTTTTTTAAAAGCTGCTGTGTTCTTTCTCAGAGGTGGCTGCCTTTGTGTTACAGGGGCCCTATATGAAAAGATGAGCAAATAGTGTCCCCACATAGAATGTATTTAGCTATATTTCACATGTTCAGAGTAAATTACTTGAAATATTTAGTACAGTATTGAAATTAAACATCTTTTAAAAAATGGGTGTATGGCCTAATCGTGAACCAGTTTGTGATAGGTTAGAAATCTGAGCTGTGTTGTGATTGGTCAGCTATATTATGTTAAATTGTTTCCATTCCTTGACATACTATATATGCAAGCACTTCCAGCATTTATATTCTCAAAAGGCACATTGCTATTGGTTTCTGTAAACATATGTGGCAGTGAAACTTGATCCTGAATGTCTGAGCTTTTGCAAGTCACTTTGTGCTCCTAGTTCCCGCTCCCCTCTTTGCTTTGTCTTTTACATGTAGATAAATCTTTGGGCAAAGATGGTCACTTACAATGTATATATTAAGTACCTAGAATAAATAGATCCTTGATCTTAGTTGGGACCTCAAGGTGTTACTGAAATACAAATAGCTGTAGTAACCACAATAATAGATAAGCATGGCTGAAATAAGTGAACATATAGAGAATTAGTTTCTGAAGCATCTTTCCAATTCTTTTCATATAGCAAGTGCTTTTGGATCCTTCTAAATGAAATGTTAACACAGTCACTAACTAATGAGTTAGCCTCACATCCACAAAGGGCGTCGGTTACTTAAGACCTATCTTGCCTGCAAGATTTGATCTGGTAGCAATTCTCAGAGGTCACCTAACTTCATAATATTTTTTTTTTTAAAAAAAAAACCTGCACTAGGGGAAGGAGGATGCCTCTCTTTCTAATACTTATCCCACTGATTAGGCTACTCACCCAGGAAGTGGCAGTCCCTGATACAAGTCCCTCCTGTGCCTGCTGAGGAGCAGGGATTTAAACAGTCACCTCCCACCTCTCAGGTGAGTGTCTTCACCACCATAGAGTGAATCTCATGCTTTCTCTGGTCCAATCAATACTACTCAATTAAAATAGAAAAGGAGGGCTACATTCTTCCATGCTCATTCATCTTGCTCAGTACCTTGTGTTTGTAGTCAGGGTGGGTAGAGTCTATCCCTTAGACATGGGTGGATTTTGGAGCTTGCCCTTGGGAAGGCAGCTCCAAAGATCCAGCCCCCACCCCACCACCACCACCGCCTTCACAGAGGCCCAATCCAACTCCTGCCACTGGGAATAGGGCTGGATCCTGCTGCCAGCAGTGGCCCCAGGTCCCCAGCTGGGACTGGCTTTCACCACCACTGGAGGCCTTGTATCCCCAGCCATGGACCTGGCTGGCCCTGGGTCCTGGCTGGGGCCAGATCCCACCAGCAAGGTTAAGATCTAGCCCTGGATCTGCCTGTGGCAGCTGGAGTGGGCCCCAGTTGGGGACCCAGATCCACTGGCGGCAGCAGGAGTGAGCCCTGGCCGGGGAACCAGATCTGCTGGTGGCAGCAGAAGTGGACCTCAGCTGAAGCTGGATCCCACCAGCGGTGGGACTGGTTACCACTGCTGGCAGTGGCCACTCTCTGCCTCCCCGCTGAGGCAGGAGCAGGCCCTGGCTGGGACCCAGAGCCACCAAGTCCTGGCCAGGCCCACTCCTGCCTCAGTGGGAAGGCAGAAAGCAGCCAATCAGGGGAGGCAATGCCTCCCCTGCCTCTTATAAATTCCGCCCCTGCCCCTAGAAAGCAAGTTTCACATTAATGATCTAATTAGATCACCATTTGTCTCTTCTGTTGCTACAGCTGACAACACTGTTCACTGAAGTTATTTGTGCCTAAATGTTTAGCTGTTTGCAACTTTTCCCACCTATTTTCAAAATCCCTTTTGTTCTATACATCACACCTGAAAAAAACCTACAGACAGAACTACATGATTAGCTTAGCCCTTCAAATATGGTGTCCTGACTCAGTGAAATGAAGTGGTCTCAGCACATACATCCTCATCTTTCTTCCAACACCACGAAAGAGACCCTTTAATTAACCCTGTACACTAGGTTGTGTTTAACTTACAATGTTGACAATGCGTGGTGCCACAAAAGGTTGTACGAGGTGATAAAAATGGAGCTGTGTATAGGCCCCTGTCATTTGTAATCATGAGCTGAAGAAGAAAAATAATGAATTTTGGAAAATCAGATCCAGGCTGAGGTCACACTTCTAAAATTTGGTGAAGGACCCCTCAGAGACCAGTGATAGGAAATATTCACTTACTCTATATAATAGCTCACACACAAAAATACAACTTCCCTAGTATGAACATTTGTTTCACCTCAGAGGCTGTCTCTTTCTCTTTGATTTTCAAAATTATAAATCTGTTCACATTGCTTATACACTTCATACAACTCAGGATAGACCAATTTAAAAAAATGACAAAATAAGATACTTTTCTAGCCTACGTTTGGATGTCCATACTGAGAAACAACTTTTGATTCAGGAATGAAAGGTAAAAATTTACTCACGCACCGGAAGAAGTTTCTGTTCATCTGTAATGACATGATTACATGTTATCAACATGCCATACAGTGACAGAAACTACTGACCGATTAATCAAGAATTTTTTTCTGCTTTTCCTCTCTCCACTCCAGATTCAAACCTAGTAAACATGAAAGTTTCATAGGGTTGTTTATGCTATATTCAAAGGTTGATGACCAGTAATCAAACTACCATATGATTGCTATCACTCTACTTGCTATCTTCATCACAGCTATCTGCATAAGCCTTTTCCTCCAAACCACTCATTTCTTCCTCACCTGCTTCTAGTACTTTTCTTGGAACATGAGACCACAAATAAACATTATTTTGAAAAGTAAAAATCAACTGATCAAAAACTGATTTTTATTTTCTCATCCATGCTACTGCATAGAATTTAAGTCAATATACAAAATTTAGCCCACAATCTATTATACCTGGGTGACTTATCCCCATAACCGAGGCTATGTCTACACTTAACTAAAGTTAGTTCGAATTAGTTAATTCAAACTAACTAATTTGAACTCATTTTAGTTAGTTTGAATTAACTTAATTCGAACTAGAAAAATTTAGTTCGAACTAAGCAAGTGCCATTCATGGCACTTGCTTAGTTCGAATTAGCAAATTGCATTGAGTTCAATGGGCCGGTTAGTTTGAACTAAGCAATTAGTTCAAACTAAAATGGCCACATTGGTTAATTCGAACTAACTAGTTCAAATTAACCCTTAGTTCGAATAGCATATTCGAATTTATTAGTTTGAATTAAGGAAGCCCTTAATTCGAACTAATGAAAGCCTAGTGTAGCCATTTCTTTAGTTAGTTCTAATTAAGCTTCCTTAATTCGAAATAACTTGCCAGTATAGACATAGCCCTAAAGAGCTACCATAAACAAAAGAACTGGTCAGCTTTCCATTATCATCATCAAGTTAAGATTAGCTCATGTTTTTGATCATAGCATGAGAAAAGATCTGTTCAGATCAGTGTTTTTCAACCTGTGGTCCACAGACCAAAGTAGTCTACACTTCCATTTGAAATTTTTTAGGAGTCTGCAAATGAAAAAAGGTTGAAAACCACTGGATTAGATCATTTTAACTAGCGAAAAATCACTGCTTTCCCAGTTCAGCCAGAAAACTGAAACAGGTGGATAATCCACTTTGAAATGGACACAGAGTAACTCAGACTTCACAACGATTATCTGGAGAAAGTCACACCCTCCTTTCCAAAACAATCAATACACCTGTTAACAATTAAAAGCTGTGATTCCTGGGGCAATTATATGGTCATATCCTGCCATCAATTTTTACTTAAAACTCCCAGGGACTTCAATGAGACTACCAGGTAGGGGAGGATACAGTTCTAATGAAATAATGATAAAGGAATAGTGCTCCCTTTTCATTTACAAAACTTCAGGTTTTCCCTGACTTGTACCTTAGGTTCATCCTGTTTTTATTAAGCAAAAGTTACCTCTGTTTTCAGGCTGTGCAGTCTTTAGTGGTTTGTAGAGAAGGTATCTAGCCACTCATTTCACTATTATTAAAGATACTTTGGCCCTTACGTATGAAGAAGTATTAGAGGTACAATTCTTGTTCAGTTGCACTTTTGTAACCTTATAATGTCAGTGGGGTCAATTGGGTATAACTAAGCACAACGTTTGGCAGTGTCCATTAAATATAACATGCCAAGGAGCAAGTACTTTCATCATTTTTTGTTAAACTGGTGGATACGTGCCTGTAAGGCCCAGGGCCCTGATCTAGCAACTTGCTGCATGCTGACACATCCCTGTGCTTATGCTGAGTCGGTTGCAGGACTGGGACCTAAACATGCAAGAACAAACTTCTGATTTCTGAAGGATCAGAGCTGCTTCTAGGGTTTGTGATGTAAATCATGACATCAGAAAGAAAATGGGCCTAATTCTGCCCTCAGTTACACATGCACAACTCTCTGGGGGCAACTTCAAAGGCACATTGCCTCAGTTCCATGTGTACTAAAATAGAGATTGCCTTTGTGCCTTTGTTTCGTGATTGCTGAGATGCAGTTTTACATAATATACTCAGTTTGAAGGATTGCATTTCTTAATTTCCTTTAATAAAATAGCATCATAGGAGTGTAAAATATACTATGATCCCCCCCCCCCACTCTCCCATTTCTCCTATGTCTAGAAAAGTCTTGTGTGGGAAGGGGTTAAAAATCTGCTACCAGGAGTTGGCCATTTTAAGGTGTATTCCTCTCCCCTGCTGATTTCCCCTTTGACCTTTTGGGGGCCAGGGCAATTCCAGACTTCATTCTTGCTCTATTTCCTGGTCTCTCTCTGGCTGTGCACTCCATGTTTCCACAGCAGATTAATGACAGCTAATAATATCTGATATATCTGGACATTGCCACATAATGAGTTGCAGTCCCACTGGGTCCCTGAAGTGTCACTACTAACAAATTCACCAGAGCTGCACATAATTAGCATGTAAAGGGAGTGATCATGCAGTAAATCTGTAGGGAGAAGATGGATAGCCTAGATGAGAAAAAAAAAAATAAAGAAAAAAATACTGTTCTTAACACTCCTTGCTAAATGTATGTTTCTTGGCATGAATATTTTCTTGATAACAAACTGTGGACAGGTTACCTTTACAGTAACATTATTCCTTCCATGGCTGATAGGCAGAATTTCATTATGCCATTGCTAATGTTACAATATTTCTGCAAAATGTCACCATATGTAAATTAGGAGAGGTTAGAGTTTCCTTCTTAGTTTTCTTTCAAGATGCACTGTCCCTTTTTGCTGTGGCCTGATTCTCTCCCCTGCTAGTTACCATATTTGCTAACAGTGAGCTGACCCTTGGGAACTCACGTGAGTAGTGGTGGGCTCTCTTCCTTAACATAGTAATGCCAAATAAGAGGGAAGAAAATCTATAGATGATAGAGGTCACAGTTACAGAAGGACAGATTGGAAGGTTGAATTCTAAACTGTGGGCCTTATCCAAAGCCCATTAAAGTTACTGGAAAGTCTCTCACTGATTTTAATAGAATTTGGGTCAGGCTCCAAATGGCCACACTGATAAAGGCAAAGAAGCAAGTGAGCATTTCTTCATGGTGTGTTGGCATTTATATAAATACCTGAATATTTCATAAATAAAACCACAGCTGAAAGGTCAGGCTTCCATTCAGCTGTTTTGAGGTGTGCAGAATCTCACTTTGAGCTCAGCACCCCAAAATTAGGAAGTGGCTATAGGATCAGGCTGGGCTTTGAAAAACCTGTATTCAACTCTTGACTCAGTCACAACTTTCTGTGTGACTATGGGCGTGTCACTTAATCTATCCTGTGTTTCAGTTTCCATTGTGTGAAATGGGTGTCATAGTACTTTCCTTACCTCACAACGGTATTGTGATGGTCAAATTTTTTAATGTTTGTGAGGCAGTCAAATCCCTGTGATGGCAAGGGCATTATAAATACCTAGAGAGATAATTGTTTGCAGTGCTCTTGTGGCTGTGTTGGTTCCAGGATCTGAGAGAGACAAAGTAGGTGAGGCAATATCTTTTTATTGGACTAACTTCTGTTGGTGGAAGGTGCAAACTTTCAAGCTACATAAAGATATTCTTTAGCTTTGGGGAAGGAATTAGAGAGTCTGAGATAAGACAAGTTAAGACAGATTGTTAAATAGAGTAGGTAATGGATGTTGGAGATGGTCACTTAAACTACCAAGTGGGAAGACAACAGAGTCCTGTGGCACTTTTAAAGACTAACAGATTTATTTATCACATGAGCTTTCGTGGGAGAAAATCCCACTTCGTCTTCAAAGCGTCTGATGAAGTGGGATTTTCTCCCACAAAAGCTCATGCGATAAATAAATCTGTTAGTCTTTAAAAGTGCCACAGGACTCTGTTGTCTGTCTCCAATAGACTAACACGGCTACCCCTTTGGAATTTGACTACCAAGTGGGGTTTGGATTGTTATGCATAAAGAATTTGAAGTGGGCAATGAAGGGAAGCAAGCAGTGTGACCTGTTACAAACTATTGTAAGGAGCCATAAAATTAGTGTCCATGTTAAGTCTCTGGTTTATGGTGTCTAACAGAGTTATGACTTTAAGTTCCCAGACTCATCTGTGGAAAGTGTGTTCAGGTTTCCTTTGAGGACTAGTCTTATATGAACAGATATGGAGTGATGACTTTTTAAAAAGTGTTCATTCACAGGTAGTACCATGTATTACTATTTTCTATCATTTTTCAGTGCGAGTTCATTTAAGAGCATAGTGATTGCTTGGTTTCACACACATAGATATAACAGTAAAAGTAAATGATGGTGACCCATACGGAGAGTTTAGTAACTCTGAATATTCTTTCCACACCACATTCAGTAGAGCAGCAGTTCGCAACCACTGTGTCACCACATGGCAGTAAATGTGCTGTGGAGAACTGGGGTGGGGTTGGATTTGGCCTGGGGATATGGGCTTGTTTGCCTTGTAGAGTGGTGCATCCCGCCAAGCATGTCATGACCCGCAAAAAGTTGAGAACCACTGAAGTACATTATTGTCATTTCTCCAGCCAATGCTCAAGGCCTTTTTTTTTTCATATTAAGTTTATGCCATTTATGGGATTTTTAGTTTTTCTACATTCTGGATGGAATGCTCCCATTTATGCTACTCCTGCTCTTGAGTCTATTTGTCCAATTGGCAAATGTGGTTAATATACTTTTCAATTGGGTGTATTGTATTATTAATATTATTATGCTGAATAGAGGCCTTTGGAGACAGACACTTAAGATTTTACAATTAATTATTATTGTTTATGAGTCCATTTACTGTCCTTTCTGATAAAACGTGGTTAACAAGGAAGCTGACTTTGTCAAAAAAAAAAAGTATTTACAAAAGAAGTTTATCAAAATAAAAACATTAACCAGAGATGAACAAAATTCACAAGGGTACATTCAAACAATTTCTTCAGCCTTGATCTCTATGGGGTCTAGTCATGAAGGATTGGAGATACAAAAGTTTGAGCAATCACAAATGGATTTTTACATGGTTTTACTTCGAAAGCATGCATTGTGCATAATTTTGATACAAATCCATACATGACTAGATTCATCAACAAGGTTCACAAAGCTATCAAACCTCACCTCTGAACCAGAAGAGTTTATAATATAGTCTGGGCTCTGGTCTATACTGCAGTGCGATTTTGGCGGTAATCAGAGAGAGATACGCAAAGGAAAGTACTTAAAATACCTTGTGTATCTCTCTCTGATTGCCTATCGCCTACTTACCATGGTGTTTTCAGTAGCCTGAGTCTGCAGGGGTGGTTTTATTGGACTGGCTTCCTGATCGGCTGAGCAGGTCTTCATGGACCCACTCATTCAATGAGGAAGATCGATCTGACCATGGCAAATTTGCCGTTGTCTGTAAAGACAAGCCCTAAAATAGAGCAGTGCAGGAAGGCACAGCAGAGTGTTGCTTCTATGCTTCAGCCTCCGCTAAGTGTCAGTATCAACAATACTGTGCAGACACCTCTTAAGCCAGATGGTGGACTCTGCCTTTTTCAGTATTTCCAACTTTCCCAATTTTATCATGACTCTCACAATAGCTGATGTTTTTTTCATTTACCAGTTTCTAGAGTCGTGATTTCTCAAGACACTCAGCTTTCACTGTATTAAAAAAATGAAGGTTCTAGCCTCATAGCTGTGGACAAAAGCTTAAATATACAAAGTGAAGAGGCTCAAAAAATGCAGAAAGTAAAGAAAGAAGTATCCAGTTTATATTATTTTAAGGATCTCATGATTTTTGGTGAGTCTGGTTGATGATTTTTGAATGCTAGGCACTGGCAATGTTGCTTTTTTCCAAACCAAAGAGAAATCCCAGTGTCCATATATTCCCCAAGACCAAACACTGGCTTTATTTCTAAAAGCATGTGTTCTTTCTGAGCTACCCATGCAGCCCAGATTTTAACTTGGTAGTTCTCGATTTTCTTAGTGCAATTGTTAGTTCACCAGCCTTAAAACTACCTCCCTGCATCCAAAAATCCCCAAGTGAAAAAAAGCCATGTTTGTTTCATTTCTTTGTTTTTAATGAAAGTCACAGAATCCCTGACTCCCACAAGGACCATGTTAAAAAAAGCAGCCTTAATGATAATTAACTGACAGTGATTGACAGCCAATAATGAGATAGTAGAAACTAGAACTATGCCATTGGTTCCATTCTTTTTCACCCCACTGAGTTTTTGCTCTTGTAATTAAATAATATGAAAAGTATTATTCATTCAACTTGAATTTTGTACTGTGGGATCACCTACTATGAATGTGCTCTAGGAATTCTACCACCTTACTACCTATGATTTCACATCCCTAAATTTTACTTCTAATAAAATGTCTGCTTTTGCATCTGAAGCATTTGAAAAATACATGTTTCCACAAGTTTTCCATAAAAAGGCTTCTCTGCTTCATAACTAGCCAAAGAAACTTTGAGGACATTTAGAACTGAAAAAATATGTGTATTTGTGTCTTAAGGGATATGGGCCTTTTTAAATTCATATGAAAATGAAATTTTCCATGTGCTTTTCACTTTTTTTGTAGTGTTGTAGTAATGGTAACCTTTTTAATGCACCGGCGATTTGGTCATAAAAATTATCTTTGCTGAAAAACAAGTCCAGCATCCACCTTCACTTTTGTCCCTCAACATCTTACCTATCAGCAGAAATTGTTAAATTTTGCACTCCAAAACTAATTATTTTAAATAATTATTTCCTTTATTCTGAGATGTAGTTTTGTATCAGGTTTAAGTTTTTTGTATCACTATTTTTTAAAGCTTTTTGAGCAAGTCTATTCCTTTACCAGGGAAATGGTCTAGTCCAAAGGACATATGGTGCATAGAACCCCTCATGTTTTAGATCTGTTCCTCTGTCAGGTGACTGCTTTGTATTTTTACAACTTGCTACAGTGAAGTTACATTATTTAGACTGCTTTTCTGGAAGTCTTTCTCTCTCTTGTTAATTTAAAGAAAATAAATTCTTTTTAGGTGTCTAATAGTCCTTCAACAGATTCATTGCTTTTTCAGTGGTGTCACAATATATAACAAAATGCACATATAATATGCCTCCTGGGAGCTGAAGCATATCACCATACATGCTCTCAAACTGAGTGTCTTAACCATTTGGCACCCTGATGACATACGAGGTGACAGCATTGATCTCCTGTGACACACAGCACCAATCTCTTTGATGAAGAAATTAGTCAGTTTTATTTTGCAAAATCTGGTAGCTTTTTTCCTATAAAGCAAAGGTTGTGGTAAGTCTATATCTGCTGGGGCCTTGAGAAATGTTCAGATTTCACCCTTTTAAATGCTCTCCTACGTGAGAAAAATCAATTCAAACATGTTATATTCATGGATCCTGTATGAAATCAACCATTGTTTGTCCATGGAAGACTGGCTAGGAGTCTCTTAGGCTATGTCTACACTTGAAAAGTTAAGTCGGCTTTATAAAGTCGACTTAATAAGGTTGACTTTAAGTCGACTTAAAGTGGATCTTATTAAGTCGACTTAACAGAAGTTGACAATTTTTCAAGTATAGATGTGGCCCCTTTTTGACCTTATTAAGTCAACTTCATGTTTTAAGTCGACTTAAAAAGGTCCACCTAGGCACTACTCCGTGTCTCCACTGGCTTAAGTTGACTTTATTAAGTCGATTTAAGCTCTAGTTTGAATTAAAACTAGGTGTTATTAATTCGAACTAACTTTTCCTTAATTTGACTTAAGGAGCAGCTAAAGTCGAATTCAGGAAAGCCCAGTGTAGACGCGGAGTAAATTAAGTCAACTTAAGCCTCCTTAAGTTGACTTAATTTGTAAGTGTAGACGCACCCTTAGAGACCTATCAACAACTTTGAATTATCCAGGGCTGTTGAGAGACAAGCAGCACTTCTTCAATGCAGGGGCAATGGACATCCTCTGTAGTAGCACTTCTTTCCACTAAAATCAGTGGCATAAGGAACTTGTAGTATTGGGTCAATGATCCTTTTTCAGGATGCAAGTGACAATCAAGGTCTCCAAGTCATACAATTTTTAAATAGTAGAGGCCATAGATATTGGGACATGTATAAGCACAACCTTTCCTGCAATTTATCATGAAGAATAGGCATTTTCACTAAGGAAAGTTTTGGCCTTTAGTGTGTATTTTTTGTGTAAGCATGTATGTGTGTGTAACAGACACAAATATGCACACACCACATAAAATACAGAAGAAATATCCATGGGCTTTTAAAAAAATTACCATGGAAATAATTAACTATATTGTTTTATCTTGTGTCCAAAATAATGGTCTCTATTGAGTTCCTGAAGTGATTGAGTAGTATGGAATTTGTTGCTCATATGGTTGACTGCACTAAAGATGCACCCTTATATTGAGGTTTTTGCTGAGGGGCAGGGATGGGGGTGGGGAAGCAGGGGAAATGGCTATGTTGGTCTTTATAAACCAAAATGACTTGGGTCATTTAGAGTCCATAGAAGTCAATGGAAGAACTCCCATTGATTGTACAATACTATTCAATAGGTAATGGGATAGGTATTTAATTTTCATCTGGTGGTCTATCATGAAGATGGGCAGAGTTTGACCCCAGTCTTCCAAGTCCTGTGTATTGGGATATCAATGACTTCATTAAGAGTTCTATGGGCGGATAACATGGAGGGCAAGCTATTTACCTCTGAAATGATCACATGATGGAATTACTTTTGTGAACTTTTTCTGGTTTTAATAGCCTCAAAGCCAAATGTCTTTTTGGTTTGAGGCTTTATTTACCAAGGATTTGGTGCTAAATGATTTTCACAGATTGTGAGATAGAATAGAAATGTGGTTAAACTGAAAACTGATGATTTATAAATTGAACCTTTTATTCATTAGATCTGCTCCCTTCATATATTTGGAGTCATAACTGATGACTTCAGTGACAAAAATAAGTAGCCCAAGTAAGTTAACAGAGATGAGGGGAGAAGGAGCAGAAGCCTATAATATCTGGTGCATTATCAATTTAATTAACATTTTCAAAATTAGATATTTAAAGAAAGGCACCTAAATCCATACTTATGTACCTAAATAAAAATGGTCCGAGCATACAACCATCCATAACTTCCACTGAAATTAATGGGATCTGCAGGTGCTT
>ML685780.1:23055035-23056095 GCA_007922175.1 Pelusios castaneus
CTTTGTCAAAAATATCAGATATAATCAACTATCAAACTTTCTTTTCGTTCCCTATCCTACCCCTCAACACCCCTCCTGCCTTTCACATTTCTTGGGTGCAGTTAGTTCCCTGGATTATTTGCCCTCGAAAATGTGTCCTCCAAAAGCATTTTCATTCTAAAAATCACATGAATGACACAAACAGCCCAACTAATATTGAAAAAAATCAGGACCTACTGAAGTTGGGTATTTTGTTACATTTTATTATTACTGAACAACAGCTACATCACCTTTGAAATGGATGTAGATTAAAGCGCACTAGGGAAATCTAGTGCACAGCAGAAGAGTGTGTGGTCAGCTAGTGAGGGTTCAAGTTACACTACAGCTTGCCGAGAACTATGGCTACGTCTATCCTAGGGCATTATTCCCAGCTTGCATACAAGTACTTGCACTAGTTCACTGAGAACTAGTGGGAGTATAAATAGCAAGGTAACTATGGTAACACAGCTAGCGACAGCATGCCGAAATGTACCCTTAGGGTTCAAGAGGGTTTATACTCAACATAGCTACATCATGCCCCTGCTGCTGCTGTTGCCTATGTGCTGATGCCTGCACTCCTATTTATACTAGTGCTAGTATGGGTATGTGTACGTGAGCTAGGAATGAAATGCCTGGCTTGTAACTTAGATGTAGTCTATGCATTTATATAGAGGAGCCCACAGTGGCTATGTCTACACTTGCACTTTTAAGTCGACTTTAACTAAGTCGACTTAACTAAGTCGACAAAGTCGGTTTAGTTAAGTCGACTTAGTGTGTCTACACTTAAAATTAAAGTCGACTTTAAGGAGAACTTACAAAGGCAACCTAGAGCATCCACACTGGATGCTCTAGGTCAACTTTGTGGGGCTAGGGGGACCTTGGGCAGGTCCACAGTGGTGGTGGGGGCAACCCCTGTGTACAGTGGAACAAAGGGGGACAGGGACCCTGGCAGGGCAGAGCCCTGTGTGTGAGGCTGTCTGGATTTAGGGAAGTATTTATGATATTATTTTCTATGGATATCTCATAAATGCTATAATCCATA
>ML685780.1:23056495-23094497 GCA_007922175.1 Pelusios castaneus
CACGAAAGCTCATGCGATAAATAAACCTGTTAGTCTTTAAAAATGCCACAGGACTCTGTTGTCTCCCTAAATCCAGACAGTATCACACCGTGCCCACATGCCCTGCCCTTTGGGGGGCATGCCAGGCTCCCCCTGTGCCCCCCCCAGCAGGGAGGGCATTGGTGTAGTCCTGGGGTAGCCCTAAGTCGACTTAGGGCTACCCCAGGGCTACACTGGCTTAATTCGACTTTAGAAAGTCGAATTAAGCCTTAGGTCGAGTAGAAAGGTGGTTTAATAAAGTCGACTTAATTTTCATTAAGTCGACTTTATTTTCCTTAAGTCGACTTAAGCAAAGTGTAGTGTAGGTGCAGGGCACATTAAGTCGACTTAAGCCAAGCTTAAGTCGACTTAATTTGCCAGTGTAGACGCAGCCAGTGTGACTAGATGAAATTTCAGTAGCACGGGTTTGCAACTGTTATTAGTGCTAAAAGCATGGAGATATTCAGATATTTGTTTGAAATTCATTCAAACTCTCTTGAATATACAAGTGGAGTGAAATTTTACAAAGACGGTATCTTATGAGATCTCTAGTCCTTCCCTTACCCAGTCAGACAGAAAATATACCAAGAATAATTTTTCATTTTATTTTGGCATTTCCAACCCTAGCTAAAATTAGAAGCACAGGCAGGTGTGAGGGAGAGGTCAGACATTTAGCCACATTTTCCAACATTAGAAAAAGAACAATTTCAAATTCTGGAGACAGCTTGGGTTAGTTCTTATTTGATCTGAATTGATTCACCCAACTCTAATCATTAGAAACCACAAACTAGAATGGGGTGGGGAAAATACAGCTCGTGGGCCGGATCTGGCCTGCCATACCAGGGTAAAAACAGGCCTAGTCAACCTGTTGCTTCAGTTGCCGATGCTCTGCTTCAGCTACCCTGGATCGTCAGGCAGCTTTTGGCTGGTTGCTACCTGAACTTTCAGCTTCTGGTCACATGGTTGGAAACAGGAAGTTTGGGAAGCGACCCACCGAGAATCACTAAACTGCTTGATACTCCGGTTGCCAAGGTAACTGGAGTGTCTGCCTGGTTAGTTTCTTGGCTGGTTGTTTCTCAAACTTCCTCCTTTTGGTCATAGGATTGGAAGCCAGAGTGGCTTAGGTCTATGAAAACTTACCGAAATTCATGGAATGGCTCCTCTGTGAAAATTATTGCCCATCCCTGAACTAGAACCACAAAGGGATGGTCATTAGGAAAGTAGCTGCTAAAGAGAATGTTCTTATTATTACTTGATTTATGTTTATTTTGTGAGCGTCCATAAAGGCAATACATGAATAAAAGTAAAACAAACAAGGAACCTAGAGCTTTTAAAAGACAAATTTATTTATGCATGAGCTTTCATGGGAGAAAATCCCACTTCGTCAAATGCTTGAAGATGGAGAAGTACAGATGAATGGAAGGAAAATAAATGTAGGGAAGTGTAAGTCATAGGACCAGGTCAGACTGTTACAGCAAATCAATACAGCTGTTGATTCAAACAGTGGAGAAGAACATAGAGGAGGGAAGTGAGAGAAAAAGGAAAGCAAAATTAGCTGTTATAAAGGGGAAAAAAACATAGTGTCTATTTAACTCTAAATTGAGGGTGTCAAAATCTGCATATGAGTTCTCATTCTTCAGTTTCTCTTTGAAGCTTTGATTCATTTGTCCAATTTGTTTGTCCTGTTTGTCCAATGTATAAGATGGAGGGGCATTTCTCATCCCCAAATACCACTCTACATATGCTACATTGATGACATCTTCATCATCTGGACCCAAGGGCTATATCTACACTTGCGAGTTAGTTTGAATTAAGAAAGCTTAGTTCGAACTAACTTAAGCCTTGGCCATACTAGGCTTTCATTAGTTCGTATTAAGGGCTTCCTTAATTCAAACTAATAAATTCGATTATATGTTTCAAACTAACCCTTAATTTAAATTAGTTAGTTCGAATTAAATCAATGTGGCCATATTAGTTCAAACTAACTGCTTAGTTTGAACTAACCAGCACATTGAGCTTAATGCAACTAACTAATTTGAACTAAGCAAGTGCCATGCATGGCACTTGCTTAGTTCGAACTAAAATTCCAGTGGGGCCATGCTAGTTCAAATTAAGTTAATTCGAACTAACTAAAATTAGTTTGAATTAGTTAGTTCGTATTAACTAGTTTGAACTAACTTTGGTAAGTATAGACATAGCTAAGGAAAGGGTGCCCTTGAAGATTTCCACAGAGATTTCAATAATTTCTAATGCATGATCAACCTTGGCCTGGAACACTCCACACAGGAAATCCACTTTCTGGACACTACAGTACAAATTAGTGATGGACACATAAACACCATCCTATACTGAAAACTTACAGACCGCTATAAAGTTACCTACATCCCTCAAGCTTCCATCAAGGACACACCATTCAATCCATTGTCTACAGCCAAGCCCTAAGACTGCATTTGCTCCGATCCCTCGGACAGAGACAGATACGTTCAGGATCTCTATCAAACATTCTTAAAACTACAATACCCTCCTGGAGAAATGAAGAAACAGATTGACAAAGCCAGATGGGTACCCAGAAGTCAACTACTACAGGAGAAGCCCAAGAAAGAAAACAACAGAACGCCATTGCTCATTACCTACCACCCACCCGCCCCCACAAGTCAAACCTCTACAGCACATCATCAAGGACCTACCATCTATTGTACAATACGATCCCTCACTCTCTCCGGCCTTGGGTGGCAGACCTCTCCTCACTTACAGACAATCCCCCAACCTTACACAGATATTCACCAGCAACTACAGACCTAATAGAAACATTAAAGCACACACCTATCCCTGCAACAAACCATGTTGCCAATTTTGCCCACATATCTGCACAAAAGACACCATCATAGTACCTCATCAAGCCAGCTACTCAATCAAGGGCTCATTCACTTGATCATCTACCGATGTGATTTATGCCATCATGTGCCAGAAATGCTCCATTACCTTACACATTGGGTAAACAGGACAGTCTCTGCACAAAAGAATAAATGAAGAGAAATCTTTCATCAGAAATAACAACATTAAAAAACCAACAGAACACTTCAATCCTCCTGATCACTCCATTAATCATCTGTTAATAGCCAAACTTAGGCAAATAGATAGTGAATCAAAGCTTCAAAGAGAAACTGCAGAATTGGAATTCATATGCAGATTTGACACCATCAATTTAGGGTTAAATAGAGACTACGTTTTTTCCCCCTATTTACAACGGGTTATTTTGCTTTCCTTTTTCCCTCACCTCCCTCCTATATGTTGCTCTCCACTTTTTGAATGAACAACTGCATTGATTTGCTGTAACAGTCTGACCTGATCCTATGACTTACACTTCCCTGAATTTATTATCCTCCCATTCATCTGTACCCAGTGCTTTTTTTCTGCCGGAACGCACCGGAACGGCGTTCCGGCACCTTTTTTTCCCCGCCGGTGCTCCCTCCCAGCTGTGCAGGCTGGGCCGGGCTGGGGAGATTTAAATCTCCCGCCCTGAGCATGCGCAGTTACAGCGTGCTCAGGGCGGGAGCGGACTGGCCGGCAAGCAGCTCTGCCGGCCGTCCCTGTGGTTCCCAGCCTCCGGCCAGGTAAGGGGGCTGGAGGGAGGCCTGGAGAGGGGTGGGGGGACAAGGAGACGGGCCGGGGTGTGGGGTGGGGGGGGGGGACAAGGAGACGGGCCGGGTTGTGGGGTGGGGGTGGGGACAAGGAGGGACCCCCGCGCAGGCCGGCAGCCCCCACCGCCCCCTCCAGACCCCCGGGGCTGCTTCCTTTCTCTTCTTTCTCTTCCTCTTCCTTTCCTTCCTTTCCTTTTTTCCCCCTCTTCTTTGTCTTCCTCTCCCCTGCCTTCCTTTCTCTTCTTTCTTTCTTCCTTTCCTTTTTTCTTTTTCTCTTCTTTGTCTTCCTCTTCTCTGCCTTCCTTTCTCTTCTTTCTTCCTTTCCTTTTTTTCTTTTTCTCTTCTTTGTCTTCCTCTTCCCTGCCTTCCTTTCTCTTCTTTCTTCCTTTCCTTTTTTTCTTTCTCTTCTTTGTCTTCCTTCCTTCCTGCTCTTTCTGTCTTTGCTTCCTTCCTTTCTTTCTTTTTTCTTTGTCTCCTCCTTCCTTCTCTTTTTTTCTTTCTCACCCTTCTTTTTTAAAACTTTTTAAAAATTAATTTTAAATAAAAACCTTTCTTAAAATTAGATTTCAATTCCAAATTCATTCCAATTAAATTAATTAAACACAATTAATTAATTCTATTTACAGTCACTTTATCTTCAATTAATGCCTATAATTTCTGTCTTGTGAGTTTTCCCCAAAAATTTATTCTGAAAAAGTTTTTCACACGGCTTGAAAATTTTGCACACAAGCCACCAAACCTAGAGGGAACATTGGCTACTAGTTGCGTACACAACAGCAGGCCAGCAGGCTAACATCGGTCAGTCCCACACTCTGGGCCTGGCCGGAGCCCACAGCACCAACAAAAAGTGTGTGGATGCATTACTGCCTGCCACCCAGTACCCAGAAACACAGGCCAGCAGCAGACGTGATAGCTACGCATTCACGTTTTTTTCTAATTATAATACAGCCCCCCAACAGTCTGAGGGACCGTGACCTGGCCCCCTATTTAAAAAGTGTGAGGACCCCTGCTGTAAGACCTCACAGGTTGTCTTTCAGTATATTAGCGGCCTGCATAGTTAATAAAACTTAACAGTTTTTACCTTGTATTTTTATTTCTTTGATATATTCAAAAATTTACTGTTTACTGCACTATTTTCAGTGTTATTTCTTTATGACACGACGGACATCAATAGGAGTTCCGGTACCTTTTTTTTTTAGAAAAAAAGCACTGTCTGTACCTCTCCATCTTCAAACATCTGACAAAGTGGGATTTTCTCCCATGAAAGCTCATGCGATCAATCAATTTGTTAGTCTTTAAAAATGCCACTAGATTCCTTGTTTTTTTTGGTGAACTAGACTATAAAGTAAAAGTGTGCACACACAAAGCAAGGCTTAGCTTCAGTTGTGTGTCAACTATTACAGAAACATCCAAAGGTCCTAATAAGACTGAAGAACCACTGTGTTAAGTACAAGCAAAAGGTAAACAGTTCCTGCCCCTAAGGGCTTACAGTTGAAGAGTTTGAGTACATTTACCTGATAATGTGCTGTGGAATGTGTACAAAGTAGTTTAATTGTCGTCGTTTTACTATACATTTTCAAACAAATAATTTTTAAACCACTTTTTGAATGATGGGGTCCATTAGGAAGCAAGGACATACAGTGCACTGTAGTAAAGTAACACTAAGGCTACTTCAGGAACTTTGTCTTTGCTTTAGTGAGTGAAGCAGAACCAGCGCACCACAAGAGAGACTTCCAGCCCCTGAGGCAAATGCAGGGTGTCAGCACATTTCAGCAGCCATTGAGGTAAACTGGACACTGAGGAAAGTGCTGAATACCTTGAAGGTATGCTAGATATTTAAAGATAATTAATATTCTCATTTAGAAAAGCTGAAGCGCAGATGCTGAGTAATTTCCCCATGGTTACGTAGAAAGTTAGTGACCGGATGAGATTGGAGCTCAGGAGTTCCTTGCTCCCTGGCCTGTACTCAGAGCCCAGGACAGCACCCTTCTACCAACATTAACATTCCAGAGGGTGAAAGTAACCCTACTGTGCAGAGGTGGATCCGGAGCCTGGGCCTCCCCTACCAGGGCCCCCTTGTGGTTACCCCCCTCCCACCAGCCCCCTCCAACTAGGGCCCTGGCGCATGAGGGCCAACACTGGGCATTGGGGGGCTGGGGCCAGAGGCTGGCCTGGCTGGTCAGCCCCCAGGGGTGGCAGGGCCGGCTTTTGGTGCGGCCCAAACATGGGCTGGAGGCTGGAGGGCATGCTCCAGTCAGCCCCGCCGCCGCCCCTGACGGCCGACCAGCCAGACCGCAGCCGGCCCGCCTAGGGGGTGGAGCAGCTGACACAGGGGCACGGCAGGAGCACACAGACCAGCCTCTGGGCTGGCCCACCTCACCCCTGGGGGTGGACCAGCTGGCCCAGGGGTAGGTTGTGGGAGGGAGCATGGAGCCAGACTCTGGGCCAGCCTGTCTCGCTCCCCCCTCAGTACCGACAGGGCGGTGGGCTCTGGACCCCTGCTACTGTGGCCCCTTAAAAACCCTCTGTATTGCAATAGTCCTAAAGTGAGACTTCGTGGGGTGCTGCTGAAGTGGGCTGCCAAGGAAGTTTCCATATCAGCTCTTCATAGGTTTGTGTGTAAAGAGTGGCCATGGGACTCATGATTATGGAGATTCCAGAAACCACAACTCCCATAAATAGATGTAACGTGGCAATAGCTGTTATTCCAGCCAATGATCTGGAATGTACTGCATTTCCACAGCCTGCTCTCAGGTAGAATTCACACTCAGATATCACCCAAATATCTGCAATGGTTTTGGATCCCAGACTTCCTGTTTTTTGCACAGAGATTGAAAGACAAACTTGACCCCCTTTACAAGTGAATGTATCAGAAATTCTATTAGGAAAACCTCGTGGAGTTTCCCAGCCTCTGTGTGGTAATAGTATACCTCGATAATGATATGTCCTATTGGTAATGGATTCCCCCCTTCATGCAAAATGTCTCTACTAGCAACAAAAATAAATAATGATAATAATTAAAAAACCCAATTGAAAGCTCTCCTAGCTAAACATGTATTAAAGGAAATGGCAAGAAATGAGAGAAAGTAGCATGATCAGAAGTAGCTGGGTTAGTTTGTATAAAGCAAAAAACGAGAGTCCTGTGGCACCTTAAAGACTACAATTTCTTCGAGCATAAGTTTTCATGGGCTCCAACCCACTTCGTCAGATGCATGAAATGGAAACAACAGTAGAGAGGTATATATACACATGCCAGGAGTAGCAGCATATTAATGGCAAGTGCTGACAAAGTCAATTCAATGGGGCAGGAGAGGCTCATTCACAACAGTTGAATAGAAGGTGAGAATGTGTGAAGACCGACAATTCCTTTTTGTAGTGTGATAACCATTCCAAGTCTCTGTTCAGACCCAGTCTGATTGTGTCAAGTTGGCAAATGAGCTCCAGCTCTGCAGTTTCACGCTGGAGTCTGCTTTTGAAGTTTTTTTTTTGCAGGAGTATGGCAACTTTCAAGTGGATTTCTTGTGTGGACTGGTCCAGGCTGAGGTTGATGGTGGGGTGGAAGTTGTTGAAGTCAATATGATCAGAAGTCAATATCTTCTGGAGAAAAATGGTGCATTTTGGAAGAGTATTTTGAGTGTTCAGGGAAATTGAAATGTTCTCCTACCGGTTTATGGATGTTACCATTTTTTATGTCTGATTTGTGTCCATTTATTCTCTTGCGTAAGGAGAGTCCGGTTTGGCTGATGTACATGGCAGAGGGGCATCGCTTGCACATAATGGCACATGTAACATTAATAGATGTGCAGGTGAATGAGTTCCTGATTGTGTAGCTGATGTGGTTGGGACCTGTGATGGTATCACTAAAGTCGATGTGCGGGCAGATTTGGCAACAGGGTTTGTTGCAGGGATAGGTACTCGGGTTAGTGTTCTTGTAGTATGGTGTCCGGTTGCTGCTAAGTATTTGCTTCAGGTTGGGGGGCTGTCTGTAAGCAAGAAGAGGCCTGCATCCCAAGGCTTGGGAGAGTATGGGATCATCTTCCAGGATAGGTTGTAGATCTTCGATGATGTGTTGGAGGGATTTCAGGTGGGGGCTGTAGGTGGTGGCCAGTGGCGTTCTGTTGTTTTCTTTGCCAGATCTGTCCTGTAGAAGGTGACTTCTGGGTACCCGTCTGGCTCGGTCGAGCTGTTTTCTTACTTCCCCAGGTGGGTACTATAGTTTTAGGAATATTTGGTAAAGGTCCTGTAGGTGATTGTCTCTGTCTGAGGGATTGGAGCAAATCCGGTTGTATCGCAAGGCTTGGCTGTAGATAATGGATCGTGCAATATGTCCAGGGTGGAAGCTGGAGGCACGTAGTTATGTATTGCAGTCAGTTGGTTTTCGGTATAGAGTGGTGTTAATATGTCCATCCCTTATTCGTACTGTGGTGTCCAAGAAGTGGATTTCTTGTGTGGACTGGTCCAGGCTGAGGTTGATGGTGGGGTGGAAATTGTTGAAGTTAATATGATCAGAAGTCAATATCTTCTGGAGAAAAATGGTGCATTTTGGAAGAGTATTTTGAACATTGGACAATGAAGTGTTGATTTCTGGTATTTCTCTTGGATGAGAGACTCCAACTCAACAAAAGCAGGACCCAACTAATTAATTTAATAATGAATACTCAATAATGGGGACTCATTTTGCTTATTTCTAAACATACAAATTTACTTTTCAATTTTCCCTGGGCTTGTAGGTAGAAATCTTAGTCATCAAATTCCCCCCAGGAATCCCAGTCTCCAAGTGTGAGGAATGTTGCTCTTGGATTTTCTACATGTCTGATGGACCTGGATAAAAGCACTAATTGTCACAACCTCCCTTTCAGTAACAGGATAAAGGCACAAAATAGGCTTTTCTTGTGGCTACCAGAAGCTAGTAACAGATCAATCATTGCATACTCTTCTGATGTTCCCCTAGGATTTATAGTCTGGGTTGCATATATAATGCCAGATTATGATGACTTTTTAAGTGAATGTCCTAGCTTTCAAGAAGGTGGGTATTCTGATGCTCAACAGACAAGATTTCTATTCAACTTTTAGTAATATAATTGGCAGATTTTCTGCATCACCTTTGCCACAGGAAGGGTACATGACATCTGATCATCTGTGCTGTCTATACATAAACTCAGATTCTCCATTGCCCTCTTCTCGAAAATCTTTGTCCCAAACATCCCTTGAATTTTTTGGATTGGGGTCTTATGTTTTGGGGCTTGTACATTCAGGGGTAGATTTTCTAGATTTTTATACAGAAAAGTATGATTCAAGTTTCTTCCAAACAAATCTGTATGAGTCAGCATTTAAATATCCAAATGTTTCCTTTGCTATGAGTACAACTGTGCATTTCCTCTTTATTAATAATGGTGTCATCCATGTCATATGCTAACTTGCTGTAAACTTTGGTGATACAACAAAGCTCTTCTCTACATGCAGCAACGTGACTATGGGGAGGGTGTGGCCGAGGTTGAGCAAATGTGTTTCAACACTTCTTTCTTTGTATTTATTACTGTTCCATAGCATTCCTGCAACCTGGCCTGCTGCTGCTTGAGCTGCTTATGTAAACTCCTAATTGAGCGCAGCAGCAGAAGCCTCCGATACATAGCTACCTGGAGTTGATACCTCTCCTTTTCTTCCAGTTTTCTCTTTTCTATGATCTCCTTTACTTTCATGGTCTTCGCCCACATAGTTTGACCAATGCTACAAGGGGCAATATCTTCCTTTGTGTCATTCCAAGTTAGCACAGTATTGGAACTCCATGTTTGACCGTAGTTGAGTCCACTTTGTAGCATGGAAGCAATATCTTGGGGGACCTCAGATTCTCTAGCAGCATTGGCAGACTGTAACGCTTCAGAATACTTATCGCAGTCACAGTGAAGGCTTTCTGGGCATGGAGAAGATATGCCTACAGACTTCAGTTTACAGATTGCCTCAGGATAAGATGATCCAGCTAGTGATACATTTGCATCTGTTGAATGATATTCGGTGAACCCAGGGGCTATGTTTTGTGCCTTATTATGAGTAATGAATTGTTGTCCAATGAGGGTATTTTTACACTCCATGGCCTTGCAAGATGAAATAGACAATTTTTCCCTCTGTTCATTAGGGCTGCTAAGCAAATCATTTGCAGAGTAGCAGTCGGCTGTGGTGAGGGTGTAACAAGCTTGAAATGGATATTTTTCATCATTATTTTGCATTTCCTCTTCATCTTTGGACATTGAACCTACCTTTTCAGCCATTTACTGCATGAACAACAGAACGATTCTGTGAACAATGTGGAAACAAGAAGATTTAATTTCCACACAAAACCAATGTAGAGTGACATTTGAAGAAAGAAAATCTCTTTATATTTAAGCAACAGAACTATTACTTTTCTAATAAAGCACAACCCTTGGGTCACTTGAGGCCATTTCTTGTGATTTGCATTAGATGTTCTTTGAGACACAACATTAATCCAATAATAATTAAAATGATATACCGGACTATTAACATTCTCAAATCTTTAAAGCAAAGTGATCTATGCCTGCAGCACTGTGCGTGCTGACTAATTAAACAGAATACAGTTGTAAATGGCTATTATAAGTACTTCCCTCATTTAAAAATACAGCGTCATTTATAGTGATGGTAGAGTTAACAGGATTGATCAGCTTTAAACAGAGGCCAATGTAGCACAGACAGCAGGTTTTGCTTAAATGTCCTCCTAAGTGAATCTGTCTCCTAACATTTTGTTTACAATGGTATTCGTTTTCTCTGTTAATTCCCTTTAACACTATAGCTATATGCCGACTAGTGATAGACAGGAAAAGAGCACTTACCGAGGTTGGTAGGGGAAAACAGTTACAGTGCTCTGTGTCTGTGCATCACGTTTGCGTCTCTATGAGTCAGCAAAACCTGGAACAGGAACACATCACAATGCAGAATCATCATCAGTAAAATTTCTCTGTTCCACCCAGCAACAACAGATCCTTGCAGAAGAGCCCTACTAGCCACAAGAATAGAGATGTTTCATTAAAAGACTACTCTATTCTAATATATTTGTGAAGAAATTTGAGTATCTATCTAAGAAAAAAAGGTTCGTGAACACATTACATAGCCTCTCTCTTTCTCGCAACCTCACATCTGTTGTACTAGTTTGCTTGTTCTAAAATAAATCAATAATGCTGCACCTGCTAGTCCCTGTGAGACAGCTAAGAGTGTATATTTAGCTCCCCACAAAAGAGGGCGAGGCATTTCTAACTCTTATGTACACAGCATTTCCCTTTAAAGGAAATAAAGGTAGATAAACTTTAAATGCACTAACCAATTAAATCTAAAAGTGAAACTAAAGCAGAAATTGAAATCAACAGGAGTTGTGAATGCTCAGCACCTCTGAAAATAAGGTTTGGTTGCTTAGATATGGATATAGATGCCAAGATTGATAATACGGGCCTAAATTTTATGAGCAAGATTAGCAATTTGCATTTAAGCAAACCACAACAGAGGATAAGCCTTTCTTTGTTGATCTGATTGTATAAAAAACACCTGACTGCCACATGGAATTCTTTCTCCATTTGAAAACCCAGGGTCCAAATTCACCCGTCTTGCATACATTGCTCTGATTTCAGTATATTTAAATCAGGGATGAATTTGCTGCAAGCCTGTCTTACCCTACCTTCTGCCAATTTCATTATGATAATATAAGTGGAATAAAGGGCCAACCCAAACTTCCATCTAGAAAACAAAACAAATCATTCTGGAGCTAGAAAACAGTGAAGCTTAATCTTTTCCCCACATTTTCACATTTTCTCTAATTTCACATAACATTATAACATGTTATTTTTCTTCTGTACTGAACATATTACTTTTTGATTAATCTGTTGCAACCTATACCAATAAACCATAATAATCTGAAAGCCAGTTAACATCAATTCAGATGTGTACTCTAAGGTCTGACGATCTCAGTTTTTTTTTAATACAGAAAATGTTCTGCACTGAAGAGGTAACTTAAGTAAATCTAAACAAGGAGTCCTGTGGCACTTTTAAAGACTAACAAACATATTTATCACATTAGTTTTCATGGGTATAATCCCACTTCTTCAGATGCCTCTGAAACATATAACTAAATCTGCCATTTTTATGTGCCAGAACCTCAACTAGTGTAAATATGTGTTGCTACATTGATTTCAAAGGAGTTACACTACTTTACAATAGGAGGAGGTTTAGCCATATAAATTCTGTTGGGTAATGCTGCAGAGTTTATAAACTCTGCTAGAGAAAGCTATTATCTGGTGAGCCAATAAAACATGGCAAGCTTATATGTTTAGTGAGTCCCATTTATCTGAATCTTCAGTTATCCAAATGACTGTAATGGAAATATATGAAATTTAGTTAACAGATTTTACTGTATTACAAAATTCAGATAACAGAGATTTTAACTGCATTACACAAAAAAGTTCATTACAGTTCAGTTATAGATATCTATATTTTTAACCCTTTGGCTATTCTTCAGTACCTCTCCATGGGGATGGGTCTTGGGTAAATATAAGTAAGTGGATGGGTTTCAGTTATCAGATCTTTTCAGATTGTCCTGTCAATACTTTTCTGTCAGTTATCTGTGTTCCATATTCTGTGCATCATTTCTTCTATGGTAGCAACTGGCTGGAAAAATAATTAAGCGCATCATACAGTTAAAAATAGCTTTCTCGGCAGCTGCTGGACCTCACAACAGCTTTATTTATTTTAAGGAAAAAATTTTCAGACAATGTTTTTATTCTGAATACAATGTAAAATGAAAATCTATTTCATGCAAAGAATTACTTTTAATCAAAAATGGTATTCATATGTTTAATATAGATGGATCTGTCTAACAATGATTGGCAGCTGATACAGGCAACAAATCAAGACAGCTCAGATAAAAAAGCCAACAAAACCAAAATTAGTTTACCACGATGGCTCTTCACAGCACATTATGATTATTTCAGTTGTTATCCAGGGAGTTTAACTGCAAAATCAGCCCAATGAATTTACAAATTCAGCATTAGACAAATGTATATGTGTAGGAAGAGGTGCGTATGTATTATGACTGAACTCTGTCTATAAAGTAAGGTTGCACGAGTCTTTTCATTATTAATCCATTTAAATTCGCTCATAACTTTCTAAAACTATTTTTTCCAATTATAAAATAATTTGTGATCATTTTTGAAGAACTTTAGTTCTTGAAATGGTTGTGATGAAGGTGGGGTTCTAAATATGACAGGAGAGCCCTGATGTCCCCTTTCAGAAGTAATCTTTCAATGAAAAATGCTTTTGAGTTAGATTCATCTCTTCTAGCTGAGATATGCTTCTTATTGTACTGGACATACCTGTTACCATGTTATCTCTGTTACCATGTCACTGCACTGCCCAAGGCTGATTTTTGGCTCTAAAAGAACAATAGTAAGTCCCATATGTAAGCCTATGATTTGCTGATAGACCATACCATGCCAAAACAAACTAACAGATAATTTATATAAGAGCTATGTAATAATGTTGTTATTATTTAAACATGAAGTCTTCATTGTGTGCTTCTATATGCTGAATCATTTGTGTCGGGTTAGACTGTAAGCTCAGTGAGGAAAGAACCATGCCGTATTATGTGCTTATACAGCACCACACACACTGTTGATGATTTGGAAACAATACAAAACACATTAATTAATGCATGGAAGATAAATGTCAAGGACTTCCAGTTCTGGTGGTATTCAGAGAGCTGTGATGGGTAAAACATGAGTTTGCTACCTCACACCAAAAGGTCAATCTAGGTCATTGAGAAATTGGAAGACTTTTAATAATCTGTAAGAAAGATCACTTATGAAGATTTGTAAATTCTTGCTTCCAACTGATGAATCATCTCTGTTTTCCACTGGTTGTTACTTCATGTGATATGCCTTCAACAATCCACAGCCTTGTCACTGTACCCAAGGAGAGTTTTTTGCTTTTATGAGGAATATACAGTGACATTTCACTGGTAAAAATTAAACTTTAAAATGTGCTTGCTGTTTTGATTGAGAATCTTCCTAATTAACCCTTAACTGAATTCCAGAGAGTGCCTTGCTCGCATCTGATCTCATTAAGTTCTGAAATGTCTGTGAGAATAAATTCCTGTTGCATATTTATTCAAGTACATTTTCAGTAGGATTACTCAATGTAAAAGCTCTGTCTGCTGTGCAAACTAGGTATTTGAGGCCCAATTTTCCACTACTTGGCACCTCATATAGTTATTTACACCTGGGTAAGGGGAGCATAAAGTGGTAATAAAATGCAACCATTCTGATTTTGACACAGATGGAGATGACTGTATTAGAGGCAGGACAATGAAGAATCAGGCTTTTCAGACCCACCCTATTCAATAGTCTTTTGCTTTGCAGCATCTGAATCTGTGGGCTCAATCCTTCTATCCCTTCTTATATCTGGACAACAAAATAGCAGATTCAGTGTTGATAAATGAAAAGTAATGCACATTGGAAAACATAATCTCAACTACATACAGAAAATGGTGGGGTCTAAATTAGCTGTTACCAGTCAAGAAAGAGATCTTGGAGTCATTGGGGATAGTTCTTTGAAAACATCTGCAAAATGTGCAGGAGCAGTCAAAAAAACCTAATAGAATGTTAGGAACCATTAGGAAAGGGATAGAAAAGAAAGAAAATACCATAATGCCACTCTATAAATCCATGGTATGCCCACACCTTGAATACTGCATACAGTTCTTGTTACTCCATCTCAAAAAAGATGTATTAGAATTGGAAAAGTTATGGAGGAGGGCAACAAAGTGATTAGAGATATGGAACAGATTATATAAGAGGAGACATTAAAAAGACTGGGACTTTTCAGCCTTGAAAAAAGATGACAGAATGGAGATGATAAAGGTCTATGAAATCTTGACTGGGATGGAGAACAGGAATAAAGAAGTGTTATTTATTCCTTCAAATACCATAAGAACTAGGGATCACCCAATGAAATTAATAGCAGTAGGTTTAAAATGAACAAAGGAAGGACTTCTTCACACAATATACAGTCAACCTGTGAAACTCATTGCCGGGGGTTGTTGTGAAGGTCAAAACTATAACTGGGTTCAAAAAAGAATTAGATAAGTTCATGCAGGACAGGTGCATGAATGGCTATTAGCCAAGATGGTCAGTAATGCAACCCCATGCTCTGAGTGTCCATAATGTCTGATTGCCGGAAGCTGGGAGGGATCGATCATGTGTTTGCCTGTTCCGTTCATTCTCTATGACGCGCCTGCCATTACAGGATACTGGGCTAGATGGACCATTGGTTTGACCCAGTATGGCTGTTCTTATATTATTCTTATATTTTTATTATAGCATGTCACTTGGGAACAGTTAATAATAGCAAAGAAAGGGCTCACATGAAAGTAATTCCAGCTAGCCATTACATTTAGCTATTTTTTTCCCCCAGTTATAATACTCTTCTTTGTGAGTTGTTCCCCCTCTCCCAGAGGGTGTTGATCTTGGGTTTGTTTTCTGGGGTTTTTTATTAAATACCCTATAAACTTCAATAAAATGTTTGTAAGTCAGATTTATATTTATGTATATAAACAGCATTGCAAAATAATAGAAATGGACAGGGAGATGCATATTACAAGACATCTGGAAAACTTCTTTTTCCCCTTTCTGTTTGAGTTGCAAGATGCTTTTCGCTTACAGGTGCTGAAACTGAGTAGTAAAAAATATGTAGTGTTTTGTAGCTGTATTGGTCCCAGACCTAAAAAAAGAGCTCTTTGGAAGTTTGAAAGCTTGTCTCTCTCACCAACAGAAGTTGGTAGAGTAAAAGATATTATACTCACCCAACATGTCTTTCTCATGAAAAATATCTTATTAACTGGTATTGTAATTCCATAGTTTATGCTAATTGCTTTTAAAGATCAAAAGTCAAATTCCTTAATATATACGCTCACGCAACTCCAAATCAAATCAACAAGAACCATATGTGTTGCATCTGAGGATTCAATTTTTCCCTAAAGATTTTAAAAAATATTTTATTGAGCAATAAATCATTTATAGGGGAAAAAATCATATTCCCACTCCCCTCCAAATAGCCAGGAGCTACAGGGGGCTGCTCTAAAATACAGTATAAGAGCCCATCTGCCAGTCAGAGACTGCCAGAGCACAATGGATTCTGCATGTAACTCTCCCCACTGACGAGATCTTGTAGCTTTGTGTCCCTTTTGTATCATTAAATCATATAAGGAGGGCAGATCACAGCCAAGAATCTGGACCTTTGTATGTAATTCAGTGTTCTGGATTTTTCAGCAGTTTACCAAAAGCATCATGGGAACTCTTCACAGAAATAAATTGTGTTCAGTGTAGCTAAATTGTATGCTTTTAACTAAAATCCCCCAGTATAGACGAGAAATGTTCAGTGACATGTAATAAATATGATGTTTCCCATCGAGATCCTACTAAAGAGGTTTTGACATAATAAAGCAAAACAAAAATACCCTGTTCCAGTAGCACACATTAAGCACTTTTATTGGTAGTCTCAAGCATTTATTTGGCACGGAGTCCAAGAATAGGCAAATCTTACAAGGTGTGCATATAAGTAATTTTGCATTATATACACAAAAATTTAGAGGTATCCAAATCATCTGAAACATTTGAGTTTGCAAAACTGGATTGGTAATCTTGTGAGGATAGGCTCATCCAAAAGATGTCCAATATTTCCTTTCAGCCAGTGGGCCAGAAGTCTTGAAATACAACTTTTCTTGCAATATTTAAGCATCCCCACCTCTGAGTGTGGTTGAATTCAGATTGCTCAGATGGTATGAAATTTAAATTTATATATGGGGCACTGTTAATCTGGTTTTTAAATGCAAGACAATGAGCTTCTCAAGGCATAGGTCATTCCTTGTCTGTCTGGAAAGTATGTTCCATAAAATATGTACTACCAAAAACAGATAGTGAACACCAAGTAAAGAAATAACATCACTGTCCAAAGGCTCTTACAATATAATGCCACAGTATTGCAATCCAAGTTTCATATCTTTACAGAGCCTTCAAGAAATCAGTAAGATGTGATATAGGGGCTCAGCATCCACCTGTATGGATCAAATTGCAGGACCAAGGAGGTGAGGAAAAGGGCAATTAAAATCAATAGTACTTTTTTGAAACACAAAAATGACCTGGGATAGTATTTGGTTTCAATGGTGGGGGGGAGACTTGGATTGACTCTTACTTTATCCAAATCATCTTAACCACTCCTAAAGCAGAGTTAACTCTCATTAGCTTTAACGTGGCTCTATCCAGCTCAGGAATGATGCACAGGGGAGTAAAATAGGAATGCCTGTGCTGCTTCTGTTATACTAGGGGATTTGACTCTTTCCATTGACTTCAGTGAATTTTTAGATCTTAAGGGCTATCAGCTCAAAACCTTAGCCAATATTTATTTTTTCCTTCTGATACAGAGAGACAGAGTAGGGTGGACTATAATGTGTTTGTTGAAAATGGAAATCTGGTTAGATGCTGAAAAACTGCTGGATGGAAAATATTAGTGTTTCTTCAATAGTAGCTGAAAAACAGAACCTAAGATATTTGTGAATAGAAAAATTAAATATGACCTTCACCAGTGTGACAGTCCTGCCTCATTTATTTTTTAGCTTAATCTTGCTGGGTGAATATCATTTTGTTCAGTGGAAAGGAAAATGGGGGAGGGAATAAAGGAATGGTAAATAGTTTAAAATAGGAAAATCATATAGACCCAGTTGTTATCAATTTTTTATGAATAGAGAGGAATTATTTCCTCTAAAAAGGTTGATACTTACAAAGTATGTGAATGATCTCCAGTAATAAAACACTTGAATGTACTGCTCAAAATAGCAACCATGTTCCTGGCAAATTAAAACTGGAAATGATGATAGGTTTCGCAACCTGATTGTGTTAGATTCAGGACATGAAAAATAGTTTGTGGAAAACTCACATCTAGTTATTTGTTCACATTCAGTATGTGTTGAAAGAAAAATCCTTGCTGCTAAGAAATATGTAAACACATGATATATATATTTTGATAGGTCAGTCTTAAGTTTACTTTCATATTGACTCTTGATCATGACTGACCAGCTGACAGATAGACAAGGAGAAATTTCTAAGCAACAAGAATAATAAACAAATCATTGTGAGAAATGGGAAAAAGAAAATGTAAAAGAAAAATCTCAGGAAACAGGGCTAAACCACGGATGGACAATTGAGTTTGAATAAAATAAGAACTGGAAATGCACAACTTAAAATCAACCACACATACCTTTTTATAAACCCTTGTTACTTGGTTCTGTATTTTCTGCTTTGGCCAGTTCAATGTCACAAAGGAGTGAGCTGTCACAATGTTTCTGATCCTGCCTCCCTGCCCCAGGGCCTAATGCACAATTAAATGGGAAAACAAACAAGGAGTCCTGTGGCACTTTTAAAGACTAACAAATTTATTTATCGCATGAGTTTTCGTGGGAGAAAATACCACTTTGTCAGATGCTTGACGTCTCCATCTTCAAGAGCCTGATGAAGTGGGATTTTCTCCCATGAAAGTTAATGTGATAAATAAATTTGTTAATCTTTAACAGTGCCACAGGACTTCTTGTTTGTTTTACTGAACTAGACGAACACTGCTACCCCTTTGGGAGGCTTTCTGTTGATCTGAATAGGCAACAGGTTGGGGAATATATAAGAAAATGTTTTAAAAAACCCAACAAAACAAAACTGTTGTTAAACAGTATTCTGTTTCAAGAACCTGATGAAGGAGTTTTGCATAAACTCAAGATATATACTGGAGCCAAACTGTACCTGCAAACTTTTTGTGGTTCCCTCATCACTAGCTAAAGTTATACAATTCAGCATGGCCACGGATTTAAAAAGACTCTCTCTAAAGAGAGGACAAGACCCAGTGCTTTGAAAAAAAAAATATTATTATACTCTTTGCACTCCACAGCTGCACCTGATGTGGTGTAGTTTACATACCACAACTTGCTATGCTTCAATTAGCCTGTAATCACAGTGCATGTCTTTTATCCCTCATCCCTGCTAGCTAGTCCACATAGAGAGGTTTAGGAGTCCACTATCGCCTTAGAGTTAAGGAAGTTGGTTCCTTAGCTCAGGCAGCTCTTGCTCAGACATCCCACATTCAATCCCTGGCAACGACCATCCATTTGATTTATTGCCTGTTAAATCCCTGTGAGAGTCAGGGGTGCAGTCCAGATCAGTGTATCCCCCTTGCCTTGCATGCTGGAGTGCCTTACCGTGAGCTGCTGCTGTAACTCAAAACACTGGGGAACAGCACATAGAGGAGGGGGAGGTCAAATCACTTGTTGTAATGCGAGAAAAATCCTTTATGTGCTGTTCCCCAGTGTTTTGAATCCTAACACCTATTTTGATTTGCTGTTACAGCCTGACCTGATGCTATGTCATACACTCCCCTGCATTTAATTTCCTCCCACTCTGTAACTTTCCTATCTTCAAAGCGTCTGACGAAGTGGGATTTTCTCCCACGAAAGCTCATGCGATAAATAAATCTGTTAGTCTTTAAAAGTGCCACAGGACTCTGTTGTCTTTCTACTATAGACTAACACGGCTACCCCTTTGGAAGTCAGAAATAGTTACCGGAAAAATGAAAATAAAAGGCTTGCTAAACTTAACAAAGTAGACTTGGATTAAGATGAAATCTTTACCTCATGCTTCCAACAACAGTGGTGACCAAATTTCAGGTCAAGGTCTGCTCCTAGGTCCATAGATTGTTTCTTTTTTCTTCTTAGGTGGATGGATAGAGAGACATAACTTGGGGGTTTTGTCCCTCACTTTTTTAGTTCAGTCAAGCTTTAAAATGCATTCTCCTGTGGGTTATCCCCAAATTAAAGTTCATTCAAACAGTAAAGAAGACAACATGGTGTCTCTTTGGTGAAAAGGGTTGCATGTTCTTTCTCTCCCTTCTCTTTACTAAAATGCAATTTTTTTTTTGTCTCCTGTGTTCCCCCTCTCGTTGTCTGAGGACCCTGTATACAACTTATATGCAAATTGAAGTAAACACACATTTCTTGACCTGCCTAATTGGTACTGTGGAGGTTTGATCATGTGATATCAATATCATTTCAGGGGAATTCATAGCTTCATATAAAATGTTGCTATGCACATTTTGTCATATTACTGACCCATGGCTTATTAATTTTCAAATATCTCATAAGATATATTTTGCATGAAGATTATTACAGTAGTGTGTAGAGTATGAATAAAGGTGTTTATTTGGTCATAATAAGGACTTTCCCATAAGGTCTATTTTAATGAAGCTTGGAAGTAACTGAGAGGAGATGCTGTATACAATTACAGATAAATCTCAAAAAGTTTGGAAGTTGATTTAAAGTAAATTTCCATAATTACTTCTTAGGGACAGAATAAGTCTGGAATCCAAATTTGATTTAGGTGCAAACAACAAAGAACATGGCTAGAAATATAGAAGAAGAAATTGAGATGGTGCTGATAATCATTACATTTATAAAGTAAAATTGTTATCATGAGCACAGACACTTAACCATTCCAGTATTCTGATAGAATATATGATGCCACAGAACAATGTCCTATCAGTTTTATGTCCTATTAATTTGTAAAGATAATTAAGATAATTAACAGAAATGTTGTTTGCAACACAGAAACAATGAACATACTTGAGTTCTAGTTGCCAAATTCAGGTGGTGTTTACATACATCACTGATTTTCCCTACAGCCCGGCCCACTTCAGCACTATATAAGAACGAGTCTTCTATGATGTAGTTCATATATTCATTGCCAAATCTGCTATGATAGTCTCTACATTCAGCGCCAAATTCAGTTCATACGTTCAGTGCAAATCTTTGTTCCACACATCAGTCAGTGGCAAACTCCCACTGATTTCAGTGGTATTAAATCAGAATCTGATCCTTACTAATGTTTTTAAAGACACATTGGGATCCCTCTGAAAAGGGGTGTATGAATTCTGTATTAAATCATTTCCAGGGTATCAGTTTGTCCATTAATATTTGATGTCTCAAAATGGCTAACAGCTCAGTGATGCAACATCAGTGTGGTACAGCCCACTATCCTGGGCACTTTAGAAAAGGTCATTGAACTTGGCTCTGGTGCAAGTACTGTAATAATTAAGGTTTTCAGCTAGGGCTGTAAGAACATGATGCTTGAACTCATACTTGGCAAACTTACTCATGGTTCTCTGCTTCATTTCACAGAAGATACTACTGATAACTATGGCCAGCAGGGATTTGTAAAAATGTGTTGTTTTTCTTGCTTTTTGTTTGGTTTACATAAATATGTTAACTCAATTTCCTTAGGCAAAAATAATAAGAGTCAAATGATAAAAACATTTCCTTTTGCTTGCTTAGGTTCAGTAGTTATGTTTATTACTGAGCAAGAAACCTTGGGAGTTAACATTTTCATTGAAGGATATTCTGTCATTATGTATGCAACATCCAACTCTGATTACCAATTTATTAATTTAAGGGCTATGTTAATAAGTGGGGAAACTTACACACACAAAAATCTATTTTGTCCTTCTAAAAGAATTGCACATCTCTGAAACGTCAGTTTGTGCATGAGGGGGAGAAGTGATGCACATAACAGTGCAAAGAACTGAAGATTCAAGACAAAAGAAAATGGATTTGACAAATGGAGAAATGTGAACATATCACACACCTGGAAAAAAACAAGCAAACATGAAAGAATTCACTGCATAATTTGAACCTGAACATCACCTATACTGGATGATGTTTAGAATACACAAGAAAACCCTCTAGATTTAATGTCATGCTAACCACAAAATCATACTATGTCTACACTAGGAAAAGTTAGGTCGACTTTGTTAAGTCAACTTAATAAGGTCAACTTTAAGTCGACTTAAAGTCGACCTTATTAAGTCGACTTAACAAAATGGTTACCCTTAACCGGGACTTAGTAAGTCGACCTAACTTCCCTTAGGTCGACCTAAGAAAGTGGACTTATGCATCCACACTGGCCTTAGGTCAATCTAAGGAAGGGTTAGGTCGACCTACTCAGGGTTAGTTTGAATACCCTGCGGTTCTTATTAAGTCGACCTAGGCTTTCATTAGAATGACTTATGGATTTTTTTAAGTCAACCTAATGAAAGCCTAGCGTGGACAGGGCTTCAGTTAGGTCAACTTAAGCCTCCTTAAGTAGACCTAACTTGCCAGTGTAGACATAGCAATACAGCCTCAGTAAGCCACAACCTTTTAATGGAAAATACAAGTCACACAAGAAGCACACAACACATACACAGAGTTGGATATTTCAAAACTGTTGAGATATGTAGTATCATATGTATTTCATATAAAAAGTGTGAAATACCAGTATTAAAATATATTGAGTAGGAATTAGTTTCTATATATAGTATACTTACAATTTAGTGCATTAAAAGAATATATAGTACATTCAGGGCTTTTTATGTGATGGTACTCAAGGGTACTGAGTGCCAGCACCTTTTTTTCACAGCGATGCAACCCCAGGTCTTGCTGCTGCCACTGGCAGCCCAAAGTCCCTGGCTGCGTACCAGCATATTTAAAAAAAAAAAAAAAAAAGCACTGAGTATATATAACACTTTATAGGCCAAATTATTCTCTCATTGACTGTTCTCCCATTGTATTCAACATCTCTGGGTACTATCCAACACTGATGGGAGTGCAAGTTATACCTTTTCAAAAACCCTCAGCTCACTATGCTCTCCTCAATGCTTTTGGTGTCTTTATACCTTATACAGTCAGAATAACTCCAGGCAGTGGTACTAATAAAGGGCACTTTCTTCTTCTATTCCTATGCAACTATGCCCCAAAGAGACATAATTTAGCTCCTTCATTTTTAATAATCTCATGTACTATCAGTAATACAAGGAGGGACTTTAATTTTTTTAATTGTGATAATGCTCCTGTAGGATGAAGCTTGTCATAGGATTAAACTCACCACCCAATTGTGAAGCACTGCATATGTAAAACATTGTCCCTGAATGACAAGATACACTACAAGAATTTCTGAGTGGCAAGTTACTAGAACATGAAGAGAGTTTGTGAATTCAAGCGACCTTTTGAGAGCATGTATTTCTTCCAAAAATCCGTTTTGCCAGTGAGATATAATGAAGTCAGGCATCCGTTGATGTAATGGGATGCATGTGTCAACTTTAAGGAGGCAGTCCCTGTTCAGATGGAATCAGCCCAGGCACACATAAGCATGGTGGATTTCCAGAGCAACTGCTTTAATATGCAAAGTGATGCACTGTATTTTAACTACAATTGTTACCTTATGTTTTGTTTTTGTGTTGGGTTTGACATGACTAACTGTGATCACAATGATCGGAATTCGCTGCGTTCCCTTGCAGAGCCCAGCTATGTGTTCAAATATTTAAAATAGGTCAATTGTTGCCAAGATTCAGTAAGATAGATGTGCCAGAAAAGATAGTTGGTGTTTGAAGTAATTGGGGCTAAAAGCTTGACCTGGAATTTGCAAAAGAACATCTCTCTCTCTCTCTCTGTCTCTCTCTCTCTCTCTCTCTGTATATATATAAAATGAACCATCATACATAGTGACTAGAAATTCAGTCTCAATGTCATGTTCATATTGAAAGAAATTCACCCTTTGGGAAAGATCCCGCATGTGGTCCTCCACACAGTGGAAAAAACATGTCTGCGTGCAGAGCAGATACAGATGGAGTGGCTTGACTGTAGGATTCCTAGCCCCCTATGTGCCAAGAAAAGTACCCAAAGCACTGGCTCCAAACAGATCAGAGTGGAGTGTGGCCACAGCAGTGACTGGGAAGAGTAGCTTAAAACACTGAAAGGGCCAGTTAAGCAAAATTGGGGGTCCAATTCCATATAATGCTTGTTATAGCTTTTTAGAGAGAGAGAGGCATGTACATTGGATGTACATTGGATTGGGGGCCCAATTGACCCACACACTGTGTACAAACAGAATTAAAAGATGTTTTTTCCCCAGTTGCTTATACTCTGAGCTTTATTCTCATCTCACAATCATATCATACTATTTTTGTGACTATATAAGACATTAGTCCAGCTTGCAATATATTTGCAATGGTAATAAATCCTAAAGAATATGTTGCTCTGTGGAACATTGTCTTGACCTCACATCCAGAGTCAGTCTACTACTAAAGAAGCGTATGCTGGCAAAAAGGGTCACAGAGTTGTTAAGTAAAAGATTATCGGTATTAACTGCGTAAATGTACTTTGGTTAATCTTCAAGAAAGGTTCCACATTCAAACAAAAGTCTATTAAGAAAATAGCCACATATTTGCGAAATGGCCAAAGGGGCTCCAGAGAGTATGATGGAAACATTTCCCAAACAGATACTGAGATACCAAGCAATGAATTAGTTTCATACCTTTTGCATTGGACCTTGACTAGACAACCACGTGTGCACATAAGAATATTTTTAAAATGTTGCTTGCATATTTTCATTTGAACCTTCTTGTCTGACAGCAAAGTATATGTTCTAACACTAGGAGAAGGAGACTACTGGGATAGCAGAGATTTCTTTGAAATACAACATATCTGGTATACATGCCAATGAACTACCGGTATCTGAGACGCAAGTGTATAAACAAGAATCCAGTTTTGATTGTGTCTGGGAGAACATATTTCCTATTAATGATTATGTAGAAGAAAACCCAGGATTCTTGGAACAATAATTTCAGAGAACACAAACAGAAGCTTTTGTTAGGTAACTGTACTGTATTGGTACAGAATGCTCTATTAAAATTCACCTAAGGAAACCTGTTTGTTGACCTAAAGTGTGACTGCTGCCTACTCTTTTCTTGTGAAATTATTTTGGTCCTGTGGGATAACTGTACTGAGCTTTCGATACAAATATTAAAATTCTATTTAGATGTACAATGTTTTAATGCAAATTTTTACCATAAAACCAAATGCTCCATTCAGTTAAATTAATAGAATTACAAAAAGATGTAATGATAGCAATTAAGTCTTGAAAATGCAAATTTTATAGTCAAGGACAATTACCTCATTTATAGAATGCTGGAATGATGCCAGATGAAGGTAATTTAGATCCCCCTAGCTCACAGTTATATCATGAAGGATATCTTAATTTCATTAGTACAACAAAGATGGGTGAGAAGTTAGACAATACCCCAAAAATTAAATAAATAAAAGGAGACAAGGGAGAGAATTTGACCTTTCTTCTTTCACTGCAGCTAAGATACAAACGTCTTAGTAAAGTATTAGTAATATTTCTTTCTACTCCCATCTCTGAAAAAAATGCTTTTTTTTATTAGCAGCTATGGAACATTAGTATGTAAAAGGTCAGCTTCATTCGAATACTTGCAGCCACTGCGAGTGCCATGATAGTTCAGGGCCACTCATTATTTCAGCTGTAGTGATGCAAACTGAGCTGATATGTGGCAGAAAAGATCCTGGACCTCAGCTCAGAAACATCCTGTTGTGACCCAAATTTGATTTAAAACAGGCTTTCAAAATTCTATTCGCTCGCATGTAAATATTAAATACAATATTTTTTTCATTAACATGGTAAAGGCTGGCCTAAGTAGGTTTTGTGCCTGGGCTGATACATTTATGCTTTAGCTTGAAAAGCTGCTTTTAAATGCCTTGCCTGGTGTTGTCCAGTTTCAGATTTTTATTTTATTTTGACTATAAACTTTAAATCCTTCAATTTCAAAACAGAAATACTGAAATTTGGGCATCTGAAAGGATGCAAATAAGCATGTTCTCTCCTCATTGGGGTGCTGAGTTTAAATGACAGAGAATGAGGTTTAAAAAGCATTAAATCTGCAGAATGTTCATATCTTGCAATGGATCAATGCATCACTAAAAAGAAAGTCCAAGTGAGTCACTGAAGATTAATTTAGAGTGTCTTATTTACATTGACCCCATTTCCTAAGATCTAATATGAAGTCTCTGAGGTGAGAGAGAGGAGGAGAGACAACTGCAGAATACACACTGCAAAACTGTTTGCCTTCTTTCTCTTACCCAATACACTGCAGATAGACAGTGTGGAAAACTCACTTATCTAAGAGAAGTTCCAGAGGGGAGGCCATGTTAGTCTAGTTCAGCAAAACAAACAGGGAGTCTAGTGGCACCTTTAAAGACCAACACATTTATTTAGCTCATGAGCTTTCATGGGAGAAAATCCCACTTCAAAGTGTCTAATAAAGTGGGATTTTTCTCCCACGAAAGCTCATGGGATAAATAAATTTGTTAGTCTTTAAAAGTGCCACAGGACAGCAAATGACTACCTTCCTATTGATACCAAACATGTCATAGTTCCTATGGATTATAGCATTTATGAGATATCCATTGAAAATAATATCATAAATGCTTCCCTAAATCTAGACAGTGTCATACCCTGCCCACATGCCCTGCCCTTTGGGGGACATGCCAGGCTCCCCCTGTGCCTCCCGGGAGGGAGGGCATTGGTGTAGTCCTGGGGTAACCCTAGGTCGATTTAGGGCTACCCCACATCTACACTGGCTTAATTCGACTTAAAAAAGTCAAATTAAACCTTAAATCTACTTAAATCTAAGTTGAATAAAGTCGACTTAAGTTTCATTAAGTCGACTTTATTTTGCTTAAGTCGACTTAAGCAAGCTGCTTAAGTCGACTTAAGCAAAGTGTAGTGTAGACGCAGGGCAAATTAAGTCGACTTAAGCCATGCTTAAGTCGACTAAATTTACCAGTATAGACGCAGCCTAGGAGTTTTGCCTAAATAAGGAATTCAGGAGAGGGCACAGATTGTGTATATTCATATCATATTACACAATATTGTTTAAAACCTCTCTGCCACTTTCTTAAAAAGGACAAACTTGATTGTGGGAATCCACTGACTCTCTACTGCTGCAGAGAAAAATATATTGTTCAGACTATTTCTAGTATGTGTCAGTTGTAAAAACTCAGGCTGTGATCGTAATAAGGTATTGATTAGTCTGGATCCTATACAAAATAGAACTAGATTCTCTGGTGGACCAGTAAAGGTCATATTGTTTGATTGCACCATAACTTCTAAAATACAAACAATACTGAACCGAGCTCTTCCATCATTTATACCCATGTTGCCTGGCTGAGGTCAGTGAGCATAACTGATGGCAGAATTTGGCCCATTCTGTTAAAAAAAGTGGTTGATTCATAGGAGTTTATTTTAAAATCAGCCGATATGCAAACCAGTTCTAGCTATGATGATTGTTACTCTTGTTGAATTAAATTCAGCCCTGATATAAATGAACAAATCTATTAAGTCAATGGAGTTACATTTGGGCCAAGTTTGATCAGGTGCCATTCATTTGTTTTATTTATTTTGTTTTTCCTTTTATAGGCTTCAGTTCAAGTTTATTTTTACCCCAATTTATACATTTACAGGCCTAGCACAGCCATGCTAATCCTTTAGAGCTGCTTGTGTATCACAGTTCTTAAAATCCCTTGTCTCCTCTGATTATAGCAATGAGTTTAGACTTGGCATTAAACTCATGGCTTTCTGGTAAACAAGGTTAATCACAACAGCATTTGGTCATCAAAATGTATTAGCATTCTGTTCTGATAAAGAAGCGCTGTAGAAATTATGTTGCTAGGCCAAATAAATGTTTAAAAAGAGATCATATGCATCTAATTCAGTCTTCAATTATACCAATGCATTACTGACTTCATAGAGGGTTACAGGGACTGGGGTTGATTCCTAGAAAGTTTCACAAGTAAAAATGATGGCAGAATACGGCCCAGTCTATCTTTCCCCAGAAAATCATCTGTGTTTCCCTTCACCCCCTTTAGAACCTTAATAGTGTGCATTCCATTTGCTCACTACAATCCAACCCAAGAGAGTTGCTGGCACTCATTGAACAGAAAGATTTTCTAACAACAAGCAAACTGCACAGTCAAAATTAATTCACCAACTCCTCTATAAATATGGGTTGAAGTTAACTTTATTCCAAATTCCATTAACTTCATAGAGAGATACAGAAAACATATTCACTTTAGATAAAACTTGTAACACAGTCTCACATGACATTATTATAAGTAAGTTGGAGAAATGTGGGCTCAACAGAACTCCCATTAAGTGGATATGTAATTAGTTAAACAACCACAAACAAAGCGTAACTATTAATGGAATGATGTCTGACTGGAGGGAGATCTCCAGTGCAGTTTCTCAGGGTCTGGTGTTGTTTAAGATCTTTATTAATGACCTGTAAGTAGGAAGAAAGAGCATACTGAAAAAAATTTGCAGATGACACAAAACTAAGAAGGACTGCCAACCCTTTGGAGGATAGAGCCAAAATTCAGAGAGATCTTGGTAAATTGGAGAATTGGGCTGTAGACAATAAAATGAAATTGAACAAAGACAAATGTAACATGCTACACTTAGGGAAGAAAAATCAAATGCACAACTACAGAAAGGGGGAAAACTGGCTTGGCAGAAACAGTGCTAAAAGGATCTGGGATTTGTGGTGGATCACAGCCTCAACATGATTCAGCAATATGATATTGCAAAGAAAAAGCTATTGCAACTTTATGTTGTATTAACAGAGGCATAGCATTCAAAGCACAGGAGGTGATAATACTGCTTTGCTCAGCCTTGGTTAGGTCTCAGCTGGAGTACTGTGTCCAATTTTTGTCACCGCTGTATAGAAAGGATGTAGAGAAAATGATCCAAGGGTGAGTGACAAATATGATCAAAGGGATGGAATGCAAGCCATATGAGCAAAGGCTGAAGGAACTGGGTATATTTAGTTTGGAAAAGAGAAGATTAATGGGAGGACATATTAGTGGTCGTCAGATACTTGAAAGGCTGCCATAAATAAGGTGGGAAAAAATTGTTCTTTTTTGCCCTAGAGAGCAGAATAAGAAGTAATCAGGTCAAACTATGGCATAGCAGATTTAGATTAAATTTTAGGAAAAACTTCATAACTGCAAGAACAGTATGACAATGGCACAGACTTCCTCGGAAGGTTGTGGAAGCTTCTTCACTGGAGGTCTTCATAGACATCTGTCTTGGATTGTTTAAACACAACAAATCCTGAATTTTGGCATGGAATTAGACTAGATAACAAATGCAGTGCAATTTCTTCTAACCCTGTGATTCCATAAAGACTATATTCAGTAGCCTTGCCATTTAATTTTAGTGGGCTAGAAAGCAAATTAGCTACTGAATAACCATTCCAACTAATTACATAACACCACCACATTTTTTTGCAGTTTCAGAATATTGAGCCAATATTTTTTGTGGCTATTTATGGCCCTATGGAATGTAATAGACCCTTATTTCCTTGACCAGTCTCTTGGGTGCTGTTTGGATGGAGTAGGATAGTTTCTCCTCTATCTTCTCTACTTCTCTCAGGTATGCTTGAAAAAAGAACATCTTTCTATTATCTTTCCATTTTTCAAACTTTCTGCATGCTGTAAGGGAGTTTTCTTAGAGTGGAAGGATGATTCAATGGTTAGGACACTAGTTTAAGACATGGGAGTCTACATTTTCAAAACTGAGCTCTGGTTTTCAGGTGTCCAAATTTAGACAACAAAGGCCTGATTTTCTAAAAATTTGCAATCCCATTTGAGCAGGGCCGTCCCTGGGGGGGGGGGGAAGGGGGCGAATGAGACGATCGCCCCAGGCTCCGCGGGTACGTGGGCCCTGCACTGTCCTGCTCCCAGCAGGGCAGAGCGGGGCCTGCACGCGTGCCGCAGCCCCTCCTCCCAGGGTCGTCCTGCTGTCTTTGGCACCCAGCTGAAGGCAGCAGGGCGGGGCAGGGTGGGAGGGCTATGCCCAGTCCCTGGGCTGGCCCTCCCCACCCCCAGGGCGGAGCAGGCAGGCCCAAGGGCAAAGCCTCTGGGCCGGCCTGTCCCACACAGCCAGCTCCCTCCCCCGCAGCTGGCTCCAGCTCCACCCCCCACACACAGGCGGTCCCGGCCTCCTGGCCGAACCCGGTTCTCACCAGGGCCAGGGCAACAGCTGGGACCAGAGCAGGCTCCAACTCCCCCCTCCCCCCCTGCAGGCGGGGCCCCGCTTTGGCCACTTGGCCCCACTCCCATTTGAGAAAGAGCTGCAGGTGCTGAGCCTCTCTGAAAATCAGTCACTTTAGTTCAGCTACCAAAAGACACAGCAGTCCACTGTTGAAATGTTTTCCTTTCAACGACTTCCACGAGACCAGGCAGTAAAACAGTGGCAGAGCCATGAGCAGAATTCAGGCTTCCTTATTCCCAATCTCATGCTTAATCCACTAGATTACATGGCTTCTCGGTGCTGCCTTTGATAGAATTCAATCAATTGTTATAATGGTTAATAATTTCTTGTACTATTGTGTATTAGACACCAGACATTCTTAAGTATTGCCTTTCTGAAAAACAATATAGGCCTTTTTATATGAAAATTGTATTTTCCCTGTTCTTTTAATATGAAAAAAGAAAATATATACTTAAAGTTTAGCATTTTAAGAGAAAATTCTGACACTATAGAGAAAAAACAAAGAAAAAGAACAAGAAAATGACAAAGTGATTTTTCAAAGAGACTACAAATCCATTGACTGTATCCTCTTTATGGTGGCACATCAAGTAATACCATAAAAAAGGCTTTTAATTTTCTCATTTCAAATTCTTTAATAAATCTTCTAAATAGTAACGATACAGTACCTTGACAGGGCTCTCATGTTATCCAATATAGTTTTCTGATTGGAAATATTAACTGATACAGCAGGATAAGTAAGGAATTGTCTAGATTACTGTGATTCCCAAAGGTCATTTTCATGAAAAGATCAGGAAATATATTCCTCTGAAATTAAAAATAAAACCATATCAAGTTTAATAACATTGTTATTATAATGAAATAAAATTCAGCTAGCTTGTGTAATGTTTAATACTTGGCTGTCAAGTCTCCTTGATGAAGTTCAGATGCATTGAAGCTTTTAAACTTGCTAAACGCCATTTGCATTCTATTTTATTACTGTTTCATTACCCACTGCACTTTTTTCTTTGATCATAGTGCTCATTGTTTGTTTTTTGTAACTGATGCTGTTAGTTGAGCACAGCTCAGATATGCAGAGGACCAGATCTTTGTTATCAAAAAGGCAAAGCAGCACTACAGCTGGCCTAACAGGAATCCCTGTATTTTGTATAGCTGGCTTCCCACCCTCTTATTGGCCTCAGCAGGGTGAGTGATCGGTGTTGCATGAGTGAAAGGGTGTTGCCAGAGTACAGTTGCATTCCAGATATGGAATTTCAACTATTCCTGTATGGAATAGCCTCTTCACTGATCTGATTTATGACAGAAACTGGCCCCCAGAAACCCAGGAGGTGTAGAGAAAAGTGGGATAAAGCCAATTCTGACCAAATTTTTTCTTCAGTCAGATGTGAGGATCAAGGTCAGAGTCTACAAGATTAGAGTGGTCTTTGAAAGCACACACTTGTATTTGGAAAAAAAAGTATAGGAAGGATTGTGCTTGAAGGGTTGAAAAGTCCACCATTCTGCCCATGTCAATAAAACATGGATCTTCAGCTCTTGCACATTTGGGATGTCAGACCTCACCAAGATGGGTGATATTTCACTAAAATTGGGTTGGTATCAACCAGATTAAAAATTTGTGCCTAGAAAATAGAGTTCTGGAAGGATTTGGTAGCCTCACACCAACGCTCAACTAGAACACCTGAGGGCTGCTCTAACATGCTCCATTTGACAATGTTCCTTAAGGGACCTTCTACCATCTGGGAATAACGGAAGCACATTGAACTCTGGTCATTACACCTACCTGTTTTGACATGCTCTGTTCCTATCCTCCCCCCATGCCTTGCAAGCTCCCTGTGTCAAGGTTGAAGGCTGCTGGCTTTAGGCTCATTAGGGAATCCCCTGTTATAAAAATACCAGTAAAAGGGGGTTAAAGGATGTCTCCATTCCCTTTATAATTAATAATAACTTCTTCTTACATAATGCTTTTTAGAGATTGTGGCACTTTTCAGAGGAGGCCTTACAGATAAGAAAACAGAGGCAGAGAGATGAAGTGATTGACCAACCAAAGGACACTTAGCAAGCCAGCAAGAGAGCTGGAAATAGAATTCAAGTCTCTCAATAATAGTCCGGTGTGCTCACCACTAGATAACACAATCTTTGTTTGTCTGAAATGTGTTGAACTTAAGGAGGCAAACATATGCCCACTGTGAGCTTTTGAGGGGTTTTTTGTTTGTTTTTGTCCTGGACAAAGCGTATTGACACTGATCACACAGACACTTGCTAAAAGTCACATTAATTATTACAGCTTTATTCTACTGTTAGCCAGGAGCTGTGGCACAGTGTATCTGATGAAGTGGATTGCAGCACATGAAATCTTATGCCCAAAAAATTTAGTTAGTTTTTAAGGTGCCACAGAACTCTTGTTTTTGCTGTATATGGACTAACACAGCTACCCCTTTAGAGCAGTTTATTTGGTGATTCTGTATATTAGTGCCATCTTTGAAATCTTATGTGAAGACTATTTTCTATCAAGTGCTCCACTATCAAAACACTGAATATTTTTGTAGTACAAAGAAACTTACATCTCAGCTATACACATTTGCATTTGTCACTCTTTCTTTGCCCAAATTTAGCTCTCTCCCACACAAGTCTAGGGTTAAGATTGAGCTATAAGAATATTTCATTCCGAAATCTGAAATGATGAGATACTTGGTCAGGTTTGGGTTTGTAGAGGAAGATGAACATGGAAAGAATCCATGCACAAATTTCTGGAGGAAGACCCAAGATTATCCTAGCAGCTTCTTTCATACAGAGAAACTGTATTTATATTATATCTAATTACATTTTCCAAAAGCACAAAAGACGAAGAAAAAAATACCGTGCATGTCACGGAGTTTGGACCATATTCTGTGCCAATATAAGCCTTTTGCAACCCACTGATTGAAATAGGTCCCAAATTGCTATCTCTGTGCAGGGAGGTAGAGACTGGAAGAAGAGTGGTTTTCATTTCCCCTTCCCCCCCTCCCTTTTTCTTCGCTTTTGGCAATAATTCTACATTATAGTAATTAATGTTTGTAAGGCACTTCGAGATCATGAACGAAAGAAAGGCCTTATGTACTTTAATTGCAAAGCATTCCCTCATGGAAATTCCTATAGAATTACATATTAATAGTTAACCTTTCTATAGGTATTTTGAAAAATCTTATAGAATGTAATAGAAAATTATATCCCTGATACAGAGGTCTACAGAATGGGTCAATAAATCTATATAATGGATACCATTCTTTATTAAATTCTGTGGGTGAAGCTGGGAGTTTTGCTATTGATTTCAATGGAGTCAGGGCCGAATAGTTTTTTAGAGTCATTTATATAGAAACCTACTGGGTTTTATCCCTATTAAATCATACAGATCTTTTTCATTTGGTATTACTGAGGCCTATGCATGTAATATAGGCCTAATAAAGTTTAATGTTTCAGTTTCCAAAGCGTATATGTAACAAACAACAACTCAAGCAAAATAAATTGTTCTATAGAGAATGGAGCTTGCTATTAGCAGCAGGAACAGCCTTCACACCATTGCACAATGCATTCCTCAGAAGGAGGCGGCGGTTTTAGGGAGACAAAATCAGCCAGGGGCAGGAGGAAGCTTCTCGGACAACAGAATTTCCTCATCAAACTGCAAATCCTGTCAGACTTTTTTGTGCCTGGTATCCTCTCTAACAAGTAGAGAGCTATTGAAGAGATCTAGTGAAAAGGGTCAAGCTTTCAGGGAAACAAAGGTTTAAACACTGAGGCAATGACTGAGACACTGATATTAATTCTTGTGGCATTTCAGTGTCCCCTAATGATTCTTTGGGTCATAATGAGTGAATAAGGGTAACAAAAAGTGTTATAATGAAGACACATGCATACCCACAGTTTTCCCCATATGGGTTTTCAGACTCTCCTAAGAGTCTGCTGCAAAAAACACAGTTTTCCCCATAGACTGATACATGATTTGCTTTTTGCCCTATATTCCCAGATCCTGGGCAAAGCAACCAATCAGATGTAGCTGTCAGAATCCCCTTCTCACAGAGCCAAGAAGAGGTTTTGGGTAAGGAGGGGAGAAGAATCAGCTGAGACCATTTCCACGAAGAGGAGGCAATAGAAAAGGGAGCAAGAATGGGAAAAAGGAGGATCTGGGGAACTACAGATCAGTCAGCCTCACCTCAACCCCTGGAAAAACCATGAAGCAGGTCCTCAAAGAATCCATCCTGAAATACTTGGAAGAAAATAGAGTAATCAGGAGCAGTCAGAATGGACTCACCAAGGACAAATCATGCCTGACGAACCTGATCGTCTTCTATGATGAGATGACTGGATTTGTGGAAGCGGGAAGAGCCGTTGATGTGGTATACCTCGACTTTAGCAAGGCTTTTGATACGGTTTCCCACAGCATTTTCGTCGGCAAGTTAAGGAAGTATGGGCTGGATGAGTGGACCATAAGGTGGATAGAAAACTGGCTAGATCAATGGGCTCAGCGGGTAGGAATCAATGACTCGATGTCTAGTTGGCAACCAGTAACTAGTGGGGTGCCCCAGGAGTCGGTCCTGGGGCCAGTTCTGTTCAACATCTTCATTAATGACCTCAATGATAGGATAGATTGCATGCTTACTAAGTTTGCGGATGACACCAAGTTGGGGGGAATGGTAAACACGCTGGAGGGCAGGGACAGGATCCAGGGAGACTTAGACAAATTGGAAAACTGGGCCAAAAGAAACCTCATGAAGTTCGACAAGGACAAGTGCAAAGTCCTGCACTTAGGACGGAAAAATCCCACGCACTGCTACAGGCTGGGGACCGATTGGCTAAGTAGCAGCACTGTAGAAAAGGATCTGGGGCTTATGGTGGATGGGAAGCTGGGTATGAGCCAACAGTGTGTCCTTGTTGCCAAAAAGGCCAATGGCATATTGGGCTGCATCAGTAGGAGTGTTGCCAGCAGATTGAGGGATGTGATAATTCCCCTTTATTCGGCACTGGTCAGGCCGCATCTGGAATACTGTGTCCAGTTTTGGGCTCCCCACTACAGAAAAGATGTGGACAAATTAGAAAGAGTCCAGCGGAGGGTAACGAAAATTATTAGTGGGCTGGGGAACATGACTTATGAGGAGAGACTGAAGGAAGTAGGCTTATTTAGTCTGCAGAAGAGAAGACTGAAGGGGGATTTGATAGCAACCTTCAACTACTTGAAGAGGTGCTCCAAAGAGGAGGGAGTTGGCGGTAACAGACGATAGAACAAGGAGCAATGGTTTCAAATTACAGCTGGGGAGGTCGAGGTTGAATATTAGGAAAAACTTTCTCACTAGGAAGGTGGTGAAGCATTGGAATGGGTTACCTAGGGAGGTGGTGGAATCTCTGTCTTTGGATATATGTAAGGTTTGGTTAGACAAAACTGTGGCTGGGATGATTTAGTGGGGGTGGTCCTGCTTTTAGTAGGGGGTTGGACTACATGACCTCATGAGGTCCCTTCCAGCCCTACAATTCTAAGGACACAACAACAGGTCTGCTCTGCTTCCTCCTTCACCCCTGTGAAAAATAATGTGAATCCTCTGTACTCTGTCCTTCCTCTTCTCTCTGCAATTTCAGACCTGGAAGAAATGGGTGGTGTTGAGAACCTCTGGAGCTGCAGAATGGCAGAGGTGAACTGTGGAGGACAAGATGTGGGGACGGGACAATGCTGAGTTGATTGGGGTTCTTGGACAGATTTGAGTGTTAAGGAAGTATAAAATAGAATTATTTTAAGGTTGGGGAAGAGTACAGAATTGATTTGAGGCTGCAGGTCCAAACCTTCATTTGGGCTGGAGGTGGAGAGGAGCACACACATAACTGATGTAAACCAGAATTAGATGCAAGACTGGGAGGAAATAATTAATTAATATTAAAGTGAAAGGAGTGCTTCATTGCTTGATATGGATGGGATTGGAGGGCAGGTAGATATAGGATTGCAGGAGCACAGGATTAATTAAGTAATCTTTTAGGAGAAACCCAAAACCTTTATACCATCAGACAGAACTTAATGCACATTTGCATAACTTATGTAAATATATGTAATTGTATACTTTTATCTTTTTAAACTCACAAGAAGTTGGCAGGTCTCCATTTTACAGACCACAGAGGGGTTAAAAAGAAACTTAACCCTTTGTCCATCACTGGACTCCTCATTTAATGAAGTATTTTGTGGAATAACAGCCTGGACATAGGGGAATAATGATGGAAAGCCAGGGGGAGGAAGAAGATATTGTAAAGGACTATACTAGGGATGTCTCCTGCTCATTCTAGCTCACCCATCACTTTGGTATCTGACTGTGACAGTTGCCACTGGTGTTCTATGCTGAAAGGAAAGGTGGAACAGGGCCAAATCTCATATCAGCACTGACTCCTCTAAATTTAAAAAAAAAAGCATTTTCTGTAGCTAATTTTTAGTGATGACTCACATGATCCTACTACATTGTTTGTTGCTTGTGGTAGTATATGGTTAGCTAAAAGATCTCAACTGTAAACTTGCAGGCTTCTCTTCTCTAGAGAAACACTTGGAGAGCAGACATGCTGTTGCAAGTAAGAAAAGCTATCAGAGACTGAGGGCAGGTCTACACAGCAGAGAGATTTCAGCAGCAGTTGAATACTTGAAATACCTTGCATATCTCCCTCCAACTGCCTAACACCTACTTTCCGTGGTGTCTTCAGTGTGCTGAGTCTAAGGCCTCGTACACACGATCAGATTATCGCGCATTAAAGCTCATTACCGCGCGATAGCAACAACGGCGTACACACGTGCAACAGGGCTCTTGCGCGTTAAGTGCCTTGTTGTCGCGCAATCCAACAACCACTCCGACGAGAGTGGTAACAGCTGTTGCGGATCATATATTGCGCGTTTGAGCTCGTGTGTACGCTTACCGCGCATTGACTGGAGTCCGGAACTGTCCCAGCATTCCCAAGTCGTCCTCTCTGGTCTTCCCCCCACCCGCTCTGTGGCCGTGACGAAACTGTCCCCGCCCTGCCCCGAACTTATTCCCGGGATTTTCAAATTTCAAGTCTGTTTCACTTCCTGCTCTCTTCCTCGTGGAGTGTGTTTGTGCTCCGATCATCAGTAGCAATGGCGGCCCGCCGTGGAAGACGCGCACCCCTTTGGAGCACGGCAGAGGTACTGGACCTGATCAGCATCTGGGGAGAGTCCGCCGTGCAGGCGCAGCTACGCGGCAGCAGGAGGAATTATGACACATTTGGCATAATTTCTCAGGCCATGTCAGAGAGAGGGCATGATAGAGACACAGTGCAGTGCAGATCAAAGGTGAAGGAGCTCAGAATTACCTATCACCGAGCGAAGGAGGGAAACCGCCGTTCTGGATCAGCGCCTGCAACATGCAGGTACTATAAGGAGATAGAAGCCATCCTCAGCGGGGACCCCACAACCACTGCCAAAAGTCCTGTGGACACTTCAGCCCCTCCTCGTCCGGTGATTGCCAGAGCCGAGCAGGATGAGGACGTTGTTGAGGAGGAGGAGGAGGAGGAGGAGATGGAGGATGACACGGAGGAAAGCGCAACCGCGTGTAGCCAGGAGCTCTTCAGCAGCCCCGCTGAGACGTCCACCCAAGGCTTGAACTGCAGCTTGTTCTCTGAGGCGGCAGAGGGGGGTTCAGGTAAGTTTCTCCTTCATTCAGCTCTGCTCCTGCTAAAATATCATTGTCTGGGGTGGGGGTGCTTGCGGGTCCCCGCTGTGCACGCTATTTACTCTGCATTCATTAGCAGGGCATCAATACAAGCAGTGATTGTAAAATAATCATCTGCATTTAGGTCAGAAAAGGTTTCCTCGATGTACCTCCAGAGCCTAATACTCAGGTTAGATGGGAGAGCGTTTGTGTCTGCGCTCCCAAAGACGGACACTCTGCCTCTCCAGCTGCAAAGCACAGCCCTGGGAACCATGGCAGCACACAGTGCAGCAGCATACGGTCCCGGCCTGCTACCGGCGGCATGTAGGAGATGTATTCTAGATGGAAGGGGCACTCTGAGGAGAGGGATATTGGGTTCCATCTGTGTGCCCTCTTCCGATTCTTAGCCCCCGGTAAGCCGTCTATTAGAATGTACCTTGTCTGCTTCAGCGCAGCGTAGTGTGTTGACCGCCCTGTACCTTCCAGTGGAATGTGCTACTGGAAGGTTACATTGGCTATCTATGCTATGTGTTAACAATGTCTATATTGTTATTTTTGTATTAGAATTGAGCTTCACAAGGCCGGTGTCTACCCCAGCTGACCGAATGAGAAACATTAGGCGGCGTTCTCGAAGAAACAGGGAGGATATGTTTAACGA
>ML685780.1:23094897-23155109 GCA_007922175.1 Pelusios castaneus
CTACTTTTACGAGACCCGGAGCTACACCAACCTGTAACCCCACCCCCATCTTTCAGGTTTCAATAAAAACAGTAACAAATACTTTGAAGAATGCATTTATTTATACACATTATTGAAATGATCCTAAGGTGCACCTCATGCGTCATGGAACTTAACTAGGGAAGGGCATCATTGAAATGCTCCCTGAGTGCCTCCCTTATGCGAGCAGCTTCTCCTTGTGCCACCCTAATACTCCTAGTGGCTGGCTGCTCGAATGCCTCCTCGAGGCGCTGTGCCTCCGTAGCCCACGTAGGGGAAAACTTTTCTCCCCTACTTTCACAAATGTTATGGAGGACACAACATGACGCAATCACGGCAGGGATCTGGTCCTCCGCCAAGTCCAGCCTCCCATACAAACAGCGCCAGCGCCCTTTTAACCGGCCGAAGGCACACTCCACAGTCATTCTGCAGCGGCTCAATCGGTAATTGAACCGCTCCTTGCTGCGATCAAGGTTCCCAGTGTAGGGTTTCATGAGCCATGGCATCAGTGGGTATGCTGGGTCTCCGAGGATGACTATGGGCATCTCCACCTCCCCCACTGTTATTTTTTGATCAGGGAAAAAGGTGCCCCCTTGCAGCTTCCGGTACAGACCAGTGTTCCTGAAAATGCGGGCATCATGCACCTTTCCCGACCACCCAGCATTGATGTCCGTGAAACGACCCTTGTGATCCACGAGTGCTTGCAGCACCATGGAGAAGTAGCCCTTCCTGTTTATGTACTCCGTCGTGAGATGGTCTGGAGCCAAAATAGGGATGTGTGTGCTGTCTATGGCTCCCCCGCAGTTAGGGAATCCCATGGCAGCAAAGCCGTCCACAATCTCTCGAACATTGCCCAATGTCACTGTCCTCCGTAGCAGGATGCGATTGATGGCTTGGCACACTTGTGAGAGGGCTAATCCGACGGTGGTCCTCCCGACTCCAAACTGGTTTGCAACGGACCGATAGCAGTCGGGAGTCGCCATCTTCCATACAGCAATCGCAACACGCTTCTCCACAGTTAGGGCTGACCTCATGTTGGTGTCTTTCCGTCACAGGGCAGGGGCCAACTCTGAGCACAGCTCCAGAAAGGTTGCTTTCCGCATTCGAAAGTTCTGTACCCACTGCTCGTCATCCCACAGCTGCATAACAATGCGATCCCACCACTCGGTGCTCGTTTCTCGCGACCAGAAACGGCGTTGCACCGTGTGCAGATGATCGGTGAAGGAGCTGAGCAACGCGGTGCTGTTGCTCTGCATGGCATCGATCAGCCCCTGCTCCTCGGTGTCCTCATCTGACTCGGAGCTCATTGCGTACTGAGCAACAAGCCGAGATGTATTCAGAATGTTGAAGGCGACAATGGAGATCATAGCAGGATCCATGCTGTCGCTGTTGCGATTGATTGCAAGTGGTGCGTTGCGTCACTGCAATGTTGAAAATAGGCGCGAGTTGCTATTGGCAACGAGGAAGATGCTAGGGGAACACAAAGCACCATGGGAAACTGACACTTTACCCATGGCACTTTGCGTTCCTTTCCTTCATCCCATGATTCATAGCGCCAACTTAGGGGAAAATGGAACGATGGGATAGGTGCCCAGAAGTCATTGCGCTCAACCGCGATAATGCGTGTAATTTTGTTGCGTTGCAGGGAGCAACGTGTGTACGCGTTGTCCCGCAATAAAGGTCACGTGAGTTTTGTAGCGCGATTGCCTTGTTGCGCTTTAATCTGATCGTGTGTACATAGCCTAAGGGAATGCCCTCCCTTCAACACAGCACCACTCCACTTATCAGGGTGGTCTTCAGAGATCGACTTCCAGATGGGCTGAGTCGATCTTCACAGACCTGATCAGTTGATTGGGAAGATGGATTGCTGCCGTCAGTGAAGATGGCTCCTGTACTGAGCAAGCAAAATGCTAATAGACAGTAATAATGAATGTTCTTGCCTCCTTGGATTAGAGGTAAGAAGTAAAAGGGAAGTCACATCCTCCTAGCTGAATCACTCAGGACAAGAAATGATGTGAAGAAGGCAAAGCATCTGCAATATCCTAGTTCAAAGGCATGAAACAATTTGCAGAGTGCGGCCCTAAGACATGGAACTAAATTCCAGCAATTTATTGTCTCATTTCCTTGTGCTCCTCCATCTCTTTATACCCACTTCTTCTCTTGTATTTAGATTGTGAACTTTGACGGCAGGGGCTAGCTTTTTGTTAGGTCTTTTTACAGGGTCAAGCACCAGGGGCCTGAGACCCTTTGATACGGTTGTGTAGGCACTACAGCAAAACAAATAATAAATCATGTTAATAGGCAAAAATGTTTTATCTTTCAAAATTTCAGTGAGACTATTTTGCAAAATATATTTCAATCATTTTTCATAGGTTGTGATATGGGTTTCATGGATTAATTCATATGTTTTTGAAACAAACTTTAAAAGGGACTGAAATTTGTATTAAAATGAACAAAAAAAATTAGCAGAAAATTAAGGCGTTCCCCCCTCACCCCTCCCCCAAATTGCATTTTTTTTTTGCTCAGTTCTAGAAACATAAGCAGGTGGGTTAGTAATCTTTTCATTCACACAGACTATGTCAGATACCACATGGAATGTTCACTGCCATAAAAGTTATCCCAACCATTGCGGGCAGTAGTTCAGTGTTCTGGGAGAAGGAGACAGTGGCTTAAGGCAACATAGCTCACCTCAACATGGCCAAGAGTTCTTTCAGAGTTCAAACTTATGCTGGGTTGGCTTTAGTGAGGAAGAACACTTAGGGGAAATGGGGCCATGTTAGCTTTGACATTCAAAGAATTTTGAAAATGAAAGTGCAGGATTTTGACGTAAATTCAATATTGTTACAAACCATGCATAAAACCATCTGAAGATCCGGGCATAGTCAGTGGTAAGATGAGCATTTGAGGAAAGAGGAGCAGCCAGGTTCAGGTGAGATCCATGTTAATGAAGGATCAGATGCTCAGGAATGCCATCCTAGCTTTGGCTATTAGGAGTACCTGGAACACAAACCATAGAGGCACAGCATGTAAGAAACAGAGGACATCCAATTTACTTGTCGGAAGAAAGAGCAAAAGGATGAGTCCACTGAACCTCCTCCCCTAAATTCCAAGTCCAGTAGAGTAGTCATAAGACCTGGCTAATTTGAATCACAGAACTAATAAATAAGGAATTTGCATCCAAGCCCTGCAAACTGAAAAGCCAGGTTTATTTTGCAAATACTTTCGGATTGCATAGTTCTAGTCAACAGCAGTAGCATTGGCTGCATGCCATACGGAGTATGTGCAGTTTAAAGACTCATAAACTACACTGAATCTGTTACAGAAGCTGCAGTAGCAGCCATGACTTACCAGACGCTCTTTTTACCCTGTGTTCACAGCATTAGACAATGGTGTCAATAGGCTGCATGCAGGCTGCATTTGTCTGTTTGGCAATTCAGCCACTGTCTGAATGTAATAATGAATATAATTTATAGAAAAAGACTGAGGCCTTGGACTGGATGCTATGAATTTTTGAAGTATGGAGACTATTTGCTTGCGTCTTAGCATGACAGATGCTCAAGAATCTAGATTTGAACAGGACGTTCCTGTTTGTGTGTGTTCATGCTGTAGTTGGAGGAGTGATTGCAACTCAGGTAGACATAAGTACACTAACTTTCATTGAGCTAGACTGGCTAAAAATAACAGTGAAGACATGATAGCATCATGGATTAGCAACATGAGTACATACCTAATGTTCCAGATGGTCTTGTGTAGACCATGGTGAGTCCATGCCTCTTCATCTTCAGTGTTATTTTAGCCTACCCAAAGCTTCAATCACACCTTTGACTGCAGTGTAAACATACTCTTTGGATCAAAGTTGGGAGGGAGGTGTAGCTCTTGGAGCAATGTACCATAAATAGGGTTATTTACATTGTATGGATGAGTGTTGAATGTGAGGTATTGCTTCCTCATCATCGTTCATATGACTGATTTTATACTAACCAGATCAGTAACTGTGGCCAAGGGTCCAATGGAACAAAGTCTTAGACAAAAATCTTGATCTGTACAGGTGGCCACTATAGCGTACATAGAATAATAGAAACATATATCAACAGAGCACTACAAAGCGCAAGGACACTCACTATACCTCTTCAAAAATTTAGCTCCAACTTATTTTGATCCTTTTCTCTTCCCTCAGAAGAAAATTGTGCTCAGTTGAAAGTTACTGGTAAGGGTTTTTTGTTGTTTGTTTGTTTTTTAATTAGAAAATTGTTGGTTTTTTCATCCTGGAAAACTAGTAAACCTGCTCATTAATTACAGTAACTTAAAAATCTATCTTTTTGTAGTTAATGAACTTGTTTTATCTAACCAGTGTCCTTGAATTGAAGTATTTGGGAAACTCCATTTGGGATAACAGGATTTATGCACAACATTTTCTATTATTAAAATGATGGACTTTATGTGAGCTTGCCTTGCCCAGGCGAGAACTGGGCAGTATAAGACATACATTTCTGAGCAAAGTCTAGGACTGTGTGTTCGCTGGTGTTGCGCTGCACTGCTCATACAATATAACTGGGAGTGGGAGTGATTTACGTGCTGGATGTGATCAGACTAATAGTGGTTGCCCTTACAGCGAAGCACTGTAAAAGGACCCAGGTTAGAGAGCTAAGGTGACACAGTCTAGATTGGACCCAGGGTATGTCACGTATAAATATAAGTGAATATGACATAGTCTCACACCTTGTGGTCAGAATATAGTAGTTGCACCATAACCAGCTACCAGGTGTAAAGCAGTTGTGGGTAGTGGGGGCAATTAAATTTTTAATAGTCAGTAGAACTGCTAAAATGACTCTTTCAATAGTTTTAAAGTGTACCTTTAGTCAAAATGAATTGTACTCCCTTTGAAGATCAGAAGACTACTTCCCATGAAAGCTGTTTGCCTGAAACTTAATTTTAATCATATCTATTCTTTCCATACATTTCAAAGAATGAACAGCAATTTTAAACTTATTTCCTTCTTCTATAGAGGAACACAAATTCAAGGAATAACATTATTGGGTTCAAAGTTCAAATGAGTAAGGAGGATAAAGATTGAAAACCAAGTGCTTCCAGAACCTGAGCAGTGTGATTGTCTCAAAGTGTTACTGCACTTCCTCATATTATGGTACTTAGAAAATAGGAGACCTCGACCTTTTGGCCATATGCTAAATGATACTATTACCACACTGAACAGTACAGTGCTCAAGGAGTAGTTCCATGGTTTCAATATTCTGCCTCTTTGAATCGAAGGAAAAAGAGAACACTGGTTTGCTGCGGGTTGCTTTGTCCCGCCAGGCGGCAGGTCTGTTGTGTGCAGAAATTGGGTGGTGGCCTGCATGTCTCTACTTTGTTGGCAAGTTCAAACAACTACCCGTACTTTGGGAGGGGCGTGGTCGATGCTGCGGGAGCCACTGGAACAATTCTCCGGCATCGGGGTAGTGTAGCCTAGCTCTTAGAGTCTTTGTAAAGGCTCACCTACTTTGTGGTAGCATGGCCTAGCAGCCAGAGTCCTTGGTGAGGCTCCCCTGCTTTGGAGTAGTGTGGCCTAGCGGCCTACGTCCTTTTGGAGTCTCCCCTATGTCGGGGTTTGGTGGTGTTCAGCTCCTCTGTGGGCAGGTGGGGGCTTGCCTGGGGGAGCACTAGCAGCATGCTTGCTCCCTGGTCAGCCATCTGCCCTGACTGAGCTGGGTGGCTGGCTTTTATACCCCGAGCATGCCCAACAATTCCGGGGGCAGGATGGGTCGTGCCATCTTCAGCCTATAAGGTTTCTTTAACCCGTGCTTTACCAGTGAGGGTCCTATATGCCCCGTCACAGTTCTGAGCCATAATTTAACTGGGTTGCCATTTTATTATCCAAAAAGATTGCTCCATCAGTCTTGCCAGTTGCTTAACATAGTATAATATAAAATTTTATTTGCAGATATATGATTAAAGATGGCTTCACATGTTGTGGGTAAGAAGTCGTTCTGACTTTACAAATCTGAGGGTATCACAGTTTGATCATAAACACTGAATAATAGCTTGCTCCATGTGAAGTCAGTCCCATTAAAGACTATGGCTATGTCTACACTTGTAATTTTAAGTCGATTTAACTATGTGGGGGCATGCCAGATTCCCCCTGTGTGCCACTCCCCCGGCAGGGAAGGCAGTGGTGTAGTCCTGGAGTAGCCTAAGTCAACTTAGGGCTACTCCAGATCTACACTGGCCTAAGTCGACTTTAAAAAGTCAACTTTAGGCTTAAGTCAAACTAAAATGAGGTTTAATAAAGTCGACTTAATTTTCCTTAAGTAGACTTTATTTTCCTTAAGTCCACTTAAGCAACTTGCTTAAGTCGACTTAAGGAAACTGTAGTGTAGATGCAGGGTAAATTAAGTCAACTTAAGCTAGCTTAAATCGACTTAATTTACAAGTGTAGACGCACCCAATGAGACCAATAATAGCAGAGTATAAGGTTGTGAACAAATGCAAGTTGTCACAGTCTGGCGCTATCTGAGAAGGCCTTACAAATTATAACCTACCGAAACATACAGTACATGTATGATACCTACTCCTTGACATTTTACTTTTATTTCATTTTTTAAAAAGTTTTACTTTTAGAAGAGGAGTCAGGATATTTGAGTTCAGTCCTCAACCCTTGGGTAAATCATTGAACCTGACCATGCCTACTGCAGACTGAAAAAATAGGAACATTTACCATGCAAGTTAGTATGAAAACAAAAATGTTTCTTTTTCCCCACTGAAAAAAAAGGCAATATTTAAATCTTTTGAGTGACTCTAACCATATCTCATTTTCACCATCTGTAAAATAGAGATAGTTATGCTTATTCAGCTTTGTGAAATATTTGATCTCTGGAGGAATGTATTATTATATTCAACCAGAAACTGAATGTAATAATACATTGTTTCTTTCCTAACAAGAGTTATGATTTAAATCTTTGGAAACTCCTTAATAATAAAGGATCAGACCTAACCTCCATTGAACTCAGTGAGAACTGGATAATGTCTGAGTGAAGCTTTAGTTAAAAAAATTTTAAAAAAACCCAGCAAATATTTATATATATTAGATGATCACCATTTCTGCCAGGGTACTAGCCTTGCACATGTATTGTAAGAAACTGCTCTTGTCTCTGACCCCTTTGTCTGAGCAACGAATAACCATTTCAAGATATTTCCAGCTCCCAACCTTACTAAGATAGCTCTGAGAATCTAAGCCTAAGATCCACATAAACTATAGGTCATGGGTCTGATTCTGTCCTGAAGCATCGACCACATTTAGCAGCCTATATTCTGACAGCCTTTTAACTACTGACCACTCTCACATTCTCACAACCCAGCTGCCTAAATCAAACAGAAAAATTGTTCAGGAAATGTAATCTTGAGTCTAAACATCCATGTAAGTAATTTGATAGCCAAATAGTTTTAGCCTGTTAAAGAATGTTATGTTCTGGTTTTTTTTATGGTACTGGTTTAATTTTGATAGCATGAATTATGTAAATAATTAAAGGTTGATGTACATGAGTTGAAGAACACTGGAAAAGTATGTGGAATACTCGTAAGGAACAGCCATGAGATGTTGTCAGCTGCTACGTACCAGCCATGGTGGTTGTGTACAAATGGACTATGAAAACTGCACTTGGACTATGAGGTGTGCATTTTGCCACCTGAATCCCGCAGGAATTCTGCCAAATTGGCAATCTGACAAGGATTCCTGAGGAACATCCCTGTGCATAGTCTATTGGATGAGAACTTATCTCTGTGAGTTTTGAAGTACTGATTTATTCTATTTCTTTCTCTGTTTTATTCTAGTTTAGCTTCAAGGTTTCAAAGAGCAACTTTAAAAAAAAAGAATTAGTTTAAATAATTGAAACAACAGGCCAATTCTTATTTCTGATTTAGTTTATTTCTGTGAAATGGTGGCTTCTTCCTCTATAACCAAAAGAATGGTCTCTGTCATAACTCTATGGACCTTATCCTGTGAGACAGAGTGGCTTCAGTTCTCGCTGAGGAGAAGGAGAGACTGGGGGGGGAGGGGCACACAGCTGCTCACAGGATCAGGCCATTAAAAAGATTTGTATTCATAGTACTGCACCAGAGAGGGTTAATGAGATCAGATGGCAAACCTAGGCCAAGTGAGTCAGCACTGCATGTTCTCTAATTCAAAGCATAGTAGGATTTGGGAAGGCAACATGGATTCATTGGAGGAAATATATTTTCCATTACTCCTCCTCAAGTAATGTTACAAGAAGTCAAATAACAACACAGGGTTTAAAATCTGACCAGTAGTTTAAAAGGGAATTGGTTTGCATGACATTATTGTCCATGGAGTCTTCATAACCCTACCACTCCATAGAGAAGAAATGACTAACGTGTGTGTGGTGGGGAGGAGGGGGTGGCCTTTAGAAAAAGAAAATTTATTATTGCCAGTTTACTGATGAATGAAGGCATTAGAACAGCAGATGTAGAATATAAGGGGTTAGAAAGTGAAAAGCTAAGTATCACCTTAGAGCACCAGGAAATGGAGCCAGCATTGTGAAAGCCATCAAGCTGCCTGTACATTAAAGAGTGCAGAGCACAATGAAGTGCTTTGATAGCCAATTTCAAAAGCCCCCAAATACTAAGTGCTTCCTGCAAGCACCCCTGAAATAAATTTAGCAGCTAGCAGAGTGGAAGGAGGTAGTCACTGGGAAGGAGAAAAGCATTTGGAGTGGAATACTGCATGCTGGAATTAGGGCTATGGGAAAAAGCATGGGATTATTATTTAAAACATGGGGAAGAGCAAAAAGAACCTAGGAAGCATGCAGTTTGAATTATATGGTAATGGATAATCCAGAAACAGCTGTTTCTCTTCCTCAACTTCTCTTTTAAACTGCCACGGGAGACCTCTTTCCACCCTGAGCTCAGTTATTCAGCTCCAACTTCTCAACACACAGTTTTGGCTTTCACAAGTAATCTGTTGGACAGATTAGGAAACCTGTGCTGAATTCCCCAGCCTGCAGCACTTGGTTTAGATGTGGAGGAGGCTTGCCCCAAGACTAAACATATGTAATGTTAACCACAAATTTTTCTTTACCTTCTTGTACATGTTCATAAACTTAAATTGTGCACCATATTGTGTATGGGTGTGGGAGATAAGCGCAAACAGGAACTGCAGCTCTAAAAACTCCTAGAATAAGGGTTAATTTAGATTCTGATGATAATCTGGATCTGGATTTTTTTTTGGACTATGTTTAACACTGTCACTAAATTTAAAGGTACAATTGGATTTTGGGGAAACCCTGATTAAGGGACACAGTTCTAGTTTATAGACATTTTACTTTCATACCTCCTGCAGATAGAATCACAATGGGGTGTGGGTAGACAGACTGATTCATAACTACTGTAAAAATGAAAAAACTACTGGGAAGCATTTTGTCATGTTTTCCATTTGAAGTGTGACCTGAAAAAACTCAAAGCTAAACATTAATGTTTATCTTATAAGGCTCCCCTCACCCACACGCTATTAGTTTGCCATCATGTTTGGGGGGTGAGGGTGAATTTATCAAGTTTGTGAGGATTTTTTTTCCCTCTTTTTTCCCCATATCTAGAAAATATGCACACATTTGAATTATGACTTTCCTACAGGAACTAACAGCTGTATGTGCAAATCATGCATATAAATCAATTACCAAGGCCTATGTACTATAAATGCATCCATTAATTAAGCAATGTCAGATGCTATGAACCGTGAAGTTCATTACATCTTTAGCATTCAAACCAAGGATTATTTGAAGAAGCAATACTACGTTTACCTAATAGTTAATGAAATTAAGCCGGGTTGTTGCCAACATTCTTATTTTATGCCTAATTCAGTGTTTAAATGTTTATGAATAAAACACTAACTGCTGAAAGCAGAAATGTTGAAATGTAATTACTGGTAAGTTATAACGCACTTGAGGACTCATTATACCAGACTTGGGAGTTTTAAGATCACCAGTGTAACATTCTCCAAAAACACAGAATTTTTATGGGCTAAAAGCTGGAAAGACATAAATGCTGTTGAATTTGTCCTGGCTGAGTGGAAATTTTGATGATTGTGGTAGTATGATTTATGAGTATAACATTTTCCACTGATTCCGTGGTTGCATTTCAGCATTGTGACATGATTTGCATACAAGAATATCCCTGCAAATTAACTTCTGATGAGTGTTACATCTGTTTGGATAAAGAAGCTCTTATCTTAAAAGCAATCCAGCTGCTACTACAAAGGACTTACTTGGAAAAAGATGATCTGCCATTTCATCATTTTTAACTTTAGGGTTAAATATATATTTGATACATGTCAGTATAAGTTATTCTGTCAGAGGTCATTTTGACAAGAAATGGGCATTCAAACTTTTGTCTATTATGAATATTGGTGGCACATACTACATCTAGCTTACCAATCTACAGATAAGTATTATTAAAAGATCTTCAGGGCTACAATAACTCAGGAATTCTTCATTATTACTCATAATAATTCTTCTCCAAATAAATAGTCAAATATGAAACAAGACATTACTTTCAAGAAAAGGACATATACTGAGATAGGTGAACAATGAAGAATTGACTAATTTGAGGATAAATCTTCACAGATGCTGAACGTCTGCATTTCCCTTTGATCTCAAGTAGGTGCTTAGCATTTTCCAGCATCATGCACTTAGTGTGGATATCAATTCAGATTTCTATTACAACCTGATTTTGTGTGCGGGCTGGTGACCTGTGATACAGAGATCAGACTAAGGGAGCTGGTGGTCCCTTCTGGGACTCTACCTATCTACACTCTATCTATTTCTAGTCAGATATTGGAAAGTTCAGGAGCAGTTATTGTGTGGACTTAAACCCCCGTTCTCTTCCCTACTCCTGTATTTACCTAAATTTCTGTTGCCAGTTTGTTTCTACCACAGTCATGTGTACACTGCTGTATTCCACAGTTCTTAGCAATTTAGTTAAAATTTTAAAGTTAACATCGGCAGCATTATAATGAATTTCACTGTGGACATGGGATGATATTTTGGCTTCACTGAAGTTAGTAGCAGAACTCTATTGACTTTCATAGGGTCAGGATTTCATCCTTGGTGGTGACTGGTGGCTATGGTTTATCACATTTCACTTGCAGAGGCTTACACAGTTAACAATGTAAGAATGTTATCTATAACCTCCATTTTAAGCTGATACTTAACTTTACAATTGTTTAACATGTTTTTAAAAGTAAGATTGTAGGGGGAAAATACTAAAAGAATTAAAAACTTTCTGTGTAGAATTCAAAAGAGAAGAAAATGTCAGTTGACATGTTTAAAAGAGCTAATAGGTGCTACAGTAGGGGCAGAACAAATCTAAGAAGATAGAATGAGCTTCACAAAACAGTTAATAAAATATTGGAGAAGTACGAATATGCTACAATATTAGTACTAAATTACAAAGCCATATTCTGCCACCCATACTCAGGCTGAATAGTAAGAGGAGTCCTAATATAAGTGGGGCATCCTTCCCAAACCTGATGAAGACCTCAAAAAAATTGCAGCAAATTCCACTGTAGCAATGCATTTATACATGTACCTAACTTCAAGTGAGTGTTTTACAGAGGTGACTGGAACACAGACTTTTCCTTCTGAAACAACAACTTCTGAATTTTAATGAAAGGCCAAATGTTCAATTATTTCCATAAAACAAAGTAGTAGTAGTTTTGGGTCTATCAAGATGGGTTTTTTTTTAATAAGTTTTTAATTTATTTCATAAAAAGTTGCAAGACTAAAAGTTGTTTCAATATGAAAAGTTAAAAATTTTCATTTCAAGTATCAAAGTGTCAAAACTTTCCCCAACTTTTTCCAGATTTTTTAAAAATAAAATTTAATCAAAATCAATAAGGTTAGATGCAAGAGAGGGTGTGTCAAAATGGTATTTTTCCACCAAAAAAGAGTTTCAATAAATTGTTGCATACCACCTCAGGTGCTTAAATCCATTTCTATGGACTTAAATGCTTTGCTGAATCAGGGCTATGAGATCAGGTGACCAGCGAGAAGGAGCTGAATGCTTAACTTTGCCAACACTTCTGAGCAATGGGGGAAAAAAATTCCTAGACATTCATTTCAAGAAACTCTTTTAAATTCTGTACCTAGACATTTCTAAATCAATAACTGTACTACTAAACAATGAGATTATTTTAGACTTCTGTGTGGCAAAAGGCAGTTGGCTCTAAAAACCAAGCTGAGTGCATCAGAGAGGTACTCCGATGAGGTGCCCATTTCTGCAATCCTTACTCACACTGAGGTTTACTTACTCATACAAGTAAACTCTTTGAGCTCCAGGGATTTTGCAGTCTTGAGTTTGAAGCAATGCCATAGTTCAATTACAAGTTTCTTCTTGTCACAGAGAATTAATTGGATCACATTTCAAGGGGATGGGACAACATTTCCAAAAAGATTTTTCACTAGTACTACGCTGACGAAAAAATCATTTCCAGGTAGATCATCTTCTAAATGCACTGTATCTTCATGTAGACTCATAGGCTATGTCTACACTTGTAAAGTTAAGTTGACTCTGTTAAATCAACTTAAGTCGACTTTGTTAAGTCGACTTCAGAGTAGACATAGCCGCCCACACCAACTTTAAGTCAACTTAGTAAGTTCAACTTAGCGCTATTCCCCACACTGGCCTTAAGTCAATTTAAGGCTTAAGTCGACCTTCAGAGGTGGTGTAATTAGGTCGACTTAAGCTTTTGTTGGTGACCCTGGCTACATCTGGGCATAGGTTCCTGGGTAACTCGAGGGGGTGGAAGTCATGAGTGCCGATGAAGCCCCCGCTCTCCAGGCTCAGGGACAGCCAGTACAAAATATTACCATATAAGGAAGTCACCCGGTTCCAGGAAATAAAGAAGATAACATGTCCTGTAAGTACCAGTAATAACCGGTCAAAGTTAGCTTCTAAGAAAGAGGAAGGAGATGGGGTATTTCCACACACAGCTAGGGAAAAGTATTGAAGTAAACAACCCACATATATAAGGGTCACTGCAACTGAGTGGGGGCGCGCTTGATTTGAGACGTGCCTGTCTCCGTGTGCCTGCTTGAGATCTCAAATAAAATTTGGTGTGCTTCTCCACCCCGGTGTCGTGATTGGTGCTACGCACTCTGGGCAACGAACCCCAAACTGTTGCTAGCCCCAGCCCATCTCCGGGCTTACCTGCAACACTGTTATTAAGTTGAGTTAAGGAAGCGCTTAAGTCGACTTAATAAAAGCCCAGTGTGGACGCGGCTTTGTGTAGGTCGACTTAAGAGTCCTTAAGTTGACCTAAGTTGCCAATGTAGACACACCCATAGACTCTAAGGTCACACAAGACCAATATGATCATCTAGTCTGACCTCCTGCACAAGGCAAGCCACAGAACCTCACCCACCTCCTCATGCAACAGGTGTTCTACCCAATTTGCCAGGCAACATGCAAATGTATTTCCTCCCACTACTCATGAAACAGTTCATAGTGTATATATTCTCAAGCAGCTAACAGTATAAACTTTTGTGCAACAATAGCTTTTACTAAGTCTTACAGATGCGGGTTCAGAGCTACCTGCTTGACTGCTTCCTATCTTCAATACACACATACCTTTCTGAAATGATGTGAGGAGCTGAAGGGAACTATGGTAGTAACATATATTGTCTCAACTTAGTGAGAAATATTTTAATTGTGTTCCCTTTGGTGGCAGCAGTAGTCACTTTCCATCTTCTCTTTAAAATGGGATAATGCAAGATGACTACACACTATGGGAGGGGTGAAAAGGTAAAGTGTATGTTAAAGTATTGAATACTCATTTAAACTATTAATTTGCAAAGTTCAACTGTTGGGATGCTTATTTAGACCCATGCCTAATTAGACAGGAAATCTCATGAAAAGAGGATGAGATTGGACCCAGCTGGAAGCACTGGCAAATATTATAAGAACATTCTTTGATGTGGGCATATCTGTAAAATGAGGACAGACACGTGCCTGGAATTAACTGCCAGGTCACAACTCAACACTCCAACTCCTAGCACCTTTCCCCCTCTGCAGGCCACAAAGTCTTACTCTTTCCCATGATACTCTATCCCGAGTCCCATTACCAAAATCCCCAAGTCTTTTACCTCTGAGAATGAGTTCATTTCATTCTCTGAACCACACTGGGAACTGGCCACAAATTATGAGTAAACAGTACCACCCCAGTACCTCAATTAGGTACTGAATGCATTACTGCTAAATCCACTGAAGAGAAAACATGCTGCAAGGCGGCAATAGACGGCCTTGTCCTCCACCATTTGTCCCATGAGAGAAAAAATTCCTTTCCAACCTTCTAAAAAGGCTATTAGCCAGATCTGCAGCATGTGTCAGGCCAGATTCCCATTCAAAGTCTTGGTGGGCAGCGTGGACTGCTGGAACAGAGCCAAAGGAGGCTCCACATGGCCTCTTTAGTGGGCTAAGTTCTGAGAGCTGGGCAATGTTGGCCAATCAGCACCCCTCTCCCCAGAGCTGGCCAATGGATGTCAGACACTCCCAGGGAGCGGAACTACCTATATCACTTAGGAGTAGCCATGTTAGTCTAGTTTAGCAAAACAAGGAGTTTGGTGGTGCTTTTAAAGACTAACAAATTTATTTATCATATGCGCTTTTGTGAGAGAAAATCCCACTTCATCAGAAGCTTGAAGAGCAAGTGAAAGGTGGGTGAAAGGTGCACATGTGACGTACTAGGTTACCATTCAGACCAGTGAGTTGATGTGTCACCCCCATCCTGTAAACTGGGGTGCCTTGCAATGCTTTGCTTCTGTAGCCGCCAACCTGGGCTGCTCTCCAACAGCCACCAGCATGGCTGTCGCTCCTACTTGCTTGTGTGTACCGCAGGCTGTCAGCCACATCTTGGCTCACACCAGCTTTGATTATTACTACAGGGTGACCCCAACAGGCTCCCAGTGCCGGAATTTCACCCAGACATGTATGCCCTGCACTGTTCAGCTCTCTCCTAGACACTCCAAAAGTATAAAGAAAGCTTCTCCTTTATTCAGTGGGGCAATTATTATCTTGATCTTAATATCTTGGTATTGTGGGCCAGATCTTGCTCATTTTAATAATACAATTAGTTTAATTGATGCCATTGGAACTATTTGCATTAATGATAAGATAAGGATTTAGTTGTACATTAATGCCTGTATTATCATATTTTTAAAACATTTTGTTTATTTTTTCTTTAGAATTTTCATTTACTTTGACCATGAAAATATCAGCATCGCCACAATATACATAAGGTGAAATCCTGGTTACAATGAAACTGATGGAATCACTCCCATTGACTTCAGTGGGACCACTATTTCATCCATTTCGTCCAGAATCCTTTCTATGCATTGCAATATGCAGATGGCATAATTGCAGTCCTAGTGAGAGTCAACTTTTGTTTAGACAGCCAGATCTTGAAGTCAACAGGATTTTACTTGATTAAGGACTGTGTAAAAACTAAGGGCTTAGTTAATCGTTTCCTTTTGGTTTTCTTATAGGAGGTGGAAAGAGAGAGTAACTCTGTGCATCTGTGCAAAGATTTCCTGGTGCAGATTTGTCCTGAATTTTAGTGAGTGTAGTGTAGTGGGGGATGGAAAGAGAACTGAAGTGTAGTGGGGGATGGGAATTGGGAACTGAAGTCTGTAGACTAGCCTGTGGCTCATTTATTTTGTGGTTCCTTCAAGGATCTGCATGGATCCCTGAAGACCAAGGTCATCTATGCAGGGGGCTCTGTGGCTCCAGCCCACACTGATGGAAGGCCTTCATGCCTCATCTCTCTTGGAAAGATGCTGTTGCTAGGGGTCACTAAATAGTTATAGGTCACACAGTCAGGGGTGGTCTTAATGAATCTGGAGCCCAGGGCAAAAGTCAAGGATGGGGACCCCACCTCCTCCCCTGGGACCCCACTGCCAATCCTCCCGCCCACCTCCACCCCTGCCCCTAGCCTCCCTCCTTCCCTTCCAGCCACTCCACCACCCCCATCCCATGCCAACTCACCTGGTTTGGCTGGCTGTGAGCTGTGGGTCCTGGCCTGGCTGGCTCCCAGCTGGTGCAGGGGCCCTCCCCCAGAGCACGGCCTGGGGCAGTTACCCACCCTGCCTCATAACAAAGACCAGCTATGCACACAGCATCAAAAAAGGCTCTTCATTGTGAGTGGCAGAGAGAGCTTGGAAAATTAATAGAAGAGTTGGACAAAGGAAATATCTTTAAAAAATATTCCCTCCCTCTAAAAGCCACACTTCATTGAAAACATGTTTCAGTTATATAGTCAGAGGCTATCTTAAATTTCCATAGGATCTCTGAGGTGCCAGTGTGTCGAATAAAGTATGTTATGGGTGCTTAGGCCCTACCACATCATCACCCTTTCTCCTTTGGCCAAAACACACACTGCCTATTCCCACTCAGTTCCTCAGTGACACACAGTGCTTTCTGCAGGATCCAGGGCATGGATGGGATGGTGGATAATGAGATAGTTGACTTATCTTTCTGTGAGAAGTCTCCCTCTGTGCAGGAAACAGAGGTGATACAGACAGGACCTGAGTTAGGAAGTCAAGATATAGCCCATAATTAATTTGTTCGGTGGAAAACTCACTTCTACATGGGAGGACGGGGGATGGTGGTCTACTGCAACTGATTAGCTCTTATCTATTAAGAGGGACAACCTGTATTAAAGAAGCTTGAGTTCACGCAGTTTGTGGCTTTTCTGGAAAGACTGTACAAAAAAGCATAACAACTTAACAGAAATACTTATCACACTATGTCATGAAAAGCCTCATTAGTTTCTTTGATAATTAGCTATAACTGTGTTAAAATTATTAGCTATAATGAAACAAAGGGACTTTTCAAAGAGAACCAGCATGAATACTTATAGTGAGTAAATTAAATTGAAAAAGCCTTGATTAAGCAATATACACCTAATTTCACATAAAAGAGCTGATTTCTCCCTGAAGATTAACTGTGAACTCCATTAATGGGAGGAAAGTTTGATATGAATATCAATTAAAGCACCAAAAAGTATATTCATATACTAGAATAGAGAAGGTTTGTATAAAAAAAAATCTCTCACACAATGGAGTTTGGAATTATGACTGTAGCTATGTCTTGATAACACTTTTGTGTGACTTCACACGTGTTCCACTAGGCACCCACTGTTTCGAATGCCAGCTTTGCACAGGACTAAGTCATGTTGTGAAGTTATTTACATACTTGCTAAATGAGTGGACAAATAATTACACAAGGGGCAAAGCAATGGAGAATCAGGTTGATTTGATACCAGGTGTACTGGAGGAAAGACAAGGAGCATGCTTACCCACAATATTTGCTGTCGCTGGGCCAGATCATCAGTTCTTGCCAACTGGTACAGCTCTACTGACTTCCCAGGCCTGGGCCATAGAATTCACAACTGCATTACTCCAGTTTTATGTCAATTTCAAATAAAAATGGAGGTTACAATGATGAATCAATCCCATAGAGTTCCCTCCTATCAGTGGTGCCCTGATAGGTGTTAGCTGGCATACAGAGTAGAGCACATCTTTCAGGAAGTCAGGCATCTTCTTATGGTTTGTAGTGTGGCCAAAAGTACTGCTATATAGACATACCCCAATGCCCACATTCCAAGTGCAGACCTCATATCTGAAACCTCTCACGGCAGTGGGACCCTGCAATCTGACTGCCTAGATCCTGAAACCAGTATTTCAACCCCCCTGAGCATCACAGCTGCCTAGATGTAATCCCCCCCCCCCCCTGGAATTCACCTAGCTGTATAAGCTCCACTTTACCTATTTACATTCCTCAGGGATCAGGTAGTAGTATGAGACACAGTAAGAAGAGACAGACTGTGCAAAGGAGGGTTTAAAACAAAGCAAAACACTCTTTAGTCTTAAAAAAGCAGGAGTTACAAATCTATGCAAAACTGACTCCTGCATGTTGCCCATTGCTTATTAAGAGGTGCTGGGAATCAAGCTTTTTTAACATTCATAACTGATGTAGCAATCCCAGAGGTGCTGGGATTTTGAAGTTCCAAGTGGTGCCAGGGCTCAGCCCTGGCAAGCCCTGATAAATATTATACACTGATGACGACCCCTCAATCTGACTTCTGCGTCTCTGGGTTTGGTCCAAGTATTTGAAGGGAGGAAGGTCCCATCTGTATCTTCCAATTCCAATGAGGAAATAGTCCTTCTTGCTCGGTGATCCACACCTTTTAAAGCACTCTGTCACTCTTTGGTCTGGTGGAGAAAAACAGCTTCCCCACCCATGTGTTCTGTGGAAGGGAAATCCAGTCCAATTTCCTTTCCCCCCCCCCCCCCAACCCCAAACACACACCAGTTTTTTGTGAAGGGGTAAACTATCTCAGGGCCCTGCTGGCAGAAACACCATTGTTCAAGAAGGCAGGTAACAGTCATTCAATACTTGTTTCTCTGTCACACCTTTCCAAATATATCTCAGTGCTTGCTACATGTGAGGTTTCTGCTACCAAACAAATTCTTTAATTACAATTACTGTTACATGTACAAATAGTGATGGTCAAACAAAATGGAATTCATAACTGGTAGAGACATGTGCCCCTAAACTCCTAGTCACAACAAACAAGCCCATCTCTTTCCATTTGCTGTTTTGGCATCTGGTGGCAGCCATACTATTGAGGATTGCCTACAAGTAAGAGTGCCAGGAGAGAGACAGAGGCTATGTCTACACTTGTTAATTTAGGTTGACTTAGCTAAGTCGACTTTAAGTCGACTTTGTTAAGTCGACTTAGCATGTCCACACTTAAATTTTAAGTCGACTTAAAGGGGACCCTACAAAGTCAACCTAGAGTGTCCACACTGGACGCCTAGGTCAACTTGTAGGGGCTATGTGTACCTGGGACTAGTCCACAGTGGCAGGGGGGGCACCCCTTGCCAAGTGCCAGGGGGCTCAGCCTTTGCCCCATTGTACCTGGGTACAATGGGGCAAAGGGGGACAGGGACCCTGGCAGAGCATAGGGGCAGAGTGGGCAGGGCTCTGCCCTGCCCTGTGGGGGGACATGCCAGGCTCTCCCTGTGCCAGCCACCCTGGCAGGAAGGGCAGTGGGGAGGCCCTAGAGGCCCCTAAATTGACTTAGAGTCGACTTAGGGGTACTCCACGTCTACACTGGCTTAAGTCGACTTTAGAAAGTTGACTTAAGCAGAAAGTCGACTTAAAATAGGGTTTAATAAAGTCGACTTAAGAAAAGTATAGTGTAGACGCAGAGTAAATTAAGTCAACTTAAGCAAGCTTAAGTCGACTTAATTTACAAGTGTAGACGCACCCAGGGAGAGGAGGTACCTATGTTGGAATCCATGATTTCAGAGGAATATATATACATAGACATCTAACTCCCAATGATATCAGTTGGAGTTATAAACCTAAATATCTTTGAGGGTCTGGGCCTATGCCTATAAAATATAACGTAAAATTAAGAGGACAACCCCCAGCCCCATCTGAAGTTGGCTATTTTCTGTTAACTTTTACATCTGTATCCTAAAAACAGCAATATACTGTAGACTTTTGTTTTAATTGTTAAAAATGTTCTCTCCCAATTTAAGACCTTCTATTCCAAGTTTGAGCCTGAAGCAAATTTTTACAGTGGAGTTGTAAAACCATGAAAATAGACGTTTATAATGGAAACACTGGCATAACCCTAACTAATGGTGTATGCCACTGGGTGCTGCTATAATAATAAAAATAAGAGACTTTATGTCAGACACAGTGGCTAATAACTTCCAGAAAAAAAGAGGAAACAGGTGAAGCATCAGTAGCACTGAGTTTCTTAAATAAAAGAAATACAATCAGGCCTGTGTTGTAAAGAATAACAAATACCTTGCCAGAATAGTGCATAAATACAGAATATGAACCATTCTTTGGGAAAATGATGGGTTATTAAGGTATGGTATTTAATATCATTGTCAATCTATAAAACTTTTACAACCTAGTCTTATTTGCACAGAGATTACATCCCCAAAGCTCAGTGCCAAAGACACATGTTAATAAGCTCACAACTTTTAATTAAGCAATATGTATAAGTAGATTCCCATTAAGCTGTGATTTGTGGGCTAGTTCATTACAGTGGGTTCCAGCCACCAGACACATATTCAATACAAATCAAGCAGCCTGCATATTATCCAGCTTAATGTGAGCCTACTTGTGATATTTTATCACCAGTTCAGATTGGTAGTTCAGAGAACTATATTTTTTCTAAGATTGGGGGCAGCAACCAGAACCTTATAATGACCCCATGTTGCTTGCTTAATGAAGCTACCCATCTGCATTGTTTACTTGTAATTGGTAATTATTCATATAGTTAGTCATAATTCGATAATAAACTTTTTTACTCACAACAGACAGTCAGGACACATTTCCATTAATTTGAAATAGATAATAAAATAATGAATAAAATAGTTAATATTGGTTTCAAAGACTTTGAATAATAAAATTAAGGAATAGGTTTCACCCCCAGGGGGATTAGTGACAATATTTGTCAGCCTTTTGAAATAAATAAACCTAATTTGGATTCTTAAATAATCTTGAAATCCATGCCATCACTCTGTGCCATTAGCTGTTAAGTAGAACTTTTTAGTCTCCTTAGAAACTGATGGCAGAACATGGTGTACTTAGACAGGATTCCTTTCCCACTGATTTCACTGGAAATTAAGACTGTGCAAAAGACTGAAGCCCCAGTCTTGAGAGTCATATGGAGATGCCGCTGTACCTACCCTAGTTTTCAGCCTTGAATTTAGGCTTTAGGATATGGATCTTTTGGATTCAAGTCTGGGGAAAGTTCTAGAAATCCTAACAACCACTGCTCAGAATCATATCCTCTGGCCTAATAAAGATATATCATGAGGCTTCAGAACAGAAATGTCGTACTTTAAATCATGTTTTTCTAATAACAAACCAAAGTCAGAAAGTGACTGTTTCTCTGAGGTTTTTATCACCCCACTAGTACTTTATCCAAAATGTAGTAAGGCAATACATTTCATCAATAAAGGGGACATCTTTCCATGAGTTAATCTCTCCTCACTTATAATAATTAACAACTAATTAAGAGTGTTGGATCCCTTTATTTTTAAGAAGTATTTTTCTGCTTTAATCTTTGTCAGTCCACCCAACCTTTCATTATTTTAAACACTGCTTTGATGATCCTGTTAATATTTCCTGGGAAACCAGAATTTGCCATACTGCACTACATTATTGGTTCACCAGTCTTAGTATCTTGCTACCAGCAGTGACCTATACCAGTGTTGTGGCACTTAATAGCAAGAGAAGGAATGGCATTCCATTCAAGGAACTGGGGTGGAGGTGGGGGGAAAGGAATGAGCTTAGGCAGAAGAAAACTTGCATTTCATATCAAAAAAGCAAAGAGTGGAGAACAATCATAATTAGTTTCAGCTTTAAATGTAATACGAACAATTTTAAAATCAATATGGTAAGCTGTTTGTAGCAAATTAAAAGACCTACATATGGCAGCATCCCTATCTCAATTTGGCTTGTCTCATAAATAGAGCCTAAAGCAGCATTGCATAGCTCATGAATTGATTTTGCTGGAAGGCCAGAGAAAATGGAACTGCAGTAATCAAGTCGGATAGTAACAAAGGAGGGCATCTGAGGAAACTCCATAGCCACCTATTGCAAATGATGCATTCCTTGAGCTTCATTCACCTCTCCATTACTTCATGATTATACTAACAGAATTTCATAGCAGTGGCAGAAGACAACAGTGTACCTACATTGCATAGTACACATGACAAACGGCACACCTCCTCACATTTGATAGGCATCACTACTGGAATTCAGCATTTCATCTTTGGAACTTCCTCAGAATACATGGTGTTCTACAAATCACAAAAGCTGTATCAGCTGTCAGCAGTTAAGGAGTTAAAAAGAATGCTCCTACAGCCTGTCTAGAAAGCTTGGAGTCAAAAAAAAACAACACTCAGACACTCAACTGTTGAGACAGGAACAACATTATAGACATTAAAATCAAATGTCAAAGAAGAAGCTGTGCCTGTCAGCTTTTAGAAACCAAAAATGATAGTTCAGCATTATCAGACAAATAGTTTGTGCCATCCAGTTATTACCTTCTGATAAATGTTTTGCACCACTGAGTTTCTGGATGAGAAAAAAAGACCTGTTTCATCTCTATAACAATGATAAAATTAATCCACATTTTTACAATTCTGTCCTAATGACCAAGACAAATTACTATTTCAAAACCCTTGGCAAAGAGCTTTAATTTTATATATATATATATATATATATATATATATATATATATATATATATCACTGCAGCCCTCTCCATATATCACTGTATTTTTCTGCTCTTGAGTGGACAATGCTCAGTCTCCCTACTTCTCTCCAGTTCTGGTCCCATCTAATCAAAGAGCTCTGGAAGAATTCATAACTGGATTCCTCCTCCTCCGCCAAATAGACACACCATTCATAAAATCTTTTCACTCCTGGTGAAATTCACACAGGGCTGTGGGGGCTGAAAAGGTCTGCTATAGAGAGAAACCACAATTCTTCTGCTGCACAGGGAATGGGCAGCTGCAGAGGGAATGCTTGAGGGACTCAGACTTTGTGTCAACTCCATATGGACAAGCATGGAGGAGCTACTAGGGAAAGGAAGGGCATGGTGGATCACACAGATCCAGTGTTTACAGAAGTACTCAAAGAAGATATGTGCAGGAATTTCAAGGCCAGTTCCCACACAGGGCTGGAACAGAGACTTGGAATGGTTTCCTCAGAACTTCCTGCCACTTACTTTCATGTGCATCAGGATTGGACTCTATCTCTAGCCACAGTCCTTGTGTAGTTTCCCACCCAAAGCACATTTACTTTGGCTTTAGGTTGATTGCCAGTTAAATTTCATCCTCCCAACAGACCAAGTGAATTATGTGGAAACTACAGCAGCAAAATCTGTCAGCCAAATAATTTTTTTGAAATATAAAACACACATAGATGGGTTTTTTCCCTTCACATATTCTGACATGCCTTGGTATCACATATGTAGGCTTAGGAGAGTTAAGGGATGAAGATGTGAATGCTACAAATACAAAGGAATACTTCAAAGGAACCTGGTATTTCAAATGGGTTAACTGAAGTGCTTAAAGTTAAGCATGTGCTTAACTTCTGTGCTGAACTTGGCTCTAGAAGGGTTGAAATATGAACTAATACCACCCTGGCTGAGTCACGCTGGTGGAAAGGCATAAGTCTTCTGTATTGGACTCCACCAGTGGCTCCCACATGGCCCCAAGCCAGCTGGATCTGGGTGGTGTCCAGACACTACTTCTAGTTTTGACCTCCAAGGCACACTCCTGGGATACAGAGTCCACATCTGGAACCACTTCTTAGGATGTGGAACTTCATAGTACAACTACTGTAGGCCCTGAAACCAAGGCTGAATCTCCCAAGCCTCCAAAGTCATTCACGGACCTCCATCTCCAGAGCTCTACCTTCAGTCACTATGATTTATAGTGTAACTTTTCAGGGACACATGTCAGGTGAAGTAAGGAATACAGAATTTGCAAAGGAACTTCTTACACATGCACACATATTTTACTGTTAGTATGAGGGCATTGCAGGTCTAAATAAAACAAGACCTGCGTGCAATATCACTTTAAACTAATTTCATCCCTCTATTTAGGTCCAATAAACATCCTTGGTCAGGTTAGGCGGAGACTTCTTGGTCTCCCTTGCAGCAAATTCCATTTGCTACTAGTAAGGGTTGGCCTCCTGCACACAGAAGCCCCCAGTTTATAAACACAGTCCCAGGTAAGTCCCCACTGTGAAACCCCATAGTCATGCTGGGTTCAAATGCAAAACACCTGCTATTACATAGTGGGTGAGCCAACAGATAAGAGTCATTAGCAAGACAATAGTGCTTGGTAGCCATCTTGATGACTCTTCCTGTGCTAGCACTCTACAAGGTGAGAAATTCCCCCTCCTTCTTAAGGCATGATTACACATCACAACTGGGTTATGCATATGCTAGTCTAAACTGGCTTTCCCTACGAGACACAAAGTTTGATCAGACACAAAATGGATCACATAATTGTGCATGGGTCTACCCAGATCTGTCACACGGGCAACAGAAAAGGGTGCAATTAAGTCATTAAAATTTCAGGTAGTTCCTGGGAAGGAGGATAGTATATAATAAAAATACAGATTATGGATATTTGGGAAGCACAAATTCTGAAACAGACTATATTCACCAAGGAAACTAAATTAGACGAGAGTTTGCAATGAGATATAGTAACAAACCTGAGAGTGGGATAAACAGAGACCAATGCAATGAAAGAATAGGGGCAAATCACTTCACACTACCTCTCCACAGCAACCTAACAGCAATCATGAGGTAGGATCTGAAGGAAAAGTGGGCATACAGGTAATCAAAATTGGCATGGAACGTTGGGATTGAAGGGTTCTACTTGCGTAAAAAGGATTTTTTTAAAAAAAGATTGATTTTTCAATTTGAATGAAACAATATTATTTATTGTTAATATAAATTAACTTTAATGAGAAAACTAAACAGTACTTTCCAATGGATTTACCAAATGGATTATATGCTAAAATTACATTACACAAGCTTTCCAAACAAGCTTTCTTGAACACTACTAGCCTAACTTCTTTAAATGCCTCTCCACCTGTTTGAGAAGATTTATGCTTTGGTCCTGCAAGGTGCTGGTGAGCAGAGGGACCCACCTCAGCAAATTTATTCAGAACCTTTTATGACTGAGTCTTGAATTTGATATTTGTACTTGGGGTTCTCTGGGAGGAAAATTAACTCTGGCAGCATATCCCTTTCTTTAGGTGGGAGGCATCTCCTTAGGCCTATATATTGTGAGTCTTCACAAATGATTTAGAGGAGCATGACAACAACGTACAAGTAAGTGATGGGTGTGAAAACCAAGGAAGTTATTTAGAGCGGTTCAAGGAGGCTTAATTAAGAGTAATGGGATGAAATTATATAAAAGAAAATTTAGACTGACTGCATGGGAACTCCAGACTATTACACATATTAGAATATGAAATAGTCTCCAAAGGGAAGTGATGGGAACCTTATCATCTGAGTTATTTAAAAGTAGACTAAGCAAAGTACTGGAAGATATACTTGAGGAAACCATCCTATGCTGGCCTCGTGGGATAAAAGAGATGATTTAATCAGGCTTTTCCCAACTCTAATTTCAAAGATTCTATAAAAAGCAATTTATGTCCCTAACTAGTTTATAGCAGAAACCAGCTCCTCTATGCTATTCAGAGATCTCAAACTAATTTTCAGAAATCCTTAATAAATAGACAAAATTATTCAAAACTGATTTCTTAGAGAGAAAATATATTATCGGAAAAAGAAACCATAAAAATAGAAATATAGAACACCCTCATTATAATGTTGTACTGAAAACTAATGACCTTGTTTTAATAGGTACAGGTCATATTCTCAGGCCACTTTACCCCTCATTGTCATTGCAAACCAGTCATAAAGCTGGCATAGTTGCCCCTGGGAGGTACACCCTACGGAAGCAGGATTTTCCTGTGGTAGTAAGCCACTGGTATGGTAAAATTAGCAATAACAGCATGTAAATTGAGAGTCAACAAGGAATTTGGCCTCCTTCAAAAGAATAAATCAAATATTCTGCCGAATCACAACAGGAGCTGCAAAGGGGCATAGCAACATATTATCAAAGCAGTAGAGAAAGAAGTCCACATATTATCATCTTTTCTTTGACCAAACAATGACCATACCTATCTCTTTTTGTCCTTATCCTCTTTATGTGAAGATTAAATCTACTCTTATTGGCCCCAGTCAAGTAAGGTACTTTAGCACTTGCATGATTTCCAGCACATGACTAATCTTGTTGACTTTGAGGGAACTCTTCACATGCTTAAAATTGAGCACATGCTTAAGTACTTTGCAGGATCCTAGGCTATATCTACATTAGAAAAGTTAAGGCAACTTAACTTTTCTAATGTAGACATAGCCCATTGTCGACCTTATTAAGTCGACTTAATGCTTTAAGTCGACTTAATAAGATCGACTTAGGCACTAATCCCCGTCCACACTGGCTTTAAATTGACTTAAGAAGTCGACTTATGGCTTAAGTCGACCTAAAACAAGGTGTTATTAAGTCGACTTAAGCTTTCCTTAAGTCGACTTAAGGAAATGGTTAAGTCAATTTAATAAAAGCCCAGTGTGGACACGGCTTTGTTTAGGTCGACTTAAGCCTCCTTAAGTCGACCTAAGTTGTCAGGGTAGATGAACCCCTAGCGATTATGAAGAGATTGCAATGGGAAGGTAGGGAACAGGAGCCACGTTTTAGATGCATCCCGAACAATATATATTTATTTTATTCACTGAAATGTAAAATTTCTGTCACAGACCACTAAAAGATCATTTTCCCAACAATTTTTAAAAATAATCATAATATCTTCTGTGAGATGGGTAGGAGGCCTTCAGTTGGGAGGAAGCCATAGTCATATGACCACGTGTGTTCTTGTTAACAGATGTTAGCCAAGATAATCCTGAAGGCATGTGACTATGCTGCAGGCACTGATGTTGATCACCCTACATGTGGATTTGGCTATCAACCAACATACCTATACACAGAGGCATCGTTGTCATCGGGCTGGCAGGGCGCCAGCCCCGGGTAGAAAATCCTGAGCCCCGAATCTATTTTCCCCAGCAGGCACATGCACACCCAGGCGGAACGCTGCGTTCCGCCCAGGGGCCCCAGCGAAGCCACAGACTCCTGCTGCAGCCGGGCTGGGGAGATTCAAATCTCCCGCCCTGAGCATGCTCAGACAGAGCGTGCTCAGGGTGGGAGTGGCCTGGCCCAGAAGCGGCTCTGCCGGCCGTCCCTGCAGCTCCGAGCCTCTGGCCAGGTAAGGGGGCTGGGAAGGGGCTGGAGGGAGGCCTGGAGAGGGGTGAAGGGTACAAGGAGACTGGCTGGGGACTGGATAGTGGTGGAGGGGACTATGCATGGCAGGAGTGGGGACTTCGTGGGGGGCTGGGGAGGGATGGATGAAGTTAGAGGCCTGTGGAGGGGGCATGGGAAGAAGGAGACTGGGTAGGGGCTGGGTTGCAGTGGAGAGGACTATGGGCAACTGGAGGGGGACTGGGTGGGGAACTGGGGAGGGATGGATGGAGTTAGAGGCCTGGAGAGGGGTGGAGGGGACATGGGGACAAGGAGACTGGTGGGGGCTGGAGAGGGGTGGAGGGGATTATGGATGGCTGGAGGGGGACTAGGTGGGGGGCTGGAGAGGGATGGAGGAGGTTGGGGGATGAGTGGGGGTTAGGGACAGAGGGGCGTGGAGTGAAAATGGGGGAAGCTGGGGAGTTAGGAGGGCTGGAGTGGGGGTTTGGGGGCAAGGGTGGGCTGGGGGCCACAGCCCTGGATCTTCTTGCTATCCAGCAACGCCCCTGCTTATACATATTAAACATTCACTTCCACACAAACTGTTTCTTTTTGGAAAAAAAGTCTTCTGTTATAGTCATCCAAGATGTATCTCCATTGCATCTTAATGTTTAGGACTTTTGTAAGAATTTGGGCATACAAGTTTACCCTAATTGTGAGTTCAGTTGTGTAAGAGTGGATGACAGTTTATGAAATGTTGCAATCACATGTAACAATAAACGTGGGAAAAGGAAGCCAGTGGCTGAACTAGCCCAAACAAAAAGCCCTATTGATAACTCAAGGACTATGTTAAGCCCACGGTTGGCTGAAATTATACAATTATACATGATTAGTAAATAAGAGAAATGTGAGGCCACAAATCAGTGAAGTAAAATTGGTGTGTCTGAAATTAGGCCTAACTGGTGTAAAAAATAATGAGAGGATGAGGGTTTTTTACCCATCATTCTCTTTGGGGATCCTTAAAGAAAGAAGTTGAGATTAGCATCTGTGAGGGAGAAGATGAACAGAAGCAACTATCTGTAAACAACCACTGCACAAATATTTACCATCATGGCTGTCACCCCCACACCCTACTATCTCCTGGGACCCCAAGATCTACCTTAAATCTATCAGACCTTCATCCTGAAAAATGTCTTGACCCGACCGGGCCAGGGAGAGGGACATCATCTTCAACAGCTTAATTAGGATGTCTCTCTCTCTCTCTCATGCGTGCTTTTCCTTCCTTCCATTAGACTGGGCCTTTTCATATCCCATATGAACATTTGCAGAGGTCCTTTCCCTTTTGAAGTCTTTCCAGTTATGGAGGTATTCAGCTTCCAAGTGTTTCAGAAGACTTTACTAGAGGTCTGGCTTGTCTATGAAGATTAAGTCTTGGTAAACCTAGGTAATGGTTCATCTTCAACCTCTCCCTGCTACAATTGGCATGTATCTGGTCCAGCAGACTCTTCAGGGAAGCAGATGTTTGCAGCTATCTTCCTCCCAGTGGCTCTGGTGTATGAGTCAGTTAACTCTAAGGTACAACACTCTCCCTCCTGGTTGCCACCCTTCCTGTTATAAACGTTCCCCTTTAAGTTAATTTCCTCAGCACGGAGCAGACTCTTCTGCCGTGTCTATGTAATACCAGCTGAGCCCAGAATAACTTATTTTAGCCTTTTCCTGATTGGAATGGAGGTGTTCCCTATCACACCCACATCATTTATTCTCTTTCCTCTCCCTCTTCTTTTGTCTTCTGTTTAATAAGAGTCTTGTTTAGCTGGCCGAGATTGGATGTTTTGCAACACTGCTGTAAACTTGTTACCAAACAGGCAGTTAAAAACAATGCCCTGAGCAGCCTGATGCTGTTACAAGTTTATAAGGTCTCGGGGTGGCTGACAAAACCATATGTTATGCCTGCATTTGTCCAGCAGTGAGCCTCCAAGTGATAGTCAACGCCAGAGACAGAAACTGCATTTTCTTCTTTTGTTTTGTATGTTTGTCTTATTTTGCTTGCAAGGAAACAGAATCGGACTTTAACCAAAACCAGGCGAATTCAGCTAGCTTTCTCTTTTTCTCAAAAAGGAAACTACCAAACAAGGGGATTTTCCTTCTAAAGATTCTCTCCAGCTAAAGGGAAAGGGATTTTGTTAAAATGAAAGCCTTATTTAATATTTTACACTTCAAATGCTTTAACTGTTTTATCTCTCCCCCTCCTCCCACCCCCATGTATTTTTAATGAAAAGGTTAAAAGGGATTTTCAATGGTGTGGTATTAAGCAGCCTGAACTTTGTGTACCCAACCCCACACTGTGTTTAAAACTATTTAATATTGGACAGTAACTGGGTCATGGCAACACCTTTGTCTCTTTGGGCCTATTGCATTTAAATTAATACAGTAGGATTCTAATTAGACAATGTTATTTAGGGATCACTTTTATTTATCATTATTAGGAGCTCATGTGATTTTGCATTTGTCTAGGCAGATATTTTAAATATATGGGGAAGGCAGCGTAGATGAGGAACATCGACAATTTAATTAACAAGTAGCACAATGTGAACACATACCTCCTGTGCAGCATTTATAAATGTGCCCTATTATGTCTAGTTAAGTCAGCCTCATGTCATTCCTTTATATTAGTGTATGTGACAGGATTGGCATAACCAGACAAGATGCATCAGAACAATTACATCAGCCAGGAAAACTGAAACACGGAATACTATATTTTGAAAATTGGGTTAAACAAAATAAAACACTGGAGAAAAATGTTAACAGGGAAAATTCCTAAAAAATTAAACAAAAATGGTTAAGTTTTGAACATCAGAAGATTTTAGGACACCGATCTTGTAAGAACAATAAAAACAAATATCAGTATGAATATATAAATATTTCCCAGATAGCAAAAATGACATATAAACAAGAACTACCATTGTCTGCAACAGGAACTGTTTTACTGCAGCGTTTGGGTCATTACGACAGGCTACTGCAGCTTTTCTCTTACAAGGAAAGATTTTGAAGCAAGCAAAAATATTTCAAAACGATTGCTCAAGTCTAAAGCCATGCCATGGGACTTTCTACTCACTGCTTGGGCACCTTTTTGGGACTGTGTGTGGGGAACAATTCTGCTCAGTCTGACTCTCCCTTCTGACTCACATTCATGCTGAGGCCCTCTCCCACCCTATTTTTGAGTTAGGGTGCTCTCTCTTCATGACTTGGCCCTCCAGCCAGATCCCTGTATTTTCCCCCTCCTGGGGTACCAAAGTCTTTCTGCATGAACTGTCTCAGGAAGTCTTCCCATTCTTTGCTCAGGCAGTGACACTCCCCAGTGTCTGGTAGAGGGATCCAGGTCCACTCTCTACTCCAGGTTCCAGCTTTGAGACCTTCAAATCATTAGTCAACATCCTCACATTCCCAAACCTTGTAACTATCTCCCTGAAACTTTTCCAACTCCACCCTAGGCTTCTGTTCCATCACTTTTCTAGGTAAACCCTTACTTTCAGGCTAGGATCCCAGGTCTCCTCCTTTCCCTCTCTACACTCTAACCCTGGAGGATTCCATGCTGCAACTCCCTTTCTGCAGCATCACTACTGGCTTTATGCTAGCCCCACCTGCTCCTGCTCTGTTGGGCTCTATCCTCAATCAATCCTCACTTATCAAAACTAAATTTCCTTCAGATGTGGCCTAATCAGGTTACTTTACCCATTTTGGACCAAATTAACCCTTTCCAGATTAGTGTGGGGTGAACACTATTATTATTATTATCCCATTATCATTACTGAGTTCCAAGCTGGAGGTTTGACAGTTTTCAGGGCACCCAAGACTGAGAGTCATCTTGCTAGTCCCACCACTTCTGCCATGATGGAGACCTGCTTGTGCTTAACTCAGTGACAACTCACTGATGCCACCAGCTTGTGATCCACCTAAGCATTCTCATCTGGGCTATGCCAAGCCTTTCTTTGCCTTGTAAGTAAACTCCAGTTCCTAAGCTCTTTTGAAGTGTTCCCCTGTAGTGTCCAATTTCTTATTCACTGAACACTCAGAAATACCAGACCTGAAATATATTTATAATGAAAACAGCAGTAAGATTTTATAAAAAAAAATCAAGAGATAGTGTATGAAGATAAGAAAACATAGAAAACAAAAGTATAATACACTTTCTAAAGATTAAACTTATCTATTACTTCAACCTCCTCTCTAATGAAGTTCATCTCACTCAAAGCCTTTTGCAGTGTCTTCACCCAAGGCTGGTTGTAATCCTTTTTCCATGAATGTGGCTGCATTACCTGTCTACTTCCTAGATATAGGAAGATGGGATGTCCTCTTTGTTCCTCTACTCTACAAAATGTATTGCAAAACAAAGGTCTCTCCCATCATTACATTTCTCTATAGCTCAGCATTGCTAACTTCAAGAGATCAGAAATCATGAGTTGGACCCCCCCCATCATGAGATTATCACCACCCTATCACTATCACCAGCCCCCCACACCTCACCCCCACCCCTACTCTATCATTCCCAAAGTCCTTCATTTTGCCCTGTGAGCACTCACCTGAGCATCTCAAAATCTACCAGCAATGCAGCTTACCCTCCTCATTTCAGCTTCTCTGGAGTCCCTACAGCATAATTCAGCACTCCCAGCCTCACCTCAGCTCCTCTTAGGCTACGTCTACACTTGCAAATTAAGTCAACTTAAGGAGGCTTAAGTCAACTTAAAGAAAGCCGCGTCCCACACCTGGCTTTCATTAAGTCGACTTAAGTAGTTCCTTAAGTTAACTTAATAACTACCAGTCTTTAGGTCAACTTAACAATTAAGTCGATTTATTAAGTCGACCTAAAGATGGTGTGGCCGCCCTGGGTCAACTTATTCTATAAGTCGATCTAGGGCGCCCCGGGACCCTGTGTGTCCCGGCGAGAAGGGAGCTGCGGCTCCTTTCTCCTGGGTCCCGGCAAAGAGGGAGCCCGGGGCTCCCTTCTCTCGGGCACCCGCGGGCATCCAGGGGAAAAATGGAGCTGTGCTCCCTGGACAGGCGATCCCCGGAGAGCCCCCTGTCAGCTGGATCGTCGGTCAGCTGGAGTGCTGGCAATTGCTGGCCCCGGCGCTCCAGCTGACAGGGGAACCACCAGGGATCCTGTGTCGACTGGAGTGCTGGCAACTTCCTTCTTGCCTGGAGGGAGCGGGATTCCTGGCAACAAAGGAACCTGTGCTCCCTTCTGTTGGGAAGCCACGGGTCCCAGTGAGAAAGGAGGTGCAGGTCCCAGGGAGAGAGGAGACTTGCTCCCTTCTTGGAGGGACCCCAGCTTCCTGGGGAAGGGACCCAGGTCCCTTCTCAGCGGGGAGCCACTTCCAATGAATGACGTCTACACTTGAAAAGTTAAGTCGACTTATTATGCCGACTTAACAGAGTCGACTTAACTTTTCAAGTGTAGACATAGCCTTAGTGTGCTTCATCTTCCCTAGGCTTAGGGGGCTGCAGTGGGGTCCCTCTCCCACTTCCCAGTTTGCAGGCAGCAGCTATTCAGGTTGATAGCAGGAACCCTGGGCTGGCAGCAGGAGCCTCCTCTTGCAACTGAAAAAAAAAAATCCTGACATTTGAGAGTTCTATCGTGAGGATCATGAGACAGGCTTAACTTTACTTAGAAATTGTGACTCTTGCGATTAATTCATGAGAAGTGGCATGTCTGATACCTTCTAGTTCCTTTAGACATTCTTATAATCCTTCATTAGCATACACTTTAGGTAGGTGATTGGAGACCTACTGGGAATGAGACAACACAATTTACATTTCAATAGTGAGACAGGTAAATAAATCTTATTTGTATGACAGGAAACTTCTTCCATCTCTGAGCTGTGATAAAGGATATACCCGGTAAGAACATATTTTCAGTATACATACATAACCCTTCCATAGCATCTGAACATACATTTCACAACAAGAACAATGACCAGTGTGCCCCACACTTTCATTTAACCTTTCACATGGCATTTTGTGGTGAACCAGAATGTACAGATTAAAATCAGGAAATCTTGTAACACCTTTGCCAATCAGCATCGAAAGGTCACAGGAGGACCTTCATTGTGCAGAGCCCCATTTTGACAGTTAACAATATTTTGCATATATGGTAGGGACCCCACTTTGACCAATTCATATGATTTTACTGTGAGTCTCCTGATATTTAGAGTTTCTCTGGGAGCCTGAAATCCTGGAGTCACCTGAGTACATGAGAATCTCAACTTTCCTTTTTTAGAAAAAGAACTTTTTATCCATTGTGGCTATGGAGGAAAGCTGGAAATCATGACCTCTTAAAGACTAATAGGACCAACAAGACAAATAAAGGAACTTAACTTTATTATTTCTCAAATCTCATGATTGTAAAGCCTATAGTTTTTTTTTTAGACACAACCTGTAATATTTTAATGCTTGAATCTAGCAATCCTGGGTCCCTCTGTGAAGTCAGTTGCAGAATCAGGGCCTGGGTCATCCCTCTGTAAATTATTCCCAACAGTTCTGACTCAAGGAGTTTCCAGTATGTTTGTTCTACTCTACTAGGAGCAAGCTGACAGCACCTGTGGCCCTCCCAATCTAAACATCTACAGAGATTTGAGAAGGTCCTAAGTCTCCTCATATCTCTCATCCCCCATGACACTCTACCAGCCCAATGCTAGTGAGAGACATTTTTTCATGGAATGGTCCCCAGGGGCCATTGTCCAACAGACCCTTGTTGTAGGGAGAGAATGGCCACAAAAGGAAGCTGGAGCTGGATCCTTAGCTCATCTAAAATATCATATCTCCACTGATTACAACTGAGTTATAGTAATTTATACATGTTGAGACTTGGACCTTAGTTTTTAGACTGTACTGTATGCTGTTATTGTAGTAAAAATAAGAGAAGGGATGGGATATAGAAAAAAGAGCTCATCTGTCTGTTCAGTGTGGGAATTGAAGATGAAGGTGAAAAGGCATGACTGAAAAGATGTTTTTAAAGGCTTATTCATTGAAGAAAAAGAGATAACCCTGAAGAAACCACAGAAGATGTAAGCATTCCAAGCCTTTCTTTGGGAATTTTGTTAGGGTGTTTGTTTCAGGGTGTGTGTGTGTGTGTGTGTGTGTGTGTGGTGGGGGGGGGAAGGAGCATATTGAATTAAAATGAGATTTTTAAAAAAAAAATTAAATCTTTGTATTTTTTATTATTGTAGCAATATGCCTTCAGCTACTTCTCTAAGCATTAACAGTTGATTTACTTAATAAAACTGAGGACTGAGCATCATAGAAAATACAGCTTCCAATGGAATACTCCCTTGCTGTGATTGGTGAAGTGCTAAGTAATTTGCTTTTAATGCTAGCACATATCACTTAGCACTATATTTAACCGAATGATGAAAATCACTCATTTTTCATCCACTTGCTTAACTGGCTCTCAACGTAATATATCTACTGTAGTGTAAACCTAGCACCAGATATGTTTTAATTGTCCACAATCCCTAAACTACAAGCATTTTAATTTTTAATTCATACTAATCTCTTTATTCTGTAATAGAACAAAACTACAGATGGGGGAGTATGTTTTAGATAATAAGAGCACAATCGGTACCTAGGGAAACTACATCACTAAAAGGATTCTTTATTTACACTATTCAGTAATGACTACATATATAGAGCTACACAGGAGAAAATCATTGTGAAGGAACATCATACAGGCTGGCAATCACTATCTGACTGTCACTAAGTGATATGGATAATGTTGCTGATAAGGGCAAAGGACATGCAATTTAAAAGCCAAAGTCCACCCTACGTATTCCAATTGAATCAGTTGGGTCACCCAGGATTAAAATTAAAAGCAAAATCTGATGCAAAATTTGCAGACAAATCAAAATTATTTTTGACAAATTTTATATTTTATATATATATATATATAAACCCATCATTTAAGAACTTTTAATGTTTCAGAATTGTAAAGCACAGGTCTGACTAAAACTGTTGGAATCGCATAAGCATAAAACTGAAGTAATACAACCATGAATCAGATCCTGTGTTTTTTAATTAAGAATTCAGAGCCAGATCCTCAGTTGGTGCAAATCCATATAGCTCCTTGGAAATTTCTGGAGCTTTGCTGATTTACATTAATTGAGAATCTGACTCTCAGTCTCCATACATAAAACCATTCCTGATATCAGACAAAAGCAATATTTCCACAGTAAAATTGAAGTCACAGGGGCTAACAGTCTGGTACATAAAAACTCCTGCTGTCTTGATGTATCCATATAAGCCATGAATTGATATTGGTATATTAGGAACAGAAAGTACTGCTCAGCTCAAGTTTAAGAAAAAATCCATGGGCATATAAAATTTCCTTCAAATTTCTGTAATGAAACAGCACTCACAGGTATCAGTTCCCACTTCAAAATTTTGAGCCATATTTTAAGGTGCCTGTAGATTAAAGATGTGATTTCATTTCTTCGGTCACTGAAGGAAACCATCCACATGATATTTAATATCATTCAACCCAAAACAAATCACATCACCATTTACAAATGCACAGGATGTTTATTTTTATTTTTTGGTCTTCTACCAGACTTTACAAAAAATGCAATTAGGAAAAGAAAAGAAAGAAAACCTAAATGATATTTTGTAATCCCAGAAAACAATTCATCTATGTACTGACATTTACATCAATGGGTTTCTTCCTAATGCAATTCAATAACTTTCAGATATTTGAGAACCAAACCTCTACACACCAAAATTATTTAATATGTGTAAGATATCAAGAAAAGTCCAAGAGAAGGTCAATGCACTTGAACTAGCTTTACTGCACCCCCGTACACACAGCAACATCAGCTACACCTACCTGTAAAAGAAGAGTAAAGCTCCCACTCAGAAATAAACACATAAATCAAATAAATTAAAATATGAAAAGGATTCTACATGAATGGTTCAAAATATTGAGACAGACTCTCCTTCAGTACATGCACGTCATACCTCTTTGGGCCACGATGGGACTGTAAGGTAGCATTAATCAGGAGATAGGGCAATAGATTGGGACTCAGGAGCCCTGTATTCTATTTCCACCTCTGTCGTGGACCTAGTGTGACCTGGAGAAAGTCACTTCACTTCTCTGTGCCTCCCTTTGTTCTCTAATCAATTTGTAATCTTTTTTGGGCATGGATTCTCTTGCTATGTGTTTGTATAATGCCTGCACAATGGGCCCCTTATTTCATTGGGGTTTCTAGGGACACCATGATGCAAATAATAATAATAATAATAATGCCTACGGGTGGTAATCCCATTTCTGGGTAACAGATGCTATGGCTCCCAGTGAAGTGGGCATGAAGAGGAGAAAGGTCCCTTGAGCACTTTTTTTTTTTTCAAGCAGCTGCTTGAAGGATGACTAAAACACTGGGGACAATTATGGTGGCATAAAGCCACTTTTGCCCCACTGCAGATTTTACATCTTACAACAGTGATACTATGGTGCTCTCAACATATGGAAGTATTTTATTTATGAAGGCTGAAAGCCAAATCTATAAATCTCTCATCACCTTTACAATGAAAGCACATACTGATAAAGCCCCTGAAGTATAAAATCCCAGTAGGAGTAGCCTGGTATTTAGGGAAAAATTCAAATGAAATAATTATATTTGCAGTTTACTCATGTGACCTGATGATCCAAGTATCCCATGGGAACTTTTGTTGAAGTCAATTGGAGGTCTGAGCTCACAGCACTTGCTGTACAAAGCAGTTATAGTTCCATGCCCATGGAGATGTGAATAAAAGAAATAGATGTCTCTTGAACAAAGATACAGATTGTGGAGATGTTAGGATGCAAAAAGTGCTGGGAAACTAAATATTCCTCCTGATGTCTTAGTTCTTTCAGGAGATAAAATGAGCTCCTAAAATTAAAATTAGATATATAATGTTATCAGATGGTTGACGCCATACCAACTACCCTGTTTTCTTTCCTTATCAACAAGAAATCTGTTTGAGCAACTGATTATATCTTGATCTCCATTTTCACTAAAAATTCCCTGTACATATTTCGGATTCTCATCTGAACCGAAACATTGAACCTTTTAAGGTTTGACTATCCATAATTTGAACACGATACAGCTAACACAAGGCACTTTTATCCAAACCTGAGCCCTGGTGATGCCTCAACATCTCTCTATATGGAGTGCCACTGAAATCTACAGGGATTTAGAAGTGTAGAGAACTTGTGGGTTCTGATATAAGACTGAGGTGATTTTTATGGTAATACAAATAAAGACATAGTTCATGCTAATGACTAGGATTAAGTAACCCATTTGTGTTTATGATAATTCTGTATAATTTAAGATTTGGGTACCACTTTGTCATGGTCTACTACTAGAGTTATTACTCAAGAGACATATACAGACACCAATCCAGGCAAAGACATATGCATTTATTTAACTTTACACATTGTGAGTAGTTCAATGTCTTTCATTGTCTAAAGTTAAACAGAGTATAAGTTCTTGTAGCACTGGATCCACAGTATGCATATGCCTGTGTACACAAGCATATATACACACTGTGTTTACTTAATTATAAATCAAGCAGCTGATTTATATCTGTAGCATTTTTTAAATGTTGACTTTTGTTGAAGATCTATTGCTCTTAGCTGCATTACCGCTGTACCAAATTTCAATGTGGAAAGTGTTATGATCTTTGGTGTTCAGCACTGACAGAATGACAGCTGTTCTCTCTTCATGATGAACACTTGTGACAGACAAAAGATGCCATACATCAGGTGAACAGCAATTGGAAACACCACCGCACAAACTCAGTCAAAAATGATTGAGGCCTTTTCTTTCACAGAGAAACTGTGCTTTGAAATAATCTGTTCCCTTTTATAACTCAGGCTACTTTACATGTACACACTGGCATTTTCTTTAAGTCAGTTGGAGTCATTGCAAAGAATACCTTTCCACCTTGCTGTATTCTTTTTTCTTTCCCTCAGCTAGATAACTGAAGAAGCTTCCAGCACATTGTCCATTTCGCGTACATGTTCCTGAATGGTTGTGCTCACTTCATTATACGAAAAACTTACTCCACGAATGTCATCAAATGCCTAAAAAACAGAATACGTAAAACTCAGGCACATTATTGTGGCCCAGTTCAGTGAAATATTAAGTTAGAAGCAACAAATGTGAATTTCCTTTCATTTCCCTATCTCTTCTCCTTTTTAAAATGTTATGGCTTGAAAGTCTTTTTTTGTGTGAAATTTCATACTGTCACACTAATAACCCAGCTAAGCAGCAGCTTATAATTTGGGTTTCATGGTTCAGTTCCACTCCTAGACTTTATAAGAATTTTTATAACAGTACTGCCAAAATATTATGGAGTAAGAGTTATTGTAAATATATTCACTAATACAGATACAGGGGCAGGATTAGCAATTTAAACACATGTGAATTGTGAATTTGCCTAATTCTGCTCAGAACCTAAAATGCTCAAATAAAACAATAGAATGGAAACAATTGTTATTGTTGTTGCTTTTAATAATTTCAGCTGATGGTATTCTTGTTACATGGAGAAAATGTAACTGGATACAAATTGTCCCTTAAAGTAAGAAAACCATGGCCACTTGGGGGAGTTAATGGATTATTATGAGATTGATAATAGGATATAGCACTTGCAGGTCACCAATTCAAATCTAACCCAACTCAGCAGCAGCTAGCACATTTTGAGGCTGAATCAATTTATGTAATTTATATAGTTCTTCACACAATGGGGCCCTGGCCCTGATTTTGTTTGCTTTTTGTGAGCTTTCATATGAAAGAAGTTTTGCTCACTTAAATTTTAGCAAAAAGCAAATTTCAGACTCATGCTTCAGGTACAAGCAGTTTATAAAGAGGTGAGATCATCCCATCCCAGAACAGTTCCTGCACGTCATAATGTTCCTGCAAGATATAGTTGCACCCCACAAAAGCTGTGATTTAAAAATGCATAAAAATGTTTGCAAATATTTTCTCCCATTATTTACCCAGCCTGGATACCTACTACACCCAGTATGAACATACAGATATATTAGCTCTGATTGCTGGCTGAGGAACAGACGACTACTCCAATACGGAGAAAAACAGCTTAAAATAATCAATAATCTATAAAATACTGTGACTGATGCATGGACAATTGAAATAGAAAAACTGGTATAATTCATCAAATAAAATTGTTTAAACATGTAATACCTTTCTCTTAAATATAGCACTGTTGAACCATACATCTGAAAGTGCTTTACCAAAGAGGTAGAATTATTATACCCATTTTATAGATGTGGACACTAACACTAACCCAAGCTCATGAAGGTGGTCAGTGTCAAAGTTGCCACTAGAATGCAGGTTCCCTCAGTTTCATCCCAGCGCTCTATCTTCTAGAACACCAGCTCTAGTGGTAGAACAAGTAAGCTTCTCCGGTAATAAGTCAACATTGTTTTAAATGCACTTCACAAATGCTGGTGTCTTATCATGGTTCTGAGTTGCTCCAATCACCCAGGCAACATTTGTTTAAGAGGGGAAAATCAATAAAACACTGAAAGTAGGTTTCTCCTCATTCTTATCAGTCTTAGGTTCTTATATGGCCCTCATTATGTGAGCACCTCACAATCTTTAATGTAGTTATGCTTGCAACACCCATGAGCTATAGCAGCACTATAAGGTGCTTTTCATTTCATTAATTGCAAAGTGCAATATATGAGCTAGATATTATTATTACTGCTTTCAGATGTGAAGTGAGACACAGAAAGACTAAAAGCCCAGATCCTCAATGTATTTAAGTTCCTAACTTCCACTGACTTCATTCCATTTGGAGCCTAAATACCTTTGAGGGTCTGGATCCAAGCAACTTCCACAAGATCAGAAAATTCATTTGAAGAGGTAAAAGGAATTGATTCCAAGTCTCCAGGTTAGCATCCTAACCATTAGATCAGAGATGTCAAACTCATTTGCTGTGGTGGGCCAGATTTGACTTAAATGTATTTCAAGTGGGCCGTACATACCATACATTGAAATACTACTGCACTCTTGCAGCATCACAGAGCGCTGTGTACATGAAACTGCACTCCACGTTACCACTCTCTCTTTTTCTCTCTGTCTTAGGGAGAGAGTGGGATCTCATGGAGCGCACTCTCGCATACCCAGCACTCCATTATGTCACGAGATCTGACACTCTTGCAGCATTGCGGAACACTGGGTATGCAAGACGCCCCTCTTTCTCTGTTAAGGAGAGTGTGGTCCCATGGAGCACAGTCACAGGCTGGATGGAAGAGGTTTGGCCCGTGGGCCACATCTTTGACACCTCTGCACTAGAATATCTTTCCTCACCTAAATAATTGCCCATTGACCATTGCGACCACTAGCATTACCAATGGCCCCTACTGTTTATATCTGACATATTACCCGAAGGGATGGGTTGGATTTGGATAATCCTGTTCTATGACCCACAGGGAATGAAGGAACTTCAGGACTGATGCATTTGGGATACAATGTTAAAACACCGCGTAGCATCAACATTGTCTCAGAATAAAAATTCAAGAGTGCAGAAGTCCTATCACTACACTGTTCAAATACCAAATGGTATTGGCGTGTTAGTATTATTGGGAGCTAAATAGAGGGCTGCAGAGTCATGTTACTAGTAAATAGAATCTGAATGTATTAGGTAAAAAATCATAATTTCCCCCTGCATGGTAACTTGAAGAAATAAAATGGAAACACTATGTGTATTTGCTGGCCCTGTTCCTAATTCTCTGTAGTGCAGAATACATTTATGAGGTTTTTATATCCAAGCACACATGCAAATGAATGGAAACAGGAAATGTTTGGAATTCACTGAGAAAGCCTTTTTATTAGAGGGAGGTGGACAATAGGGGAACCAGTGCTTTTTTCCTAAGAAAAAAGGTGCCGGCACTCATATGCAGTCTGGGTAGCAGGGCCGGCAGGAGCGGTGCACTGGAGGGGGTGGGGTCAGCAGGGGAAAGGAGACCTGCTTCTTACCCCTGCTGACTCTGCCCCCTCAGCTGGGCAGCGGGGCCAGCAGGGGACAGGAATGGTATGCTCTTTTCCCTGCTATCCCCACCCCCCAGCTGGGCCAGCAGGGGACAGGAGCGGCAGCGCTCTCTTGGGAGACCCGCTCCTTTCCCCCTGCGGACCCTGCTCCCCAGCTGGACAGCGGGGCCAGCAGGGGACAGAAGCGGATGTGGAAAAAAAGGTGCCAGTGTAACCTTCGGGTGCGCTAAAATTCAAATTGCCCTTCTCCAGTGCCTCACAGAAATCAATCCCAATCCCTATGGAGAAAGCAGCTGGAGACCAAGATCCAGTCTGTACAGGACTCACAGCGAAGCTTGCTCAGAGCTACACTCCCACATTAAAATACTACTACAATAAACATAACAATGAACTTTATTAACTACTAACTAAATAAACCTTATCCTAAGAAAACAAAATACAATTAACCAAGAACAATCCCTACACAAACCCCTGCATGAAAGATACCCAAGAGTCCCAAAATCCAGGTGGAGTTCACCCAACTCTCAGCTACAGTCTCTGTTCCAGTGTAGAAGCTTGAGTGGCAAGAAATCGCTGTCCTCTTCTTCCTTTGCTGGAATCCTCTGTAGCATTCCATGCAGGCTTTCTCTTCTCCTTTGCAACCAGCCCTCAGTCCCATATGCATGTCTGCAAGGTCTGTTGCAAATGACTCCATTACAGGGAGAAAACATCTTGTTCACTCCTGGCTCAGCTTCTCTCCAGAAAACTGAGCACATGGTCTCCTTTCAAGGCAGCTCCTGCCAGGGTACACTGTGGAGCATGCTCAAAATGCTACCACTCCCTGCTTCTGGAAGTTTCTAGTTGTGGGTAGCTAATCCGCCCAGCAACAGTAACCCACCCTCAGCAGGTCTCTCAGAGACAGCCTTTTCAGGCATATGGGTTACACCAGTATGCAGTACTGGTGCGTACTATCAGAAAAAAAGCCCTGGGGGGAACCCTAAGTTCACTCGTCTGATAAATAGGGTATTATTAAGCTTGCATAGCTCTGTTATCAACAAGCTCATCCAAGGTAAGGGAAACTTCTATATCACACATTATTTACATAATCAAAATTGCAGCTTGTATACATATTTCAAATTTTAGATTTGATTAGAGATTAACATAAAGTTGTGATATTAAATTAATTAAAGCCCATGTTGCTATTGAAAGTGACTTAAAGCAGTAACCTTATAATTAATCAACCATAAACGCAGATTTCACTTTACATTTACTGCAGTGTAATTATAAAGTGAGCAAAAATACAATTGATGCATTTTGTCAATCTATGTAGCTGCAAGGTACCTTTTCAAAGGTTATTATTTTTTTATTATTATTTAGGTAAAATAAGCTAATATAGTTTTGGCAATTATACTTTGACTTCACAGATTTTACTGCTGATTCAAGTAAAATATGTGATAAATTAATAAAGATTTATAAACATTTAAGAATTCAAAATGCATTTTATAGCAATAAACTGTACTGTGCTTACTGCAGGAATTCAATTGCAAAACGTTCAGAACAAACCTGTATGTTTAAAATATGTGTTGGAAGTGGGAGGGAAGTTGAGAAAAATTGTTCAGTATAGCAGTGCACTTTTAAAATGTCTCTATGTTATCGGTTCTAATGGTTATTATACCATAGAGCTGGGCACATATCACAACATTTTCCCCATGAGTTTTTGCTCATATTAAATGAATTCACTTTGGCAGAGGTTGCATCCATATTGTGTTTCCTTTCCATGAACATTCAAGTGATAGAGTATTAATGCTTCAAATTCTTATGGAGAACCAATTTAAATTCACACGCCAAATACTCATAGTGCTGTGTGTCTCTCCCTTTCTTATAAGCCTATAGTAAAGAAGCCAATACCTTTTAAAAACTGGGGTCTATTTACACAGGTAGGCTACAGTGCTATTGTTCACATATTCCTAGGGCCGGTTTAACCAGCCTTGGGGCTCCAGACTACCCCCCATGACAGGGCCCCCCCTGGCCTTAGGCCCCAGCCCCCACCATGGTGGCCTGTGGTCAGGCTGTCGCTGGGGTGGGAGGCCTGGGGTCAGAGGACGCTCCTGGTCTGGCCCGTCTGCCACTGCAGGCAGGACCAACTGGCACACGATGAGGCCATCAGTGTGCCCCTCCAGGGCCATGGGCCCTGGAAGGCTGCGCCCCATGCCAGCCAGTCCCGCCCCTGGGTGAAATGAATAGGCACTGGGCCCGAGCAAGCCCAGGGGTGAGGCGGGAGCTCAGAGCCTGGCCTCTGGCCCCGGGGCCCCACCACCGGCAGGGTAGGGGCCCTCCCAGTGCTCCTCCAAGTCCCGCCAGCACTCAGTGGGATGGAGGGGGGTCGGATCGGGAAGGTGCTTTAGGGCTCCCCTCTAGGCTGAGCTCTGGGGTTTCAGCCCCTATAGCCCCTGCATTAATCCAGACCTGCATATTCTTCTGATTCGCTAGTTACCTTACAGCACTAACATCATGCTAAGAGCCAATAGTGGACCTGTCTTATCAGCTTTCTGCTTGTTCTGTTTGATCACTGATTTTAACCCCAAACAAGCAGGGTGTACTGCCTCCAGAAGCCGTCTTCTATTTCCAATGGCCATGTGGATTCCCCTGAACAGGGAATCTGAAAGCAGGGGTTCTGAAATTTTTTTTCCTGGTACTACTTTGAAGATATTTCAGGCTGTGACGACCCCCACCCATAGTGATGACCCTCCCGTGCCATATCACCCACACCAGTATGCCATAATACCCTTACTTCTGCACCACTGCTGGGCATGGTACTGCCTTCAGAGCACCTGGACAGCAGCCGCTGCATTCTGGCCACCCATATCTGATAGGCTCTGGCTGTCCAGAGCTGGACTAACCAGCCCATGGGCACTGAGCTGCCCCCCACTGAGGGGCCCACAGCACAGGCCCCCCACCTCAAGGTCCAGGCCCTCGCCTTCCCATCACTGGGGGGGAGGGGGCTGGGGCCCAAGAGCACTCCTGCCCTGGTCAGTCTATGGGGGGGGTGGGGTGGGAATGGCTGGCGCACAGCACAGCAACCTCCATGCAGCCCCCCAGGGCCACAGGCACTGGAGAGCTGTGTGCCGTGCCAGGCCAGGGGCTTTCCCAGAGCACAGGCTTCGACAGCTGGCCCCGTCCCCCAGGCAGAGCGAGCAGGCTGCCCCACCCCTGGGGGCAGACCAGCTGGCCCAGGGGCAGGGTGGGAATGCAGAATTTCCCCTCTCTCCCCCCACACCCCCAGGGCCCACCCCCTTCCTCCCAAAGCACTGGCAGAACAGGAATGCTCTCGCTCCTGCCCTTCTAGTGCTGGGTGGGGGGCGGCTGTGTATTATCAAAGGGGTTTTAGGAGCTGGAACCCGGGGCCCCATTTGGCTGGGGCCCGGGGTTTAAACCCCTTTGATAATCCAGTGCTGTGGCTGTCAGTCATGCACGGGGATGACAGGTGCAGCTACAGTATGTATGGTGACTGACAGCTCGCGACCCTTCAATCACAATCTTGCGACCCCTTGAGGGATCTCAACCCCCAGTTTGAGAACGTCTGATCTACAGGATCTGGATTTAGAGAAGTTTGGGTAGTAAGAGGGGTACAGCAGGAGAATTACCATGTTTTGAAGCCCTGCCCCCTGTAGGTCAAATGGATTTCCATGTAGAAATCCATACAGGAGTTGACAGTGTATCATTATGTAGGTCTGACTCAAAGATACAATTCAGCTTTAAAAGAAGATTCATCCTAAGTAATCAAAAAATAAAATGGGCAATTATTTTCACAAATGAACTCTAGAAGCTAATGCTATTTATAAAGCTTATGTGAAAAAAAGAACTGGGTAATGAAAGAGGATGAAATTACTTAAAAAAAACATTCATTTTAAGCAGACCCAGTTCGTGCTGCATGCATGCATATCATTCTTTATTCTGATTCCTACCAGAATTGAATGATCTGTCATTATCCCCATCTATTGTTCTAATTTGAATCAGAACAAATATTGGGATGGAATTATTAGGATACAGTATAATCTGATCCTATGCCCTTAAATCCAATGGCAAAATTCCCATTTCCTCTGCTGGAGTAAATTGGCACAGCTCCACTGAAGCCAATGGACTTGGGTCTATTTACATCAGAAGATAATTTGGCTCAATATCATTCTCCAACCCACAAGCTTCGTCATGACCCTTACTTTACCAACTTAGATCTATGTAGCTTATTAGCCGCATCTTTTCCTGCTCCATCTGCATAGATTTTAGGGCCCCTGAATTCATATAACTGTGAATCCATTAGCCTGTACCCCGCCAAGCTCTATTTGGGTTGGCATATAGGTTCCCCATCAATTCCATTACCCCTGCATCCAGCAGCATGGGCTATTGTCACATAGATAGGGTGACCAAATAGCAAGTGTGTAAAGGGTGTGGGGGAGGGCGGGGTGGTAATAGCTGTCTATATAAGACAAAGCCCCTAGTATCAGGAATGCCCCAATAATATTGGGACATCTGGTCACCCTATATACAGAGGACCTTAAGAGGCCTTCTGCACATGGGCAAATTTATCACTTCTTAAATATACAGAGACAAAATCTGCCCTCAGTTACATGCATACATCCGCAATAGAATTAACAGCATTGCTTATTTGCCATGGGGGAGGGGAGGGGGGAATGGCCCACAATATTCACAGAAACATTTCATCTATAAAAAGGTTTTGTTGCATTAAGTATAAAACATGAAGTAATCTGTTTATTTGCCCAGGGAGTATATAGAAGCAACCAATGTTTAGATTATTCTAAGGTTGTTTTGTTATGTCATTATCAAATCTAAGTACTGTATACACAAGCATACAGTCCTTTGCTCATAAAAGTATAGTTTGCTCAAACAATTGTAAAATATTCAGTATTCTTAAGATTAAATATCTGAATATTGCTTCTGAAGGAACAGCTGTCAACTTAAATCTAAAGTCTAGTTTGTTTACTGGCTGTATTTTATATCTGCTAGAAAATGACACCAAATGGCAATAAAATTGTTGTCAGTATTCTACTGGGGAATATAAATGCCCTTTGGTTACAGTGTACATATCTTTATACATAATTCCAGTATATTTTCTCTAGAATTATGTTAAATATGTAAAAAGCCTTTTCTCATAAAGGTAAAAATGCTAGATGTTTCCAAGCTGTAATTTAGCATTAGTGTCAAGATTGCTTCAGAAAATAAGCTACAGTTACTATTTCATTCTTTTTAACTGTCACTCAACATACAATATCTGATCGTGTATTCAAAATAAACTTAGGTGATTTTATTCACTTTTCCAGAAGTGCAAGAGAATTTAAACATAATTCAGAGCATATGGGTGGATGTAAATATCTTACACTAAGTAATTGGTTAGTTACCTACCCTGTCTTATTCTATTACCAGTAGGTATATTTCAAATAATTAGGGAAAACATAGCTATTTTTATCCAATATGTTTAAATTGGTTGAATCCTTGACATTTGTTTAATTTTATTTAATAGATAAAATCACACTATAAAGAAAGTTTCTCTACTAGGCCTATAAAAACTGATTCTTTTTTTTTTTTGCTGAGTTAAAGTGACTTATCTTTGCGCTTTTAATAAGAAATCAGCCTCAGTCACCAGAAGAAGTTGAGATAAAAATCACAGAGTTGGTTTTATCACAGTGTAGACTGCAAACACTTATCACCAGCATTAACTTTTTTTGTGCATGGATTTCAAATACATTTTAAATGTTAAAATTCAATAATTTTCCATATATTACAATAACATGAGATTAATGAATGAGGAACAGCATGAAAAATGATTTTTGGAAGGTCATTCCATGGGTAACCAGCATCTAAATTGAACACTATAAAGGGGAAATGCATGATAGGTAAAAGGAAAATGGGTTTTATTGCAAATGAATTCCCTAAGTTTTACAATGCTTGTGATATAAAATGATTATACTTGTAAGTTTAATCTCTATAATGTTCACACCACACCTTTTTTAAAAAGTATTTTTATTTAACATTTCTAAAGCAATTTTAATGTAAATTTTGTACTTAATATGCCTTTTAAAAGAGGTTTTTCTTTTCCTTTTCTTTTCTTTTTCGCCTCATGCTTATAAATCCTCTGAAACTACTTTTCATACCAGACATAAAATTTCTGGTCATGCTAGTCAAGTTTATATTTTAAGGGAATAACATATCTAGAACAATACATATACCCTAAACAAAGTATTACATAGGTAGACATTTATTCTGGATTGATGTAAAGCCTGATTCAGCAAAGCACTTAAGCACATGCTTCACTTTAATAGGGATTTTCAATTTTCACTTTGAGTCAATGGGGTTAGGCCCCTGCTTAGAGTGAAGTACACATTTAAGTGCTTTGCTGAATTGGGGCCATGGGGCCAATATTGCTCCTACTGAAGTGAATTGGAGCAGGATTAGACTAATAATATAATAAAATCACAAGTAGCTAGAAACTTCCTAATAGCTTTATCCAAAATCACCTTACATAAGCCAAATTATCCCTTCAGATACACAAACATAACTCCAGTGGAAAGTAATGGGATCTGAGCATGTGTATATGAGGGTAGAATTTTGCCCAACAAATTAAATAAATTTTGCATGACTGGGCTTACATCAGTATATTTGATAAAAAATATTAATGAAGATTAAGTGCTAAGTGATCTCCTTAAATTCATGGAAAATAAAACTACATGAGCATTTTTATTTTGTTGTATTCAGAATTACTACAAATTGCTGCAGAATTTTTAAAATATCAGTGAGCAAAACGATATAATATTTATCGTCTCTTCACACTTCCACCCATGGAGGTTCCAGGAAGTTTTAATTTGTTTAGTTCCAATGTGAATCTATTACTCTGTTCTTTGTTCAGCCATTGACTGAAGAGAAATATTGTTGTATAGACTCTCACTGACATTGCGAGAGACATGGGGGCTCAAGATAGTCAGGATCAGACTCTATGTTATTTAAACAAGCTTAGTGGCACATGTTTTGATTGTGAAAATTATGTTTGTGTGTTTGAGGACAGCTGGGAGGCTGTGATGGTTTAAAGAACTGTGTATATTTCTTTTAAAAAGTAATGCAAGAGAAGTAAATATAGCCAATAAAGTCATGAAGAAATCTCTACAGCAGTGGTTCCCAACCTTTTTGGCTCAAGGGCCACAGATACCATTTTTACAACCCTGAAGGGCCATCAGGCTTTTCACCACTGCAGCCAAACAGAAAGAGTTCAGCACATAGGCTACCTCCTCGCTGATCTCTGATCTGCCATCTCCCTAGCTGCTTCAGGGAAACCTGACATGTCCTGTAGACTCCACCTGGTCCCTAGGCAGTGACACCGTTTTACAGCCAGGGGAATGGAAAATCAGTGCTCCCCTCTCTCTGACTCCAGCAGGGACTCCAACACCTGTAGACATAGGTGGAGCACTTCGCCTTGCTCCCTGCTACAGACAGTAGGAGGGGAGTGCTGATCTCCCATCCCCTTGGCTACAGCAAACAACTGCACGGGTCTTTTAGCCCTTAGGAAATGCACTCTACCTGGGTCCTTAGGCAGTGGCTCCCTTCTGAAACCAGTAGGAAGGGAATCGCAGGCCACTTTGCAAACCCCCATGGGCCACTCTTGGCCCCCAGGCCACAAATTCAGAACCACTGCTCTACAACAATGGAATATCTAAGGCACTTCAGGAGCCAATGATATTAAATGGAAAAACTGCCTTCCAAGGGCAAATTGATCAGAGAACCTAATGTGTTTTTGACAAGTTCCAAAGGGGTAGCCGTGTTACTCTAGTTCAACAAAACAAACAAGGAGTCCTGTGGCACTTTTAAAGACTAACACATTTCTTTTACTTTGCCCACGAAAGCTCAGGCATAAAATAAATTAATTAGTCTTTAAATGTGCCACAGGAGTCCTTGTTTGTTTTAATTTGTTTTTGTTATTATAAGCACTAGAGCATGAGTTGGGCCATTATAAAACCTGCAAACTAGTGACCAATAGACTTTTTATTCAGGATCAAAGTCTGCCCTGTGTTCCACAAATGCACTGGTAAGGCGGAAAAAGAAGGAAAATAAAGAGCTGCATCCAGTATACAGAAACAGGACAGGATATCCACCTATCATTCAACACACCAGTAGGAGAAAATATGATCTACAGGCCACTAGAGGACAGGTATTCTGTCAACAGAAAGTTTCATTCAGCTCCTCAATGTCTGTTCCATGGTGGAAAGCGCTCACTAGCTGGGCAGAAAAGCATAACCTTCAATGTTCTCTAGAAGTCCTTGCACAAGTGAAAGCATGTGCTGCCTGCAACACATGTAGCCTAACTCCACTAATTGTGTGAGAGAACTGGAACATGGCTGTACCTTTAAATCTGCTGGCCTTGCTGCTGTGTGGTGAAACCTGTCATCAGGTAAGTCAACTGAACTCAATGTCTTAATGCTTAGGAAAGTACTGGGGTTACCATGTTACCATCTCCTGTGCTGGTTTAGAGAAGAGACTCCTTTATCCTTTTCTCCCCACAAAAAAATCTGTGTCGGATAGCTGTGATTTAGTTATATTAAAAGGATAATTATTGTCATGATTTAATATAATTTCTGAAGGGATTGCTACTGGGGAGTATGTTCTCAGACTCTATGGTAAACCACGTCCCACCCTGGATGATTATACAGTGCAGGAAGAAGGTGCAAGCAACCCCACATTCTCGGATGTTATTGCACAGAGGTCATGTGCCAATGTGGCCCTTGCATTCCTCTCCCAACACTGGAGCAAGAGCTATTGCCATGTAAGTGACAATGGAGGAAAGGAGAAAAGGAATGCAGGAGGAACTCCAGCCTTGTGCACCCTTCACACCAGTCAGCAGAGCTGACGTGGCCAAATTAAAGCCTGGTTACCACAGGCCTGTTCCTAGGTCCCAGCTCCTTGAGTCATGAGATTACATCAGAATCTCAGCATTTATTTTTCTTAAAACAGCAATATTCTAGGCCGCATGTTTGTGAAGAAAAGTTTTGAAAATGTAACCCGAGTGTTACCAAAGTAGGGGGATCTCCAGACAACTTAGAAAAATAAGTCCGTGAGCTGTGAACTTCTCCTGGTACCTCAGCTGGGTCTTCACTCCAAGACCTGATGATCTGGGGTCTTGGCAAATATCACCCCTTCAGGGGATTAGAGTTGCAGCAGGAAGGGAAGAGTGACACTGGCCTGGACCACTCACTAAAGCAGATAAACCCCAGCTGCTGCGGTAAGAACCGAGGGCGGGGGGAGTTTCTGCTGCCACCCTGGCCTATCATAACGAGAAGGTGATCCGTGCTGATCATGAAGAGAGAGGAAAACCTGTTGGCACTCCGGAGGGGGAAAATCAATTCCGTGTCTGTGTCCAGCTTCTCAGTAAGAAGACGATCTCTCACTCCTCTTACCACTGTGTGGGACCCCAGATTGCCTTAATCCATCCCTGTGAATCAGCTCAGCTCTACTTGGAGGGGAGTATATACAGCATTCTTTTTTTTTAAAAAAAAAAAAAGCTTCCTGCTGAATTCCTGTAATATTGTATCTGCTTTGAACCTAATGCCTAATGCTTATGGAAAAACCCTGAAGAACTGAATAGGGATGAATTCAAAGAGCTTCTATAGAAATTATACTCTGAAAAGCTTTAGGTCATAATAGAAAATAAGAACTTTTCTAAGAGGATTTTGACACAACTAGGAAAGATTGGGGGAAGCTCACCATGTAAACCCTATGCTTCCTCTTGTTTTCTTTGGTGGGCTGTACATTTCTGGTGGCACAGAAAGATCCTGGGGCAGAGGGCTATGTTTTGATTCCTTGAAGCCCAGTGTCCAATTCCTTGAGTTTTAATTTTCTTTTAAAAGGCAAATAAGGGCAAAGATATTAAAAATGAAATATCTGAATTGCAGTAAACAGCCTTCAAACAGTAACCAAAGGAGCAGAAACAATGATTTTCTCATTTTATAGAGATACACCTGACCCATAACCCTAGAACTAAGCAATTCTAAATTTTGTGGTTTGGTTTCATTTGTACAGTAAACAGATAATGATGGAGACATTCTCACTTCTCAAATGGGCAGTGAATGTTCTTTCACTCCTTACTTTGACCTGGGCATTCCAAGTTTTTATGATTTGGGTTTTTTTTAAGGACAGATATATCAATGTAAAATATTGTATGAAATACTGATAGTGCATATACGTCTGGGACAACACTTTACCAAGTTTTCTTGATTTTATGCTGTATGCATGTAAAGTCATACCCATATAGTTTAAATGTATATTTTGTACATACACTTAGCTTTAAATAACTTTATAAAATACTGATAAGTTGTTGCTTTTAAAAAAATGTTTTCATTCCTAATGTACAAAATATTTGATTTAATCCTTATTTTCTTAGAGCAAAACCTGACTTTGGAAGATTTTGGGGTATAATTTTCAGGGGTCAAGCTGGACCCTTTATCTATTTGTGATATACTAGGGATCCCATGACACTGACTTAATCATTGTGTGTTTGTTTGTGTAAACACCATATGTAAAAGATTCATTTTGACCTACCTCAACAATAGCCCCATCAGGTTGTCTCAGGAAATGTCTGTAAAGTTCTTGGAAGCCACTGAGATGAATAGTGTATATACACACATGAACAGTGATCTCTCCTGAGCTAGCTTGAGATTTGGAGATTTCATCTTGATGCTGGAGGTCACAGCTGGAGACACTAGACTTGCTGGCTTGGTCCTTCCAGATGTAATCATACACTGCCACCTAGTGAGACAGAACACCCCCCGCCCCCCACGCCCACCCCCAAAGAAATATATTTAATTAACTTGTGGCAAGAGCTTAAAACCTATTTTAAATGATTTTATAATAAATCTGCAAAGTCTGTGCCCCATGTAGTGCCTGCACACTTTTCTCCTACATATTTTTTATGACATAGATCTAAATAGCAAAGATAGACAAATCCCCAGAGTGCATTTCATAAAGTTAATTCTGCACAGATGAAGCTGTAATTGACTCCCGTATTAACCAAAAGTAGGGAGATCAAGCAGAGTAGGTTAAACAATAAAATGGAAATGCTTATTAAAAAATATTTGGTGTGAGTTTTGCGAATGGGTACATGTCTTTCCTTTTAAGAAACCTTTACTCTTTTGCCCACTAGCACTTTTCGGTCTGTGATCTCTGTATAGTAGTAACGTGAGCTTGTGCTGCTAACTGAATTGTAGATGAGGCAGAGTAAATAAGGTGTATCTTAATGTGTTATATAGAACAAGTTTCTTGACATGGTTGCATATTTTGTTGTTGTTGCTATAAATATATTTGCTTTCATGGACTCTGGGTTTTCTGGTACCAGTCAGATTTCCCAGTTAACCATTTTCACATTATTCTGATTCCAGACTATACAAAATTCAAGAATGCATTTGAAAAACAATATATAGTTTAGGAATCTCTTACCCTTAACAAGAATGGAGGTTGAGCAGCATTATATTAAATATTAATAATATATTATTACTTTATATTATAATTTATAGTACCACTGAAATGGGATCTTTTTAACTCTTCACTACTGTTGAGACATTTAAATGAACAGTCTTTTTCTTGAGATTCCTAGTGCTGTCTAGTGCCTTGACATTACTGCAAAGGGTTTGGTAGTATAGTTACCAATACAACTATATCAGTAAACCTGTCTGCTGGAGACGCAGCTTAAGCAAACAAAGAGGTACTTTCATCTGTATGGCTTATATCAGTTCCCTGAACAAAATGAGCTATACCAGCAAAAGTATTTTTTGCTGGTTTAAGCACATCTACAGTGGGGCTTCTGCTGGCGTAGCTATCTCAGTTGGGGTGCGTGTGTGTAATTATTTCTATTTATTTATTTTTGTAAACCTGATGTCAATTGGAAAATTCTGAATCAGTGGATTTCTAATCAAGTAAAAGTCATTTTAAAATGACAGTAAAATGCACAAAGGACCTGAATTTAACAACACTAATGTCTCCAGGGTTAAAAGGCTTTTCATGCAGCACAGCTTGTTAGGAACTAGCAGCAACTACAGCAAATGTCCTTGATAAAGACAAGCCTTGCATTTTCACAAACCGAAGACACAGAACAAATATGTTCTACCCTCTTGCCTGCCATGTAGAATTATCTCAGAAGCAGTAAGGCAGCTAAAGCTACTTGGAAAATAGAAACTGGATCCTGGCAGGAGGGATCACCCAGAAAATAGTTGGCAGAAACAGAGACAAGCAGCTGAAGCAGGTACTAACACCATATCAGGAGAGGGGCGAGAAGAGCTGATATCCCAGATTATCCATGATTCCTCTGAACCCAGAGCTTTGCAGGAAAGTGGCCCCCATCAGCACCGTAGGCACCAGGGCCCAGCCCAGCCATATAAACTCAGGGAAAAAATATTGCTGGGAGGGGCACTCAGACACTCAGCTACCTACAGCAGGGACCCTTAATATGCTGATGATGTCATCTGGTTTTATCGCTACTATTCTGGACAGTGTTGTCCTATGATAATTGGCTTGCTACAGCTCCCTTCCTCTCAGTCTCTTCTCTTCAACCTCACTGAACCTGCCCTCCTAACTCCCTTTCTTCCATCCCCTTCTCCTTTTACCTTGTCCTGCCTCCTTTCAATGTCCCTCCCCCTCTTTTGTTTCTAATTCCTGCCCAACAAAACCCTACCCCAAAATACTTTTTTTTTTAAACAAAAGAAACCCACAAAAAATTGTGGCGCTAATTTACCATTTACAAATCAATATATTGTTCCCCTCTACGGGGACATTATATCCCTTCCCTTAATCCTTGTCTCTATATTTATTTAGGTTGTAAACTCTTTCTGGCTGGTATTGGCTCTTATTATGAATTCGTACATCACCCAGCACAGAGGAGTCCTGATCACATTGAGGTCCCATAATACAAATAAGTAATTATACTAACTTTGTCTTCTAAATGTACATTAAATGAAGATGCAAGCTATGGAGTACATGTATCAAAATTTACTCAATCAGATTTTGGTATGAATAAGTATGCTCTAAATACTCAGGTTTGTACAAGTCAAGCTGAAAAGGAAAAGCTGTGAATGAATGCTGTCACTCCTTCGGAAGCAGAACCAGAATGTTAGCTGGTGGAAACTGGCACTGTTTTGCAGACATTGATGATGCTATATGGATTTATACCAGCTGAGGTTCCGCCCAGAGACAGAAAAGGCAGTGGAGGAACAGGATAAGTTCTAATGGTTGGGTTACAGTCATAGAATTTCAGGCCAGAAGGAACCACTACATCATCTAGTCTGATCTCCTGTATATCACAGTTCACCAGCACCCACACACTGAACTCAGCAACTGAAATGAGATGAAAAGATTACTACCCACAGGAGACAGTCTATTATGTGCCACAGGCAAAGAATGGAAGGAACTGAGGTGCACCAGTGCTCAGGGCCATTGCAATGACAGAGAAATGATTAATTGAGAGATACCCAGATAATCCTAGCCAGTGCCCAAATGCTGGCAGAGGAAAATGAAATCCCCTCCTGGGCACTACCAATCTGACATGGGTGGGGCATGGGAATTTCTTCCCAATCCCAGATATGACATTCAGTTAGACTGAGCATGTGAGCAAGAGCCAGCCAGCCAAACACCTGAGAGCGAGAATGTTTGGTGCTACCTCAGGGTGCGTCTACACTTACAAATTAAGTTGACTTAAGGAGGTTTAAATCAACTTAATTTACTCTGCGTCTACACTGGGCTTTCCTTAATTTTACTTAAGCTGCTCCCTAAATTGAATTAAGGAAAAGTTAGTTCGAATTAATAACACCTAGTTTTAATTCGAACAAGCTCTTATGTTGACGTTATTAAGTCGACTTAAGCCAGTGGAGATGGGGGTTAGCGCCTTGGTGGAGCTTATTAAGTTGATTTAAAATGGTAAGTCGACTTAAGGTCGAAATGGGGCCACGTCTACACTTGAAAACTTAAGTCGACTTTTATTAAGTCAACTTAATAAGATCGACCTAAATTTTCAAGTGTAAACGTAGCCTCAGAGCCCTGGCCCACCCTGCCCAATGTCCCATTTCCCATCATGGACATTCCTGATGCTCCACAGGAAGAAAAAAAATCCTCCCAGAAAATATTGGGGGGAAAAGAAATCCCTTCTTGATCTGTGACAAGTTGAAACCTTGAAGTAGCTTTGGGGGCATAAGACATATACCAGAAGTGAGCCCCAGGACTGATTAGCCCTCCCGCTATCTTCACAAACAACTCTGTCATATAAATGCACTCATAAATTTGTCTGGTTTGCTCTTAAAACTAGTTAAATTGTTTGCCCCCACAACTCTTATTGGGAGCCTTTTCCAGAACCATATCCCTTCTGATGTTTAGAGACCTTCTTCTAATTTCCAGCTTCAACTTGTTCATGTCTATATGCTCTTGTGCCAGTAGATACACATGAATTTTGAAGTAGTTGCATGAGTATATCTGAGAGCAGATTCAGTATTTTTTTTCATGGTGTTTAGTGAGTCTGATGTGACTGAGTACAAAAAAGCTGAACGACAAATTACAAATAAAAAGCAGGCACCATGATTCCAAGATAGAAAACATATCTGGGTTTTGATACACCAAATTTCAGACACCCTGGAAACTGAATCCTTCTTAATGAAGTTTTATTGTATTTGGCAGACTAATGTCCACTCAGCATTGAAACTTTCAAAATGCATTTCTGTTAAGTGACAGGCCACTGAGTTATCTACTGTACCTTATATAGACTCATGGATTCTAAGGTCAGAAGGGACCAATATGATCATCTAGTCTGACCTCTTGCACAATGCAGGCCACAAAACCTTACCCATTCAGTCCTCCAATAAACAGCTAATCTATGACTAAGCTATTGAAGTCCTCAAATCATGATTTAAAGACTTTAAAGCAGGGCTTTTTTGGTGATGGTACTCAGGGATACTGAATACCGCCACCTTTTTTTCACAACGATGAGGCTCCGACTCCTGCCACCGCTGCCGGAAGCCCCAGGTCCTTTTATTTTTTTTTTAAACACACAAAAAAGCACTGCTTTAAAGTACAAAGAATCCACTAGCAAGTGAGCAGTGCCCCATGTTACAGAGGAAGGTGAAAAAAACCCAGAGTCCTTGCTAATCTGCCTTGTGGGGAAACCTGGAGTTAGCTCCAAAAGTAAACTCTACTGTCCTCTGAAATCTCTATCATTAAATTAATCTAAAATGTCCATTCATTTCTACCAGAACACAATAGGAGTTAATAAATCCACCGAGACAGGCTAGTCATGAAACTGTGCATATAGGACATGTCAGAGAAACTGAAGTTAGCTATGATCTAGATTCAGAAGGCTCGACAAGAAACCACAAAAATTCCAGAGCAGTGTACAGTAATCCTTAAGTGAAATTCATCTTTCGGCAGAGAAACAAATTAAAGATGGTAATTCAATGATAAAAGAGGCAGGCCAGAACAAGTTCAAATGCTGAATATTTCACAACACAGCTTAATTAAAACAGGAGTATGAAGCTGTTAATCGTTTTATAATAGTTCAGCTGGAAATTAGGCCTGATGTGAATGCCCTTATACTTGATTTGTTTGTGTTATTATCATTAACAAGTGTTACATATATTTAATGCAGAAATACAACTTTTACTTTTCTTTCGTGTGTCGCTTTCCCTTCCTCCTCTGCCAGTGCACTTCTCTTTGTGCAGCTCTACAATGTGAATGAGTGGGAGGAAGGGTCATAAATTTAGGTCAGATCTGATGATTTAGTAAGTCTCCTGTGGATTTGTCTTATTAACAATTTTAATGCATTCTGCCTTGATGACAATGATTTCAATTGCTGCTTCTTGAACGTACAGTGTGACGTAAAAGTACATAACTTTTTACAGGATCAGAACATACTTCTCGTAAAAAGGAAGATAAATTATATTTTATATTAGAAATTATGGCTGTGAATGAATATATGTATGAATGAATGAATGTGCCGTATCACCTATTTACCTGTGTATGTAAGCAAACAAATTCACATAAACATCCATGTGGTGAAGACAAAATTTACTAACATTTTAAATAAGACATATTACCTAATGTATATTCATATATCTATTATACACTAAACATATGGCCATTTAATATTAATACTTACAGAAGTATGGGAATAGAAAATGCTATGCTAGGACATAAAATAAGATAGATTCCGGAAAGATTACCATGATCCATTGTATGACAGCTTTATAACTATAGTAGGTTAGTTAAAACATGACCAATAGCAATAGAGAATTATCTACTCAAGTTTATCTGAGATATTTGGAATAGTGCTATATAACCATATGAGAAAGTTGTGCTTAACAACACAATAACTTGTGCTTATTTCACACAAGAAATTAGATGATTTGTTTTTCCTACTATATACTGTTCCTGTTCTTAATTGCTTACTAGTATTGTAATTAACAATGTCATGCTCATCAACTGCACATTTTACAAAACAAAGCTTTCCAGCTACTATATATTTAGACTCTTGATGCACTCACAAAATATATGTACTGCAGAAAAATGATCTGAACATAGCATTGCTACAGAGAGAAAATGTTTTAAATGGACAAAATAGTCCAAACCATCCATTTGCTTTTGAGTGGAGCACTAATCTTGTTGTGCCAAATAAGTAGCAAATATTACAAACTGGTAATGGAGAAAAGGGCAAAAGTGAGAAAAGTGTAGTTAAAGGACATCAAAAGTCCAGGATGTTGTTTTTACCACTAATAACTTTCATAACATAGCTAATGCATGTTCTGTGGTAACAGTTGTGACCATGGGAATTGGCATCCTGCAGGCAATCTTTGTAAAACCAATCCAGCTACAATTTTTTAAAAAGGCTAGTTTTACCCTCTAAACTAAGGGAAGCTCCAGATCTCTTGGGAATTAAAAGTTCCAGCTGAATCCATTAGTTATTTACATCCCTGACAGGCTATAGCTAACATCCTTATTTTTAGTAGCGCTCTCTCTCTCTCTCTCTTTCACACACACGCACGCGTGCGCGTGCCAAAGACATCCTGGCCCCAGATTAGGTCATATCAGTTCAACATTCAAGCTTAACTCTGAGCTAGTTATGGTAGTGGCTAAAGATTTCAGGCTCTTATGAGGGGATATTTATAAGACGTGAGTATGAACTGACTATGAAATAAATCAGCCAGGTGGTGAAAGGAAATGTAAAGCATAAACAAAAGTGTTTGTTATGTCTTTCAAAATGCAGCTCATCATATAAAAAAGAATGATTGATTACAATGTTTTGTTGTGTTGAATTCCTTTATGTAGTAGCAGGATAAGAGCAACAATGTGGTCTGGCATGGCAGGCACTAATGGGATATATGCATGTCTTGAGTCCTGAAATTGCAAGATCTCTGGCCTGGTATTACAGAAGTACATTCTCCAAATGTGCATATATCTCATTATAACCACTCTGTCACCTCTGGGCCTACAGAATATAATCTATTGCAACTTCTTTCAAAATCCAAGCTAGACACTGTTAAAGCAGCCACCCACCACCCACCGTCCTCCGGAGTACCTTGTAACTTGTTTCTACATTGTTCTATTTATGAACAAAATGGGCCAATAATATCTGTGAATTGTTTATTTCAGTTGAATTTTGAATGCCTGAAGCAGTGTTGATGCAGTCTTCCCTGATGTATTTAATAATATCACATGGACTGACGACTGACTGATGAAGTCAACATATACACAGCACATCCTCTTCTAAAATGACTGAAGAATAATCCCAGAATGAATTTTTATGGTGAGCTGCCTTCCATGCTAACACAAGGGAATAACTGGTTTTTCTTTTAAAAATATTAATAGCCTTCTGCTTAAGTATATGGCAAAATGAACAATAATTCAGATCTATTGTAAGTGATTTTTTGTCTCGTTGTTGTTAAACTCAATTGTGCATAATTATGTATTTCATAGTGCATTATTTTGAACCTGTTACTTTGGCAACTTGCTATTTATTGTTTCATCATTTCTTGCTATTTTAGAACTGCATTTCTCTACAGTTGCAACTCTCCATTTCTGAGTAATTTTTAAATAAAATACCAACATGCAAGCAGACCTATCTGAGAAAGATGAATTTGTATATACCTATATTGCCATATGCTGAAGTCCTTATTAACTTTTCACTTTACTTACTCAACCAAAACACCCAGTCAAGTTAATGAAAGTCTTGCCTGCCCTGAGTAAGGAGTGAGTAGTGGAAACTAAGGGTCTATGCCCTTCCTGTTTTTTCCAGTAAAACAGGGACTTTGGACCTGGATGTAGACTTCAGAAGCACAAAAGATGGAAAGTAGTGCTGCCTTACAATGTCATGGAAGCCATTTTACAGGACACTGTAGTACCCAACTCCATGGGTGTGACAGAATAGGAGAAGTCTGGCTTCCCAACCTGTAAGGGAATTTTGAGTAAGTTATTAAAAAAGAAGAGTACAATAACTTCTCTTGTTTTCCCCTCCACTGTATGGATCTCCACCATACAAGAATTCTCAGGCAACTGTGCTCTAAATAGCCAGTACCAACCCAGTTCCTGCATGAGCTGTATTGTCCATGGGCTAGTAGGAGCCAGATTCTGCCAATTTCCTACATTGAGTAGTCCTTATGCCTCAAACAATCCCAATGACATTATTTGGCATATTTCCTAGGTAACATTTTTAACAAAGAATTTTTTATTTTTTTTTTAACATCTTGAACATCACACCTGATACAATGAAGCATAGAATGGCCTAGACCCATGCTCACAATTCCCTAGTTGTTTCATTAGGGGTTATTCTCCTCATTTTCTCATGGGCTAGATCAAGACATTGCCTCTAGCCTTCTGTAAGAGATAGAGCTCAGACTCAGGCTATATACACACAATCACTTTATTGCGCGGTAAGGCTCCTTACCGCACAATAAAGTCAGTAGTGTACACAGGATCAATTTTCCTGTTGTGCGGCAACACCCTCTTGCCCCACAACAGTTAAACCACTCAAATCGAGAGTGGTAGCATTACCGTGGAACAGCTGTTCCACGGTAATGCTCGTGTGTACACATTTTGTGCATTAGACAGCCTCCGGAAATGTCCCAGAGTGCCAATCGAGGCCACTCTGGGACATTGGAGCTGTCAAATATGTCAATTTCACTGCTCTAGCTGAGCCGTGAAATTGACATATATGTCAAATTCACTGCTCTAGC
>ML685780.1:23155509-23251103 GCA_007922175.1 Pelusios castaneus
TTAAGTCGATTTAAGGAAAATAAAGTCGACTATTAAAATTAAGTCAACTTTATTAAACCTCCTTTAAATTTGACTTAGTTCTTAAGTCGACTTCCTAGAGTCGACTTAAGCCAGTGTAGACGTGGGGTAGCCCTAAGTCGACTTTGGGCTACCCCAGGAGTACACCAATGCCCTCCCTGCCAAGGGGGGCACAGGGAGAGCCTGGCATGACCCCCCACAGGGCAGGGCAGGGCAGAGCCCTGCCCACCCTGCCCCTATGCCCTGCCAGGGTCCCTGTCCCCCTTTGCACCTATGAACAAAGGGGCAAAGGCTGAGCTCCCTGGCATTGGGCAAAGGGTGCCCCCCCGCCCTCATGGACCTGCTCTAGGTCCCCCTAAGCCCCTAGAAGTCGACCTAGGCATCCAGTGTGGACGCTCTAGGTCGACTTTGTAAGTTCCCCTTTAAGTCGACTTTAATTTTAAGTGTAGACGCACGAAGTCGACTTAACTAAGTCAACTTAGTTAAAGTCGACTTAAAATTACAAGTGTAGACATACCCTCAGAGACAGGGATGGATAGATACAGAGGAAAGGAGCTGTCTTTCCATTTGATCCAACCCAGTTACAAGAACTCCTATTGCACTCTCACTCCAACCTAAGACTAAGGTGTATTGACTATGAAGTGCTTACAATTGTGACTTACCCTCTTCTTTTCAGGAGTGGACTGTTTTTGTGATGTTTCCCAGTCATTTTAATACGTAACCCATCTCTGGCAATAATTCTGATATATAATCCTAGAAATCTATACAAATCTATAACCAGTAATGGGTGAATCAAATGTTTAGAGATCCAGTGCAGTTTATATAAGTATCCCAGGGTGCGTCTACACTTGTAAATTAAGTCGACTTAAGTTTGCTTAAGTCGACTTAAGTTTGCTTAAGTCGACTTAATTTACCCTGTGTCTACACTACAGTTTCCTTAAATTGACTTAAGGAAAATAAAGTCGACTTAATGAAAATAAAGTCGATTTAATTAAACCTCAATTTAATTCAACTTAAGCCAGTGTAGACATGGGGTAGCCCTAAGTCGACTTAGGGCTACCCCAGGACTTCACCAATGCCCTCCCTGCCGGGGGGGCACAGGGGGAGCCTGGCATGCCCCCCCACAGGACAGGGTAGAGCCCAGCCCCCCCCGCCCCAATGCCCTACCAGGGTCCCTGTCCCCCTTTGCCCCATTCTACCTATGTACAATGGGGCAAAGGCTGAGCTCCCTGGTGCTGGGCAAGGGGTGCCCCCCCAGCCCCATGGACCTGCCCTAGGTCCCCCTAGCCCCTAGAAGTCGACCTAGGCATCCAGTGTGGACGCTCTAGATCGACTTTGTAAGTTCTCCCCGAAGTTGACTTAAAATTTAAGTGTAGACTCGCTAAGTCGACTTAAATTTCCAAGTGTAGATATAGCCCTAACATGTATTGAGTCTGAAAAACTAAACTGAAGCATTTAAGAGAACAGGTTCTCTCCTGGGATTTTCAAAACATGCCCTATGATCATTTTGTCTTTTACGGACTGAGGAGTTTAGAAATTGGACAGCAATTTTTTTTTCTGAAAATAACACTTATATTTGAAGCCCATAGAGAAATATTGAAAAACCAGCTTGCTTTGTGATATTTCAGCCATCTTGCTGCCATTTCCAGTAAGAACTGCACAAAAATAAAAAGTAATCAATACACAAAAAAGTTATACCGACCTCTTTCAAATGAAAAAATAATTCATAGTTTGGGGTTCAGGTTTTGGGCAAAGATCAAAATAATTTTGTATTTGAGCTCAAATGGGTTAGCCATCCCTAATCACAAAGGCTATGTCTACACTTACTAAAGTTCATTTGAATTAGTTAATTTTAGTTAGTTAGTTCGTTAGTTCGAATTAACTTAATTTGAACTAGAAAAATTTAGTTCAAACTAAGCAAGTGCCATGAATGGCACTTGCTTAGTTCAAATTAATGAATTGCACTGAGTTCAATGGGCCGGTTAGTTCAAACTAAGCAATTAGTTCGAACTAACATGGCCACATTGGTTAATTCGAACTAACTAGTTCAAATTAACCCTTAGTTCGAATAGCATATTTGAATTTATTAGTTCGAATTAAGGAAGCCCTTAATTCTAACTAATTAAAGCCTAGTGTGGCCATGGCTTTAGTTAGTTTGAATTAAGCTTCCTTAATTCAAATTAACATGCCAGTGTAGACATAGCCAAAATATCTGTTCAATATATCCAGAAACAATGGTATTATTGAATTTAAAATGCATGGTTTGGAAAAAAATTGTTTTAATATAACCAATTATCTGTTATTATGGTGCCCATTATTAATTGAGGGCACCATATATTCTTATCTTTTCCCTGTGAAATAGCAAAGTTCACTGCCTCATAAACACGTAAATTACATTTTTCATTACACATAGGACAGATTTCAACTTCTGAACCAGTAGTCAACAAAGATTCCCCCAGCTGCTGAAAAAAAGTGAGTATTTATGAAGAGAGGCATAATAAGATCACAGGAAGCCTGTCATAAACATGCACATTGCATAATACATGATGGATCAGCTCTATTATTTAACTTTCCCATAGATATAACAATAGAGAGATATGCTAACCATCATAGTCAACATTAATTTACAGTGGGAAAAATAATTAGAATCTCACTTTTTCTGAAGAATGGAGTGAAAATGTAAACAATGCTTCCCTTCAGGCAAGTACTTTATCAAGTTGACAGGTGCATTTGAATTTCCATGGGTGGGGGACATAATAGGTTATTTATGTGTCATTTTAATACAAAGGCCCAACCATCAAGATGGACAGGAGACTTTATCAGTACGGCTGTTTGCAACTAATCCACCAATTTAATACCCCATGAAAATACCTGCAACCAAAACCTGTACATTTTTCTTTTACACTCCATAACAGGAAAATCAATATGGGCACCATTTATCGAAAATCCTTGGAACTGCAGGAGTATTACATCCCTGTCACCTAGGTTCTCAAATGATTAGGATGCAGGTCTTAAGCACTAATAGGACTGGTGAATCCAAAATAGGACGTCAAATGTTCTAACACTATTGTCTACAATTCTGCCATAAATTAATGTGAAAATTAATAAAAAAATAAAGAAAACTCACTTTTTTTGAAAGCAGAAGCACTAAAGAGGCTAAGGAAGCTAACGTGTTCAGGCATGTCCTTTTATGGAATATATCTGTCTACCTAGGCTTTTATACTATGCTCATTAGAGCCGTATCTAAGCCCTTTGGCACCTGGTTAAATGCAGTGAAAGCCACAGCATGGACTAGAATTGTGTGAAACTTGCACAATATCATTATTTGTTTTATTATTTTATTTATTATTTGTATTATGCTAGAACTTAGGAGCCACAGTCATATATGCATCCCCACTGTGCTAGGAGCTGTACAATCACCCGTACAGAAAAAAAAATAGACAATGAAGCACATAAATAATATTAATTCAGGTGGAAGACAAACAAAATTTAGTGGTTTGGAGTAAGTTTTACTTGGAGATTTTGGGGGGAATTTAAGAGGTAAAAAACAATCAAGATCAAAACAAAAGAAGATGCTCACAAAACCACTTAGAACCCAAATCTCTGAGTTTTCACAACTTACTATTACAACTTTTATAACTGGAGTGAAACAGGATTGAAACTAGCAAGTGCAGCAGCAGTAACCACAGACTCTCTGAACTAACTTCTCTTTCCCCCAAAATGATAATTATCATCTTTAATATCAACTACTTTAATTCGTACTGGAAACCTTGGGATCCTTTAGATTTAATCTTTAGTTAAAGGCTTCTACTGGGTTACCATTTTGTTGGTCTCCAAGGTGCTTTCTTTAAAACAAATGTGTACAAACATACATTAGGATCATTGTTCTCACATATAATATATACATTTTGTCTAGATATTATCCTGGGCAGATGGGGCCAGGTTTCATTTCTGTCTGGAAAATCCATTAGTTTTAAAAGTCTTGAATCTAACAGTTCCAGTTGTATTTACAGTACATCTTTGTTAAGTTGCACAGCTGTGCGGGGCACCCTCTAGAACAGAGCTGAATGTTGTGGATTAGCAAGGAAGTCATGAATCACAAAAACATAATTCTCTTAAGAGAATTATTTCTAAAACTTCACAGTGTATTAATAAATGTACTAAAATACAATAGTATCCCCTGCACACTTAGATTAGTTCTGCAGCATGGCTGCCCTCCTCTGCTGTACAATATAACCCCTACATGACCAGTAATAGACCCAATAATCTCACTCTTACTTCTACTCCCTATAACAAACCCATGCTGGCCTCTGTGCCCATGGAGTTATGCCACCCCCACCTCAGGAACTCCCCAGTTCCTCATCCATGCAAGTTCCACAGCAGTCAAAGCCTCCCATGTGTAGCACAATGTGGGGGACAGTATTTACGCTTGATGCTCTTAGGTGAGATGATATTTAGGATCCATCAAAGGAAAGGGGAATTAAAATGAATGAAATGTGGCTTGTTTATGAAGTCTTTTGATAGGTACAGCTTTCCATTAAAATCTGTTCAAACTAATTTCCAAATAAATCCTGGTTCCAGATTTATGAGCAGGTAAGATCTACAAGCACTGGAGAAGGGGCATGACAGAACATGTAATGGATGGTAACAGGGTCAACATGGCACGCTAGTATGTGTCAAGCTACTGCATTTTAGACTCACAATACCATGTACTAACTCACTGTGTAGACAAGCCCTAAGACTTGTTACAAAAGCTGGCTATTTCAAACAAATTAAATTTTAATTAAAAAGAAACCTAAAACATTTCCCAAGCTCAGTGTTTCAGTCTGCAAAACTCAGTGCATCCCTGGGGGGGAATTAGCAAATATTGCTAATAACCAGATCCAGTTCATAATAAAATGTATGTTGTGGTTCTAAATTGGTTACTTTTAACATTTTTATAAGCTTCAGAGCTAGCTAATTTCCTCCTCTCCTCCCCTTGTTTTTATATCCATTGGAGAGATCTTAATAACTTCCTCCATGATTGTAAATATATACAATGGTATATACAGATGGTCATGAGTTCAAAACAAAAACAAAAACAAAAACCCAAGTCTTTTTATATTACTTTGAACTGCTTGCTTCTACGTGTGTCCCCAGGCCTTATTTATAATATACCAATGAAACCCAGCCCTGAATACAAAATTATCATTTTCCTCTTGGATATTTCTTTAATGCTTCAGAAACATTAATGCATTCATCTTTACAACATCCTTGCTCAGTGGGGGGTCTTTTTACAGACGGGAAACCGTGGTATAAAGACTACAGCCAAAATTGTCAGACGTGTCCACTAATTTTGGGAGCCCAACATAAGATAGCAAGTTATATTTCAAATCTCAGTTCTAATAGTCTTCAGCAGTAGTTGCACACACTCAATACTTCTCCGAATCTGGCCTCAGATGTCTCATGCTGGGTCTCCAAAAAATGAGTTACATACTTAAAAAAGGAGTGCTCACCTGTGAAAAGTCTGGCTTGACTAACTTGACTAGCATCACATAGCAACTCTGTGGCAGAGGCAGAAATAGAATATAATTCATAGACTCATAGGGCTGGAAGGGACTTCATGAGGTCATCTAGTCCAACCCCCTGCTAAAATGCAGGACCACTCCCACTAAATCATCCCAGTCACGGTTTTATCTAATAGAACCTTAAATATCTCCAAAGACGGATATTCCACCGCCTCCCTAGGTAACCCATTTCAATGCTTCACCACCCTCCTAGTGAGAAAGTTTTTCCTAATATACAACCTCGGCCTCCCCAGCTGTAATTTGAAACCATTGCTCCTTGTTCTGTCCTCTGTTACCACCGAAAACAGCCTAGCTCCTTCCTCTTTGAAGCACCCCTTCAAGTAGTTGAAGGTTACTATCAAATCCCCCCTCAGTCTTCTCTTCTGCAGACTAAATAAGCCTACTTCCTTCAGTCTCTCCTTGTAAGTCATGTGCCCCAGCCCCCTAATCATTTTTGTTGCCCTCCGCTGGACTCTTTCTAATTTGTCCACATCCTTTCTGTAGTGGGGAGCCCAAAACCGGACACAGTATTCCAGATGCGGCCTCACCAGTGCTGAATAGAGGGGAATTATCACATCCCTCGATCTGCTGGCAACACTCCTACTGATGCAGCCCAATATGCCATTGGCCTTTTTGGCAACAAGGGCACACTGTTGGCTCATATCCAGCTTCCCATCCCCATAACCCCCAGGTCCTTTTCTACAGTGCTGCTACTTAGCCAATCGGTCCCCAGCCTGTAGTAGTGCATGGGATTTTTCCGTCCTAAGTGCAGGACTTTGCACTTGTCCTTGTTGAACCTCATGAGGTTTCTTTTGGCCCAGTTTTCCAATTTGTCTAAGTCTCCCTGGATCCTGTCCCTGCCCTCCAGAGTATCTACCATTCCCCCCAGCTTGGTGTCATCCATGAACTTACTAAGCACGCAATCTATTCCATCATCAAGATCATTAATTGAAGATGTTGAACAGAACCAGCCCAAGGACCAACCCCTGGGGCACTCCACTCATTACTGGTTGCCAACTAGACATGGAGCCATTGATTCCTACCCGCTGAGCCCATTGATCTAGCCAGTTTTCTATCCACCAGCCAGAAAATTGTCGAGATCATCATTCAGCAACCTTAACCATTTGATTATCATTTCGCTTCCAACAGTACCCTGCTTTATTCGCCACTCATCTTCCAGCTCCTGCAAGATATGAGGCTGTGGTCTTACAAAAAAGTCTTTTTCACAACACAGCCTAGCTTCTGTAAAGATGCCAGGCCCTCTATGTGCAATACAGCGCAAGTACCTATATCAAGCAATGCCACAGCCATTATTTACTAAAAGATTCCAGCAAAGCTTACATTGTTAAGTCATGGCTATTAGAGGGGAAAAAAGACATGAGAAGTTGCTATGACCAACATGCAAGTCGTATTTGTGGTTTTTAGTCAGGGCCAGGCCAGCCGCATTTTGCAACTTTGTTCTTTGTCCCTTGTTGTGCAGCCTAGTTCCAGAGGAGGCATAACATCTAATTACCACATTTGGTTAATCACCATAATTAACACCTCTAAATCTCACAATCATCTATTGCTGCTCTGTCTTTGAAACTGGAATGCTCTTGTTGTTGTTTTTTTTAAAAATAATGAAATGTAAAAATATATAGTTGTCTATGTCCAATTTTCTATTCATTTGCTTCCTACAAATCTGTATTTTTGGTTGGAAATTAAATTTCAGAGCAGAGGCTGGCTATCCAAATGATCTGGAATACAGTTTTTTTAAAAATATATATTTATTATGGTCTTAATATTTGTTCTAGGGTAATGTTATGCCAATAACACTGAGATTTGTATCATGCCACATAAATCTTTAATTTCTATTAAAAGTGTATACAGTACAGAATCTTAGATAATGCATCAAAGCAATTTCAGATCTCATTAGCAACTAGTATGTTCTTTGCCCTAAATACTAGTCTTATTTACTGCTGCATTGCTCTGTTTTTTTGCTGGTATAACTGCTTTGGTGAATTTCAAAAGGGTAGACATGTTAGTCTAGGTCAGCAAAAAAAACAAGGAGTCCTGTGGCACTTTTAAAAACTAACAAATGTATTTATCACATGAGCTTTCATGGGAAGTTACTGCAATTTTACACTAGCGTAATACAACAGTCCAGTGTAACGAATCAGGCCTATATATTTTCTCTTTTCTGGTATCATTCTAATAGCTTTATACTTCTAAAAGATTTTTTCCCAATTTAATAACAGTAATGCCAGTCAGTCTAACATGAAGTTCAGAAAATCATCATCTAGACTGTTTTAATATTTAAGAAAAGGAGCATGGAAACTGTAACACCTTCTTAAGTAAGCAAAGTTACCAAACACTTAGTTTATGGTTTTCAGGGATCAAAAGGACCAAAGAGAACAGCCAGTTTCTGTATATTGATTGTATAAAAATTGATTCAACTGACAGCCAAGTTTTTCTGATATATGTAAAAGCAAGAGTTTTAGTTCACTGTAAGAACATTCTATATCATTTTCCAGCTCTTGCACTATTTTTTCCCTTTCTTCTTTTATATCTTCTGGGGATGGGTGAACCATTTCAGAAAGGATCAGAAAGCCCCCAGAACATCTGCAGTTTCAACTAAACTTTGATAGTTTTGATATAAAGATGTTTTAGTACATTTAGGGAAATATTACCAAAGGCCTTCAGAATTTAAATGTCTTAAGACTAAAAGAATGGGAATACTCACATTTTTCTCAAATTAAAAATATTCTAAGGGCAAAAATACTTCAGAATTCCTGACAGTGGTGTTATATTTGTGAATCATGTGCTCTTTCATTCATATTAGGAAGCCTCTTCCCATTACTATGACAGGATCAACAACTTTTTTTTTTTTAACTCCTACAGCTCAGCCAACTTAATAGAAAATCAAGAAAAGCCATTTGCACGTATAATCAACCTTACGCTCTTGTGCGTATGCATTATGATAGGAACATAGAAACTGTCATGTTGAAGTCTACTGAGTTTAGTATCCTGTCTCTGGCAGTGGCCAGCAGCAGATGCAACAGAAGAAGGTGAAAGAATCCCACAGTAGAGAAGTATGGGATAATACCCCGCACCTCCCCACCAACCCACACACATTAGGTCTCACCCACGTTTCTGATCATTGCAGATTATTTTAAACCCTGAAGCATGCAGTTTAATATCCTCCCCAACATTTTTGTGATCATAAATTATGGCAACTCTGGTTATTCTTTAGATAAGTCTTCAATCCATTTTTGAATCTTGCTAAGCTCTTGGTCTCAACAACTTCCTGTGGCATTGAGCATACGCGAAGAACAAGGGCACATTGATAGAGAATTCTTTTGGGTGAGTCTCTATTTGAGCATGAATTTCTAGTCATGGCATTCAGGAAACACAGCACAAGTAAAGGATTGGTGAGAATGATCATTCCATTTGAAATATTGGGCTACACCATAAAAAAAAAAAACTACAAAGGACACCTGAATTCATAAATTGCAAGGTCAGGAGAGATGAATGTGAGCATAGTCTGCCCTCCTGCATAACACAGGCCATAAAACTTCCCCCAAATAATTTTTATTTGAGCTAGAGTGTATCTTTTAAAAAAATATTCAATGTCAATTTAAGAATTGCCAGTGATGGAGAATCCACTATGACTGTGGGTAACTTGCTGCAATGGTTAATTATCTTCACTCAAACATTTACATTCCAAAGGGGTAGCCGTGTTAGTCTATTGTAGAAAGACAACAGTGTCTTGTGGCACTTTTAAAGACTAACAGATTTATTAATCGCATGAGCTTTCGTGGGAGAAAATCCCACTTCGTCAGACGCTTTGAAGAAACATTTACAGTTTGAATTTGTCGACATTCAACTCCCAGCCATCTCATTCACTTGAACTAACCAATTGTGCTCACAGCCAACACAGCCACAAATCTGGCAAATTGCTGAACTTTTCAATCAACATCAAAAAAGAAGAATAGCTCAGGTAGCTGCTCTGGGTGGGTAATGGCCTCATAATGGATCACCCTGCCTATTGTTGAACTGATCCATCAAGAGTCTTCTCTCAAACATGTCATTTGTAGTCCTGAGTTTGAACAAAAGGAAACAGACTTTAGGGAGAAGGAGAAATAAGACCTTTTCCTTTAGAGAAAAGATCCATGTCATTTCACAAAACAACACTGATCTGTGATTTCAAAAATGGTAAAGTTACTGTATTGATACTTGATATGCTGTACATTCCACAGACAGTATTGCTGTTCGCCTGTGGATCAATGTACTAGAAGATATATAAAATGATCTATAATAAAATACAGATTCTATATTAATAATTTAATATAATATATAATATTAAATATTTCTAGATTACTACCACCCTCTCCAGCTCAACTATTTGCCTTCTAAATTTCTCTATTTTTGCAATTATATATTTTATGTATGCTTGTGTATAGACTGACAGATTTACCCATTCATTTTTATCTACGTTGTAGAAATTTTCCTTTAGCAGACAGTCCCCCTAATGCCCCCCAAAAGTCTGCTTCTTCTGCTGCCCACAGTTGTGACATAAAGTGTCCTTAACATAAGAAGAGTGTTAGCTAAACTCTCTCAATAGGCAGGTTCCTAGGGAGAAACCACCTGATTTAATACCAGTATAGCACATTTTCAGTTTTTTAATTTCATTTGGCAACGTTAAGCTAGGGAGTCTTGTCAGTGACTGCTGGTTGATTGTCATGATTTTTGGCAAGGACAAAGAAACACAGGAAGGAACTGAGTGCTATTTCAAGCCATCACACTTTAATCAGTCTCTGGCATTGGGGAGTAAAAATTATGAGGGTCTGGCACCCTTAGGTGTAATATGAGTGACATAATCCAATGTAACTGTTACATTTACAGCTGGGATATCAATTGGTGCTCAAAACTATAACTGCACAGCAAAAGAAAGGAAACTACATAAACTCAAGTGCTGACATTCATTGCTTAAACCATTCAAGACTCTTTCATCATGAATAACTTAAAAATTGCATAAGCTCAAATTTTGCATAGTTTATAGTGGAAAAAAAGACATGCAATAATTCATGTCTGTGGAATTCCTTCAACATAAGTTGAATCGCTACCTATCAGGGCAGTTGATTATTGGCATGTATTCAGGGAGAGAGCTGAGAAGTGGTGAAGAATAAGGAAAGAGCTGTTGAACTGGCATGAACAAACTATGCTGATTCAGAAAAACAAACAAACAAAAAATACAGGACAGTTTCCAAAAAGTTATGTTTGCAATTTAAAATACTCATAGGGCAGATCTAACTTATAGGACCAGCACTTCATGTACTGTATGTGATGACGTGCAGTTCTGGAACTTGGCAGTAGTACATAGAAAATACTTCACGGTCTTTAACCATTCTGACCAATATATTAATATATTATATATATCTTGATTTGAGTTCATGAGTAATCAGAGATATAAAAGCGTCTTCTTGTGTAATCCTGCAGCAAAAAGACTGCATTGCAAAGTGAAGCAGGAAGGATGGACGAATGAGCCATCTCTAAACTTTACACTTAGTGCATTTCAACACCATGCAAGATACACATCTTGAGTTGATTCTCCTGTTCTGTGTGCAAATTGAGAGGAACTGCCCTAAAATCAATGTGTTTACAGGGGTATCAGTGAGAAGGGAACACAATCCCTTGTTTTTGTGAGGACGCCAGAATATAGCATAGCTATCACACAATTGTATTTCAGCACCAAATAATCTAACTCGGGACATTCAATCTGAAACAGCAGAAAACACTGAGCAGTTACATTTTCAGTTTTATGCTGGTAAGGTTTAAATAAGCTACTAAAAGTTTCTTAAAGACAAAACGTGTGCATTTTTCAGAAGAACTGATGCTTTATTCCAGTTTTTTAATATCTTGGTTCAAGAGCTACCAACCCCAAGCCTTGCAAGGCCCATTAGAAAACAGATTTCAGGCCAAAGAACCTTTCGACTCCACTGACATCAGTGGGGTTACACTGGTATAACTTGACCTCCTTTCTGAATACTGCTGTTTAGTGATATGGTTCCAGCTTGTATTTCCCATGCGTGTTTGTTTCAGTCAAAATATAATGTTGTGTCTTTAGAATGAAAATACCACCAGAACAGTGGTATTTTGCATGGCGGTCAGCTAATAAGAACTTCAGAAGTTCTGGGGTTCAAATCCGTAGCTAGAGTCTAGGATAGAACAGAGAAAAAAAAACAACCCATAGATCTGATTTTTAAATAACAAACAAGCTCCCTGTCTCCAGTCTAAACTATTTCCTTCTGTCTTTCCATTGTAAACTATTATTAAGACTGGAAAGACCTGTTTAAAAAAATGTGCCCAAGATGTCTCTGAGTTAAATGGATGCAACATCTTGGATTGCACGGTGTAAATGAGAATAGAATTTCACCCAGTGTTTTGTGTCAAGTGGGGGAAAAGATCTGCCAGTTTGAATAACTACATTAGAATAGACAACAGAGTCTTGTGGCACTTTTAAAGACTAACAGATTTATTAACCGCATGAGCTTTCGTGGGAGAAAATCTTTAAAAGTGCCACAAGACTCTGTTGTCTTTCTACAATAGACTAACACGGCTACCCCTTTGGAATTTGACTACATTAGAATAGAGTTAAGAGCTAGCAGGGCATAATTTAATGGTCCAGTTAAAGGCACCCGGTAAGAGTGAACTCTAGATGTTTAATAAAAAGCTATTATGAAACATGCTCCAGCCTGTCTTTATGATATTGTATATACTGTATATTGAAGGTTGGAAACATAATCCTCTTTCCTGGTTCTTCTTTTTGAGGAAAAAAGAAAAAATTAGAGATAATCATTGGGGTTTTTGTCCTTCTTGGAACAACCTGATGGCTTTCAGAATTTTATCATACACCTTTCAATTCAAATTTGGAAAACAGAATGTCTGATACAAACCATGGGTTGAAAATGCTAAACAAAATAATCTCAACTCTCGGTTTGTTTTAATTGCTTTGTTTGTTCCATAAAGCCTCTTCTGTCCAGTTGTAATGATGATTTTTAGAAAAAAAAGACCAGACTCCCAAGCTTTTAACTCAGAATCTGTGCCTGGCTACAGGTCAAGTAGAAAAGATACAGCAAAACTGTTGTCATGATAATGCCACATCACTGAGAAAACAGAAGGAGTGTTTAAATTGCAACATCCTTGGCTCATTCAAAACTTTCCATTATGTTTTGTTTAAACTGCACAACTTTCTCTGTGCAGATAGAAAGGAAAGAAGCTTGTTCCATGGGGAAAAAAATAAAATAAAGCCAAACATTTAAATTCAGCCTTCTCTTTAATCTGACTACATATTCAATGAATGATAACAGTGATACTTTCTATTTATAGATTAAGAAATATACTGTGTGTTTCTTCGTGATTATCTTACAGGGCTATTGTCAAGCTTAAAAATCAAGAGCTCAATTCTCTTTTACATGAAGACCTTTATCATAGTTCTGGCAAGTAAATTACACCCACCTAAATGCCTGGTTAAACCACTAATGGTGTAAATGAGAATCAGGCCTCAGCTATGTAAAACAAACAGAATTCCTTACTAAAAAGCAGTTTTTATTATTTGTTTGGGGTTTTTTTCCCCAAAAAAACTTATCCATTCATTTAGTTTTCATTACAAAATTTAAGTTTGAGGATTAACCTGTCAAGGAATGTTCCCTTAAATATTTAACCCCAATAATCTATGTTTCCCAAACAGTGGGTCCCAACCCATCAGTAGGTCACAGGGTGGTTCTACATGGGGCACCATATGTGAGGCCAGATTAACTCATCACTGGGCATTGGCCTACCCAAACATATACTTCTCTTAGCCTTGTGTGGAGGGGAGACTCATGGGGGCAAAAAGTTAGAGAGAAATCCTGCTCTAGATTTACCCCATAGCAGTAGCTTTTGTCCCATGGGGCTGAGTCATGTGTTTCGAGTTGGTGTACAGAGTTACAATGCCATCATGATTTGGCCCATCCACCCCTCCAAAATGCAGTTGGTGGGTTATCTTAGTAAAATGTTTGGAACACACAGCAGTAACCCAGGCATTACCAATTATAATAGACTGCAATCAAGGCGAAAATACCTCTTCTAGTTCTTAGGCAGGATGTCAGCAATGCTAAATGTAATTCAGAGGAGTGATTTCACATCCACACATTACAAAGAATCTTCCAAACTGATCCAAGAGAAAGTGGAATGCAAAAACCTCCAGAACAGTTATAATCTGCAGTCATATCTTTCCCACTCACTCTCTGAAAAATCCAGGTGTATTCATAATGCTGATTCTTGTGCAAAAAGAGGACACAAAATTATTTTAAATGTCTTCATATTCCTTAGGCCTTCTCTGCTTTTTTTCAGGCCAAACGCATGGTAAACAAAACCTTTGCTAAAAGCTTCCTTACAGGGATCTCCTACCATCTGGGCTTCAGGTGCAAGAGGAGTGTACGCTCCCAGCAAAATCTGACACCCCTTCTGTACCTGAAACACCCTGGTTGTGTGGCCAAAGGGCCCTCTGCTCATCATGGGTGTGACAGGGATGCTGAGTCAAGTGCTGACTCAGCACCCCTGTCTCTGGCACATCTCCACCAATATAGGTTAATTGGGATCTAAATGGAGGCCCAATTAACAAATGGAGCTGCAGGGCTAATTAGAGGGGGAAGCAACCAGAGCTGCTAGGAACATATCAAGGGAGAGGAAGGAAGCTCTGAAAAGGGGGGAGCCGGAAGGAAGGCAAAGCTGGTTGCTGATAGCATTGTTCCTCTTCTCCCCTAGAAGTAAGAGGGAAAGCTGAGTTGGACTTGTAAATATGTAAATACTATTACAGGCAATGGCATGATAGAACAGTATAATAATGAATGGTCGTGGTGAAGGTGGCCTGGAATGTGTGTAGTCTGTACATAAGGTGACCGAGACTTACAGAGGAGCACCCCTTGACAATGGTCAAAACAGGATTTGCCTTATAATGATGAGAATTGTCAGTCTCCAATTGCTGCCAAGCATGTCAGTAGACTTTCATTTATTTTATAATGAAACTTTGCTCCACGTAGAGAATAAAATCCTCCTTGGAAGTCAGTGGCACAGCTCCCATTGATTTTAATAGGGCCAGAACTTCACCTGCAGTGTTTAAAATCCATGTAAAAATTGGGGATTAGTTACCACTCCCACTTGGAGGAGTCACAGAGTGCAAAGTGTTCCCTGGCAGGAAAAAAAGGAAGGTTTAGTGATGACCATATTACTATCACTAAAACGTGAGATGGGAGGCTGGAAAAATTGTGGAGTAGAGATCCTGTGCCTGGCTGATCAGAACTCCATACTCAGAGGGCAGAGGTTGTGTGTGGATTTTTAGCTTCTCATATTTTCCTGTCACATCTCCCTGTCAGGTCCCAATCCTGGCTCAGAGGTAGTAAATTACTTCTTGTTAAGGACCAAATTCTTAGTCAAGGTATAGTCAAGATTCAGACTCCAGAAAAAATAATAAAAATATTAATAACAATAATGATGATAATAAGTAAATAAAAAGATTTCAGGGCCCATTCAAAAGCACCTGTTGGTCCATATTTGGTCAACAGTTTGCCTGTTAACTATCCCTTCCCTGGCTAGTTCTGTAGACCAGATGGAAAATGTCAATTACTGGAGTCCAGAATCCACCAGGGATTTTATTAAATTTTGTTCTCTATGCATGCTTTTAAGAAGGACTGGAACAAAGGAAAAATGTAGAATAGGATGACATTGATGACACCATTGCCACAAGGTGGAAAGACTAAGGAAGTTGTTATTCTCATTGGCAGAAATGTGGTTACATATTAGTTATATGAAAGAAAACTGTACCAAACTGCTACCACTTGAAGATGAGAAGACAATCAAAAAGTAGTGTACGAAACTAGGAGTAAGGATGCAACTCAGACAATTCATTTATGCAAGGATGATTAAACCTGAGGTACATTATTATATTATTTGTACTGAGTAGCAACAAGGATCACCAGTGATGGGCCAGGACCTATCTCTACAATCACTGAACCAAAAGGTGGCCCATGCCCCACATTGCTTACACTCTACGTATAAAACTGGAGACTGAAAACAGGTACAAAGACAGACAGGAAGCACAAGGAAACTGAGAACAGAGAATGTGACTGAGGCAAATTGAGAGGACTTTGAATTTTTGAGACACAGCCGATTTGCTTCTGAAGGAGAGGAAACTAGTGGTAGGATGAAAAAGCAGGTGCTTTTAGGATACATTTGTCAAATGCTGCCATGGTGGCCCTGTCCTTGTTCTGAAAATACTGTTCACTATCAAACAAAAGAGAAGATCAGTGACAGGTGCCTGGGTCCTGCAGGCCTCACAGACACACGTGCCAAAATGGAAAATAAAAATGTCACTGGGTATTGTAGGTTTCCAGCATTGTCGGCATACCTCATAAATTAAGGCCTGGATCCTGCAACAGATAGCACATGTATGAATTGCTGCTCCCATATGAGACCCCCTTTAAGTCAATGGGGCTCCATTCAGGCTCAGTAGTCTGCCTGCATGCTATCATCTGTATGATAGGGGCAAACCAGCTCACTATCTTAACCTGAGCCTGCAATGATTCTGATTTCACCCACTTACTAGCAGCAGGTCTAGCTGCATCGGGAAGTTAGACAGGATGAGCAATTTCCGAGTTCTGAAAGTATTTCCTACCTATTTGAAATATGTTCCAGACGCAAAAATTAAAAACTTATTTTTGAAACCAAAAATATACCTAGAAAAGACATTGGTTTCCAAATGGCGAAGTGACTGACACCCTCAGAGTTGTTATTCAAGTGAGAGTACACACTCCTTTGAACAGTCCCATTTATAAACCAATACTGAAAATAACTCTCTATAAACCTTTGCTTAACAACAGGAGTTTCTAGGCTCCCAGGGTCACAAGTTTCTAGTTTATTTAAAGCCCATCAAAACTAAACAAAGAGAAAATAAACAGGAGAAATAAGTACAGTCGAGTTTAAAATTCTTAATTTTCTTAATTTCTTAATTCTTAAATTCTTAATTCTTAATTTCTAAATTCTGTCAAGTGCATTTTTTTTAATAAATGTTACTGCGAACTTAAACACTTTTTTTCTTTACTGTGTTGCTTTTCATTTGCAAAACACTAATACTGTCACAAGCCCCAAGCGTTTTCAGTAAAGCCAAAATTAACATAGCTAGTTTGGGTCACTTCCCTGATGTTATTAATGAATTAAGCCTCAGGGTATTTTTTCCCCTCAGGCAAGACTCCTATAAACAGCAAGAGTTTTGCTGAGTAAGGTCTGAATTGTCAGGCCTTAATTCGTGGCATCGGCAGCAAATTGGAAAAAGAGGTTGGCGAGTTATGTTTCTTTGGCTGCCTCTGTCACACTAAAATATTAAATGTAGTAGGTATTACATAAACATGGGCTATATATTTGTCACAAGAGTTTCTCTCTAAGGCTATGTCTACACTGGGGAATTTAGGTCGACTTTAATAAGCCCCAGGGCCTCCCCACACAGCTGGAGCGCCGTGCGGGCAATTGCTGGTGCCCCAGCTGTTTAGGGAAGCCCCCGGGCCTCCCCAAACACCTGGAGTGCCAGTAATTTCCGGCACGACTGCCCTCCAGCTCCCGGGAAGCCTCCGGAGGCTTCCCAGGAGCTGGAGCATGGTCCCGGCTAGGAGGGAGCGCAGGGCTCCCTCCTAGCTGGGACCCGAGCGGTACTGGCCGAAGGGAGCCCCGTGCTCCCTCCTAGCTGGGACCGTGCGGTCCCGGCAAGAAGGGAGCCAGGAGAGCTGCCCGTCCCTCCTCGGCCCGGCAAAGCCAACTGTGTGCCAGCTGGCTCTGCCGGGACGAGCTGGGAGCGGCTTCTCGTGGCTGACTCTGCCGGGACCAGCCACCCGCCTCCCTGGCTCTCCAGCTACAGTTCCAGCAGGGGATCCCCTCCCGCTGGAGCCCTGGCTGGGGAGCCCTTCTCCCCAGGAAGGCAGCTCGCCTGGCAGGGAAGCCGCAGGTCTGAGGAGAAGGGAGCAGGGCCTTCCCAGGACAAGGGAGCCACAGTGGCTTCCTTCTGCTAAGGAGCCATCCCTTAGGGCATCCACACTGCTGAAGGTCGACTTAACAAGACTACTTAAGCGGTAAAGTCGATGTAAAACTAGGTTTTACAAAGTTGACTTTACTTTTCCTTAAGTCGACTTAAGCAACAGCTTAAGTCCACTTAAGGAAACTACAGTGTGGACGCAGAGTAAATTAAGTCAACTTAAGCAGGTTTAAGTCGACTTAATTTACAAGTGTAGACGCACCCTAATGGAGTAGTGAACTACAAGCAACAGCAATACAATGCCCCAGACGTGATCATAAACATTTTTAAATGAGCTCAACTAGAAGTCATATGCACACCTAAGCGCTTCAGAGATTTTGTGGAACTGCACTTGACTTTACACAGAAATCTCCCTGCCAACTTAGATCTATCAGGATCTTGCAGTGGCCAGCTGGGAAGGGCCACTAGAAGACTGTTCTCTCCATTTGAGAGACTGAGGCCTCCTAACATCAAAAGACACTTTCCCCAAAACTTGAGAAAATGATGCCCTCATACACAGATGGATAGATTCAGATGTTTCTACAAGCATTATATATGGGTTGTTTCATGGGTTAGTCATTTGCTGATGCTGATAGCAGAAGCAAATTCTAACACCTTGTACACTGATCTAGCGGCACTTTCTGGTGCAAGGAGTGGGAGGGGTAGGTGAGTTTCTGATGACTTCCTGCCCCTCCCTCTTTCCACTTGCTTGGCAGGGAATAAGTACCAATTTGTTGAAAGTGAAATGCTCCATGGAAATATATTGATTTCAACAAACTTTTGTTAAGGAAAAAAAAAACAGAACAAAACTTTCTAATAAGTTGAAAACATAATGTTTTCATTTTCCATTTTTAAATGAATTTAAATTAAAAAAAGAAATGTATACAATATAAAATCAAAAAAGTCAAAATCAGAACAAAAAAGTTAGATTTTTATCAAAACAAATATTTCAATATTGATTATTTTTAATATAATTTCACAGGATATTTAAATTCTTTTTTTCTTTTTTTTCAGATTGGACAAATTTTGAAATTGCGAAATTTCCCATGGAAAAGAAAATACAGTTTCTGTCCAACTCTACTCTGGATGCACCTAAATCACATGAGTATATTGTTATGACTACAAGTTCTGTTAGACATACAGAAAACACAGATCAATATACATGTAGCTCCCATTTAACCGTGTATTCTAATATTTAGCAGCTTGACAAGAACAGGTTTAAAATATGGGAAAAGTCTAAGGCAGGTGACTGCATTTTACAGGTCATTAGTGTGTGTGCGGGGGGCGGGATGGCGGGGGTCAGGATCTCTATCCTTACAGGCCCCTGAAAGAAAATCAGAATACATTTGCTCAGGGGCATTTTAGAACTCTTGTGATACAATACCCATATTCATCAACATGTGATAATCCCCTCTCCAGATGCAAAACACTGCAGATTATCTTCCCAATAAAACAGACAATTTTCTTCCTGTCCTCCTCTTTTTGGTTGTTGGCAGGGATTCCTTACACTCTTATTGACACAGGGCAAAGCTTCTTCTCCTCTTTTGTCATGCATTAGAAAACACAGACAGACATAATACTAAAGTCCTGCTTTTTAGACATGTGCCAGATTTCAAATGTACCCATAAAACTGTTATTTAGAAACTTACAGTGTTGGTAAGACAAAAGTGCTGAAAACTGGAAAAGGCATGAAAATAAAATGTCTCTTTATACTGAATAACCTACCAGGGTGAAATTTATGACCCTTGCAGAAAGCTGGGGCACATGGGCTCTGTATGGAGGAAGAATGCAGGGCTGAGGAAAGGAAGTCTATCTGCTCCCATGGATTCCTACAGCTATTTCAGACCTTTCCCTGGAGTAGGGGTGTCACAGGGCCCTCTGGCCTTACTTCTGTTCCTTCATCAGGTAACTGAAAATTATTATGCCACACTGAGTATGCAGAGTCAGGTATCCTTCCATTCTGCAGATACTTTCCCTTGTGCAGTGTAACACAAGGGATTGAGGGTGACCCTTCTGTTGGTAGAGGACTTTCACTCTTAAGTTTGTGCACACAATATTAAACAGATATTTAAAATGCATCCCTATATTAAATCTAAACAACAAGAAGAAAATCCATTGACAACTATTGTTCATTAGTCACTCAGTCGTACAGTATGATATAAGTATTCTTTAATGCTCCCTTGCTGACTCCCAAAATAATTTGTGCCTTGATATCTGTCCCTCTGTGTGACTTTCAGCAATTCACTGATATCTGATTTTCTAAAAGAGAAATCCTGGGCAAGTATATTGCATGCATATAATTGCACATGCAATTGCATGTATGATTTGCATGTGTACTTAACAGGATTGCATTAGACAGTATGATACTGGACCAGTCAACTGATCTGATAGACAACTACAAAACTCTCATGCCTAAGTTCCAAAACATTAATAGGAGCATTGAAATTGCTATAGCAGACGGCTCAGTAGTCCATCTAGTTCAGAGGCTGTCAAGCCTTCCCAGACTACTGTACCCCTTTCAGGACCCTGATCTGTCTTGCATACCCAAGTTTTGCCTCTTTTAAAAACATTTGCTTACAAAATCAGACATAAAAATACAAAACTCTCACAGCACACAAGTACTAAAAAATTACTTATTCTCATTTTTACCATATAATTATAAAATAAATAACTTGGAATATAAATATTATATTTACATTTCAGAATATAGTATATAGAACAATATAAAGAATTCATTGTTTTTACGGAATTTTAGTTTGTACTATCTTGACTACTGGTTTTTATGCTGCATGTTGTAAAACTAGGCAAATATCTAGATGAGTGGATGTATCTCCCAGAAGACCTCTGCATAACCACCCGGGGTATATGTACCCCTGCTTGAGAACCACTGATTTAGTCTATTGCACTGTGTGAGACAATAGCCAATGCTAAATATTTCAAAGGATGGCGAAAGAATTCATATAATTAGAGCTGGTCGAAAAATTTTAAAAATCAAATTGTGATGCAAAAATTCAACATAATTTGATTCTGAAGGAGAAAAATAAATCACAAAATGTTAATCAATTTCCCCCCCCATTTTTCAGCCACCTCTTCCCATATTGGACAATTATGCGAGAACTGTTCAATAATACAAGCTTCTTCTTAACCCCCAACTCTTAACGGTTATGATTTTTATAATATTTTTTATTCAGAATTGTAATTTTGAATGTGCTCATTATTCATAAAAATGTCCGATTTTCATTTGAATCCTGCAGGACACATTTGTTAAATGCATGCCTCATCTTGCAGGATTTCAGAATTGCTCAGATTCTACCTCACAGTACAATGGAGGGGGGGAGAGGGATTGAATCCTTATAAGAATTACTCTTGCAGTATTTCACTAGCAAGTAGTTTTTCTACGGAAATTATCCAGTGTGATGAAAATGTCTGTATTTCATACCTTACAAGAGTCTGATTTAAAAGAAAAATAGCACTCATTTACTGCAGCTTCATCGAATGCAAAGATAGAAAGAAGCTGAAGTGTTGAAATGTTAACATTCTACAAAAACTAATTATCATATTTTCACTTGCAAACTTCAAACCTGCTGCTAATTAATCTCTGTGGAAAGGATGTGTATAAATCAAATTATAATGTAACTCAGATTATATGGAATGAGATGTATAACATGCCCTGCCACTGAGGAGAAATGAAATGGATTGCTTGCTCAGGGTGACAAAAAAATCAGTGTGCTTTCTCTTCATTAGTGCACCAAACTGTACCAACCAACCAATGACAGATTCACCCTCAATGAATTGTTGCAAACCACCTTGGATTTTCAAAAGTTTGCCTATGGTCACAAATTATCTAGATGCAGGGAGAAAAAAAACTATTTGACTGAGCAAACCTTGATGTGGCACTTGCAGAATTCTGTTGTGAAAAAAGATCTTGAGGGCAATGAAGTGCCATTACACATGTCAATGGAGCGTCTCACGAATTACTCCAAAAATTACAGTTAAGTGTACTACCTCTCCATCACTGTCCAAGCAGTCTGATAAAACAGTTTGCATATCTGTTTAAGTATGATCGCAAATTAACATCTCCCTTCCAGGTATAGAAATCAGAAGGGTAACAGGAGACAATTAATTAGGTCCTTTTCACTGCAGCCTTTACATAATTAATATGTTCATTACAGGTTTTTAATGCTTTTTTTGTGTGTGTATTCTGAAACTATATATTATATTAAATATCCTGAAATAGAATCCTAAATATTTTTAGGTAGAATTCTATCAAATGACTCTCATTAACATGAAGTTGTGGTGAATAAAATAAAACCAGCACCAAGTTCACAAATACTTTCTCCAAATAACTCCCGTGAAGTTTCACCATGTCATTTCATTTTGCATGACTTCACAGCATGGAACAACTGAGCATTGTATGAGATATCACATGCCCCATCTAGCCCCCCAAAAGGGGACTGGGATGTAAAGATCACAAGAGCCTTTCCTCCTCTTAATCTCATTTATTTATTTCTATTAATATATTACTATGCAAGCTTCAGATTAAAGGCTTCTTGGCTTCAAGTACAACAGAGTCTTGTGGCACTTTTAAAGACTAACAGATTTATTAATTGCATGAGCTTTCGTGGGAGAAAATCCCACTTCGTCAGACGCTTTGAAGATAGGAAGGTTACAGAGTGGGAGGAAATTAAATGCAGGGGAGTGTATGACATAGCATCAGGTCAGGCTGTAACAGCAAATCAAAATAGGTGTTAGGATTCAAAACACTGGGGAACAGCACATAGAGGAGGGGGAGGTCAAATCACTTGTTGTAATGCGAGAAAAATCCATAGTCCCTGTTTAACCCCAAGACAACTGAGTCAAATTTGCATATAACTTCGAGTTCTGCAGTTTCTCTTTGAAGCTGTGATTTGTTATTCATCTGTTTCAACACAGCTATTAACAAGTCGTTGAGGGAGTGAGCAGGGAGATTGAAGTGTTCCCCTACAGGTTTTGCAGTGTTGCAATTTCTGATGTCAGATTTGTGTCCATTGATTCTTTGGCGCAGAGACTGTCCTGTCTGTCCAATATATAAGGCAGAGGGGCATTTCCGGCACATGATGGCATAAATCACATTGGTGGATGAGCAGGTGAACGAACCCTTTTTGTTCAGTTATTTTATTCATGGTCTTTATTCCTAAAGAAAGGAAAATAATGTGCTACCAGCATAGGACTGTGCAGTGTTATTCTACAGCCTCTGTTTTTAACACTATTTTCATTAGTCTACTAGCTGATCACATCCAGTCTTTCATTATTCTAATTTTATTATGAGGCTTCTTTATGTGCACATCTGTTCAACTATTTCCACTTGCAGACCTGTTCAATGGGTAAAGGACACCTTCATTTTGCCCTGGTTGTAAATGCCTGCTCTCCTCACAAACAAACACACGCTGCCCAAAGGTTGTATGTTTTAATGATATCATGGACACTGCACCTTAGTTGGCTATTCAGGTGCTTGCCACTACCCGCATCTCTCTCTCCCTCCATCTCACTCCTGTTCCTTGAGGATTAAATATCCCAAACTATAACAAGTTAAATTTCTGACAAATTTGATCTCACACAGTTCAAGGTTTTGTTCCTTCATGTGGTGTCTTTTTAAGATTGAGAGGTCATGAATGACTAAATTCCAGGGGCGGGGGCGGAGGAGGCTTTTTATTCTTTTTTTGAACTTTAAACGCCATTTTGCTCAATCTTCTCTAACATCCCCAAAATGGCTCATGCCTTACATTGGCTTCTCTCATGGCTCTCAATCTTTTTTTAAACTTAAAAAATGCAGGCCTTGACCTTCAATGGATCTACAACAATTTACTCCAGCTGAAAATCTGTGCCATATTCAAATAGAGCTCTTAAAAATTCAATGAGACATGACACGATTTCCTCCCCCCTTCCTTTGTTATACTTCTGTTGTGAAATCTTGATGGGGGGGATCAAATAGGCCAGGATTTCATCCCTAGGATTTCTGCAGTAGAAAGATAGCAATTTCTTATTGCCTAGCACTGCCAATCCAAAACTCTCAACCAGATTGTCCTGGACTAACCTGGTGGTTTGTTGAGAGTGGCATGAAGAATTAGTCTCCCAGGATATGTCTACACTTGTTAATTTAGGTCGACTTTAGCTAAGTCGACTTAAAGTCGACTTTAAGTCGACTTTGTTAAGTTGACTTAGCATGTCCACACTATAAAATTAAGTCGACTTAGGGGGGGACTTACAAAGTCAACCTAGAGCGTCCATACTAAGTTGACTTCTAGGGACTAGGTGGACCTGGGAGAGGTCCACAGTGGTGGGAGGGTGCACCCCTTGCCAATTGCCAGGGGGCGCAGCCTTTGCCCCATTGTACCTGGGTACAATGGGGCAAAGGGGAACAGGGACCCTGGCAGGGCATAGGAGCAGGGTGGGCAGGGCTCTGCCCTGCCCTGTGGGAGGGCACGCCAGGCTCCCCCTGTGCCACTCCCCAGCAGGAAGGGCAGTGGGGAGTCCTGGAGAGCGCCAAGTCGACTTAGAGTCGACTTAGGGCTACTCCAGGTCTACACTGGCTTAAGTCGACTTTAGAAAGCCTAAAGTCGATTTTAAACCAGGTTTAGTAAAGTTGACTTAATTTTCCTTAAGTCGACTTAAGCAGCTTGCTTAAATCGACTTAAGGAAAATGTAATGTAGACGCAGAGTAAATTAAGTCGACTTAAGCAAGCTTAAGTCGACTTAATTTACAAGTGTAGACGCACCCCCATTGCGGAAGTTCCTCATCTTCAAAGCATCTGACGAAATGGGATTTTCTCCCACGAAAGCTCATGAGATTAATAAATGTGTTAGTCTTTAAAAGTGCCACAGGACTCCTTGCTTATTTTTCTGGCTATGTTCAATGTTTGCATTGTTTCCTACTAGACAACTTCTTGTAGAAAGCTTCAGCCTGGATGCAGTAAGTTTTAACAGCTGAAGAAAATATATCAAGACTACAGCTGACTGAATTTTTTGGATTGGTGGTCAAAGAGAAAAATAAATTTAAACATGATAGTTTCAGGTCATTTTTTCCCCCCTTTTCAGCTCATTCGCTGAATATGACCTGAATTTGTGAATAGTTTCAGTCAAGCTGAAACAGCACTTTTCAGTGAATAAACTATTCGTCCAAAATATTTTGCCCAGCACTAATTGAGATACTTGATGCATCAACTTTAAAAGCTTCAGAAATTCAGGAAAGACCTTGGGGGAAAGGAACTTGCCACTGGATTCACCTGCAGTTGGTAGGATTCTGAATTGCCCCCAGAACTAGACTAAGAGATAACAACAAAAAAAAGGGGGGGTGTCAGATTCCCAGTCCTAGTTTTCTCCCCTCTGCACCACCTGAGCAGAAATCCCACTAAGGGCATTCAGCATATTTCTAGATCAGGCCTTATGCCTTTTAATGACCTAAGTTATTAATTATGGGATCCCATTCAAATAAATAAAAATAAAATAAAATAAATAAAAAATATTTTTATAAATAAAATAAAAATTTGAAGGTAAACTAGATATTTTTAAATATGAGACATTGAAAACTGTAAAGGGATGACCCCCTAGAAACATTTATATCACTGAGATAGACAGGTCAGCAATAGTGAAAATCATTATATTCTATGTTGTCTTCCTCGTCTTTCCATTTTGCTCAGAAGATGAGGCTTTCCATGTGTGTGACACACACACACACACACACACAAAATGTAGACAATTTTATTACAAAATAGACAAAATAACAAACATCTCACAACCACAGGGACTCACAATAAAACTGCATTGAGATCAGGAAGACAGTTCAGCAAGAAACTAACCCTGTGCTGCTAATCTGTTAACTGAAAACTAGAGGCATCACAATAGTATGGATCAGAAAGAGGCAAAAGGCCAATTTAAAACTTAGACAAAAGACAGAACCACTGTGCAGGCTTGGTATTGTCTGAAGACCATGTTCCTAGCAAATGTACAGCATCCGTAATCACTTCAATCAGCTATGTCTTAAGACCTAATACAGAGAAAAGTTGTACTCAAGACCTAGAGTACTCTGCAAAAAGGAAATTCTGCATCATGCAAACAAATTAACACCCTTTCGTTTTCAGTATTTTTAGTTTCTTTGCCTGAAGTCAAGTGATGTCTAAATCAGCAGTTTGTGAGGCAGAATCTTTCATGCATACAGAGTAAGTGTTTGTGACAGACAAACTTTTTTCCATTTCTTTCTTCAGTCTGCCTCATCTTCTAACTTCTATTATTTTGCCTTGTGTCTCTTCCATTCTTTCCTGACTACCTTTTCTGTTTGTCTTCTCATGATCACCTTCTCCTTCTATGATCACCTCTCTCTCCTCCTCCATCTCTCTGCCCTTTATCCATGTCTTCTGTTCTTCTTTTCCTCGTGAAGGACCAGATCTACCAAAGTGCTGTGTACCTTCAAATCCTGCACAAGTCAGTGGGCTTTGAAGGTACTTAATATCTCTGAGAAGGCACTCGGGCAACTTGCAGGATAACAACCCAACCCCCTATAGTACACTCTTTTTCCACCCTAACTTTTACCCGACACATTTCTTCTGTCTTTCTGAAGAACCATTAAGTGAAATTCTGGCTCCAATGAAATTAATGGCAAAACTCCCATTGACATCAATGGGGGTAGGATTTCACCCAGTGACTCCATTTAGAGTATCCAGATCAACATGAACTACGTAATCAGACTGACATTTTTGTTCAGCAGTTTTTCCAATTTTATTTTTCATGCCTAACTGTCAACATCATCCATTTATAGTCAAATAATCATGTTTTGGGTGTCACCAAAAGTTCAAAGAGGAAATTTGCCAGCTATAGTGTTTCTACTGTACAAAAAGTCATTTCACACTTCCCCCCCACAAATTCCTATGATATATCTATGCAAGCAGAGCACAGATTCTGGAATCCAGCCTTTAGGAATAGAAAAATCGCTGTCTAACTATACTCCTTTTTCTGTTTAAACAATTAGCATTTTCTTCATTTCCAATGTCAAGGAGGCAAGAAAATGCATTGAAACTTTATGTTAGGATCAATCAGTTTTCCACTACATAGCAAGAGCTAGATCTCGCTGTGCACTTTACAAATTGTTAGATGGTTTCTCTCTCTGCCCCTGATAATCTTTTTCTGCTTTCTTCTCTCTAGTCTACCTTCTCGTCTTGCCCCGTCCTCTGCAGAGCAGGTTTCCAAATTAATGCTGAAGAAAGCATAGGGGTACAGGAAAGACTGTTAGTGACTAATTACACAGACCCAAGCAAGTTCAGTCCACTCTCTGGATCTCCAGTCATCACACTTCTACTGACTTCAGTTGCCTTTCAATGGCTCTAATGTGAATTTTGCACCATGTATTAGCAGGAGACTCATGCTACTTCTTTGCAAAGGAAAAACAGTGGTCACATCTGTACATGAAGTAGTTCTGTTAGCCAGTACACCCTGTGCCCGCAGCATGGTTCTTATAGGTAGGACATGACCAATATTACTCCTTACCCCCTCAATACAGGCTTCAGTAGCAAGGGCAGGATTTTGCCCTTAACTATTAACAAGTAATTAATGCATTATTGAACAGGAATAAATAGATAGCAATTAAATAACTAGTATTAATGACTATTTATTAACATATTAATAGTTGGCCCGAGAGTAATAAATGCAAATTAGTGTAAAGTGCTACCCAAAACTGTTGATAATAGGCCCTCAAGTAATTTTGTGTGTTCAGGATAATTACAAATATATTTTCCTTTCAAAAAACTACTGCTGGGTAATTTTTTATGGTTTACTGTAATATCATCTTGGAATTAGAAAATTAGCCCTAGTCTAATTAAAATAAATTTTGCAGTGCATACGGCTTTATTTCAAGTACAAGCCTCACATTATCCTTTTTGATATAGGGCTTGCATTGTTCCAGAAACATTCCCGACATGCAGATATTTTGGACTCATGTTTGCCATACTAATGGCTTTTATTTCATCTTAATGGTTTCCTTGTAGGATTTTTGTGATTAAAGTTAACCTGGGGATAGTATCTGGATCTTAACTTCGCTGGATAAGGCCCGAGCATGGTAAAATCACTGACGGCCAGATTCTAACCTGGGGTCTCTGATGGCCTTGACCCCAGCACCTGCTGAGGGTTGTGGGGGTAGGGCTGGCACGGGGGCCGGCAAAGGTTGCCAATCCCTCCCCTTTACTCGTTCTGAGCAGTACCTTACTTCACATATAGTTCTGCTGGCTTCAGTTTCAACAGGTATCAAGGTGGAACAACTGGGCCCTGCATAATTAAATTTTAGTAATACCTCACAATTTGTAGAGTTTTTCATCAGTAGATCACCAAGCGCTTTACCAAGGAGACCTCCTTAAAACACCATACTTTATCCCCCCTCTATAGATGGAGAAAGGGAAACTGAAGTACAGGGAGGTGAAATGACTTGCCCAGAGGTTATTCAACAGGCCAGTGGCCCATCTGGGAATAGGACCACATCTCCTGGGTCTCAGTCCAGTGCTCTAGTCACTAGGCCACACTATCAACTCTATTAGGGATCTGTCACTATAGTTTCAATTCAGAAAATCATCACATTTATCAAAAAATTAGCAAATGCTTAAAGTGCACTATGTGCTTAAGTACTTTCCTAAATAATGATGAAATTTAAATGCATACTTAAGTGTTTTCCTAAATCCTGATGTGCTCTGTTCCAGATTTGGAGAAGATGCCAGCTGACATAAATCATGATTTGAGGACTTTAATAACTCAACCATTGGTTAGAGGCTTATTGCAGGAAAGGGTGGGTGAGGTTTTGCAGCCTGCATTGTGCAGGAGGTCAGACTAGATGATCATACTGGTCCCTTCTGACCTTAGGAGTCTATGAGACATGCAATTCTGAATTGTTATCTAAATTACCCTGGAAATTTGATTATGGAGTTTTACCTGATCTCCAGCCTAGGCTAAATCCACAATTCTGACCCTGTATTTATTTATTTTTTAAAAAAATTAGCACTGAATAGATGTTATATTTTTCTGTTTTCAGTGTTAACTACGAACCTGATCCTGGGATTTGACATGTCCAGCCAACCCCTGAAATCCTGCCAAAATCAATTAACCTAAATGGGCCTCGATACAGGCATAGGGGGTCTGTCTGCACAGATCAGATTACAGGATCAGGGCCCATGGTTCTTATTATTTCAATTCTGACACACCACGACCATGCCTGCTTTTGTATGGTGCTTTAAGGTGGTCTTTTTTACTTTTCTACAGCTTGCCTCATTCAACGCAATATGAATTAGCTCACCAAAAATAATAAAAGTAAATTTTTAAAATCAACTGCCTGAGTCTTGAACATTCTCTCCCTCCCCCCCAATGTGTTCCACACTATTACATAAATATGATTGTGACCATGTAATCTATATACCTGGACATATATTTCTTTTTGTTGTTAATGAAGGTCCTACGGCACAAATTTATTAAAGGTATACTTTTCCATGGGATAATAATTGGGTTAATAATATTAAACGCATAGGCTCATTTTTAATTGCAAGGGCAGATTATGAATACAGCTTCTAAAATGTATTTTAATGAAAAACACTACATCCTGACCTAATCATATCAACCTTATGCTATCTAATTAAGGATGCAAAAAATCATTAGAGTTGCAAAATATTAGTTCCAGCTCCATCAGGCTGCTAGCTGCCCCTTCATGAATATATATATATATATATTTTTACTCTATGATAAATAGTTAATGAGGTAAAAATGACAAAATTTGCATGTAGGCAAATTGGTTTAATAGAGTGATGTCTTCTCTGACTACAGAAAGTGACCTTTTTCCTATCAAAAGAATGGCTAAAAATACTTGGAAATGATAGCATGACTGTCTTTCCAGAAATGACAAATCGCTTGTCTGAACAATATAAAAATTATAAAATGCAATAACCTTAAATTCTCATCGTACTGTAAATGTGTCCTCTGCTGCTGCATTTATCAATTTAATAAAAGGAAATTAAGCATATTATAAAATATCCATTTATGGGGCAATTTTTAATCCAGAGGATAAAAATGAGAAGCACATGGTTAAGAGCCAGGAAATACTGCAAAACCCAGACCTAATTTTCTTTAAAAGCTTTGACTGAATATTTACTAGAGCTGCTTCCATTCAGTATATCTATATATTTATAAAGATATAGGAATTTGGCATCCTTGCACTATCATTTACAAAATGGCTAACATTTAACTCAGTATCTTATTTAAAAATGATCACATTAATATTGTACGCTCTAAAGCCTGGTGGTGTGTATTCCATACTGATTACTTTGAACAATTAAATAGAACAAAAAGCAAGGGACAAGAAAAATATCTTATGGAAATTCACAGCAGCAAAGGCCCTTCAAGATCTGCAAAGCCAAGAATCAGATGAAAAAATGCAAACATAGGTCCTGAGCTTGCAATGTAATACATTCAGGCGGATCTGTGTGACCATGTGGAGTATGATTTTCAGGGAACTGTGTATTTCTAGAGTTTCCCATCAGATGACACCTACATTATAAACCCTAGATTTGCCCAAGCTATTTAACAAAGTCTTTGCATTGTTACAAATAACAATCAGACTAACATAATTAACAAACAGAAGAAAAAACAGGTCTCTTAAAGGCATTACTCACTCAATAGTATTAATATTTTGTATATAGAGCATGGGAGTCAGGTTCAGAAAAAAAATGGTAGCATTCTGCTCTCAAGTATTACTCACAAAGAGCTTGGTCTTGAGTTCTCTGAAATCAAGGGTAGAGTTCCTGTTCACTTTGTTGGTGCAAAATTTGTCACTATGCCCAGAGGCCTATCACTTTCCTCTGCCCACCGTCCCACCTATTCCCCCACTATCCCTATCCATCCATATTAGCTGGTGATTTCTTATAGGAGTCACTGAGTTCAGTGAGACTCTGCAAGGCAAATGGGTCTACATGGGATCCCATACAAAATCCGGACATTTAAAAAGATCAGGAAAGTGGGCCTTGGTGCTGTGCAAACAGTGGGACCCTGGGACTATACCTGCAATGGGAGGGGAAACACTAGAACTCTACACAGGAGTAGGGACATCAGCTCGGGGATCCCAGAGCATGATCAAAGTTGTATACTGAAAGCCTGGCATGCTGAAGATGCAAAATTCTACACCATGAGCAAAACTTCTATGAAACCTTTTAAAAATATCTCTAAGTGTCTGATTTCTTTCAGTAATTTTATCATGTAAAAACTATTACATTTAACATGTGCCATTTATATTTTAAGATTTCCTCTCCTCGATCTCAGACTACTTGTAACTATACAAGTTTTTTCCCCTTTTTTCTATTTATTTTCTCCTATTCTCTCCTCTCTTTCATTTCCTTTCCTTTTCTCTCCAAGTCCTTTCTGTGGTATTGTAAAAACCAGTACATTGAATAATATTATTATAGGATAGTAAGCCCTTAAAAAGACGACTATTTGCATTTGCCTAGTTTAGAATATTTTTCCATATGGCACTGGTTGTCCATGTTTAGGAGAAGAGTTTGTTTGGTCTCGTTTTTATGTACCAAAGGGAAATGAAAATAAATAACCGTTTGTTTTTCTTTGGTCAAGTGTAAAATATTTTTAAAATTAAGCTTGCTTTTTTTCACTCTTAAAAGAAATTAAATGTTATCAGTATAAAATTTAAAAATGTCGTTGTCAGATTGCTATGGTTTGCAATTTTATGCTTTCAACTCTTCCCCTTCCTCTCCACACTACAAATGAGATTAAGCACTCTGCACGTCAGGACAAACTAGACTTACTTACAATCTGTTCCTTCGTTCAGTCATCATATTCACCTTTTTATTTATCCCTTCAGGATCCAAACTGTCATCAAAATGAAAACTGGAAAATAATTATAACTCTGCCACATGTTTATAGCAGAGACAACTGAAACTATATCCTGATATAAACTACTGGTCTGTCAACTGCAGCTTTAGAGACTTGCAACATATGCAGACTATAGTTTGAATCACCAGTTTCAGTGTATTTTTAAAAAAATAAAAATCAAAGGAGAATCCTCACCCATTTTTTAGTGTAAAGATGTAACTGACTAATTTCATATCTGTAACTGACTAATTTTATTTGCTGCACAAAGAGTTGTTGATCTTTCCAATCAGGGGCATGGAGGGATTCATGAATTTATAAATCTGTCCCTGGTTAATCTTCACTTCAATAATTGCTCATTAACTCTATTGTAAGTAATAGCTTAGAAAGTCAGTGATGACAGCTTAATGTTTGAGAGTGAGAAAGAAAGACATGGACACATACTGGTGTTTAATGTTTTTGATGTTATTATTATTATTATTTAGGTGTACTTCTGTAGTGCCTAGAAGCCTCAGTCGTGGACCAGGCCTCCATTGTGCTAGGCGCTGTACCACACAGAACAAAAAAGATGGTTCCTGCCCCAAATAACTTACAATCAAAAGTATAAGACAAGATATAACAGGCTGGGGGATTGGGAGGCAGAAGGGCAATACAAATCCTGCAGTTTCATCATCCAGAGCAGGGTAGTCTCAACCTCAGCCCACCTAATTCCTGTCCCTCTCACTCTATGTGCCTCCTGACAAAGGGGTTCTGTGGAATCCCAGGGAGGAAATAGAAGTTTGCATATCACAGGCAGTGACTCACTGAGATGCAAGACTGTTTCCACAAGCCATCCTTGTAGTAGTGCTTTAGGAGACTCGCTCCCATTTAGCTTCTCAAGTTGCTGAACTGAGAAACAACTTTCCTTATAAGTTACATTTATTTTAAAGAAGTGTGGGGCTCTGTAACATTATTAGGAGTCTGCAGGTGGCATGAGTGCAAATGGTCTTTCTAGATTGTGTCTCTGAATGTGGAAAAGTTAGATCGTGGAAAGATGCACATGGTTATCTGTGGTTTTAAACTCCTGAGCATATGACTGGTAAAGTTTGTTCTGCCTGAACTCTCTAAAAATAATTGTATGTGACTATCTTCCTACAGGTTTACTCCTATGCAAACAAAGCATTATTTTGGGTCAACCCATCACAAGCTCTTCTCACTGCAACTCACCTTTCGTCTTTCACCATTGACACCTCTCCATTGCTCAGCCTTTTTCATGATGTAGCTTAGTTCATGATTGGAGATTTCTAGGTCCAGTGGAACAAAGAACATGGCTTCATCACTGTGAAGTCGTTTAAATACATCTAATAACCAGCCTTCGCTGTGCAGCCTAAAGAGGAAAATAAATTCATTGAAGTTTGAAGTGGTTGGCAGTGCAAATAAGTAAGATTTTTTATATACTTTTGCCTGTGTCTAACGTTTTGTCTTCCTTCCATTTCTCTAGTCACTATCAAACCAATAGCAAGCTTCTTTCCCAGAATATAATGAATATACTTTTAACACTCATCAAAAAAAAACTTCTTTAAATGGCGTGACATCCAAAACATATTATATATTCTTAACATAGATTGTTCAGATTAATTAGCCACAGAAATGGGACCCTAAATAAAGCCCTGATTCTGCAAAGATTTTTACACATGTTTTTCTACAAACTGAGTATTCCTACTTATTTTATGCTGGGCATAAAATTGTGTGTGTGCAGAAATCTGTGCATCACCAGAATGTAATAATAGGCAAATCACATTACATAAAACAAGAGATAAACCATTTTCCCCCAAAATATAAAATGTACACTAGTCAAACTTTCTTTAATGTTTGAAAAAGTAAATTTAGTTTGTTTTTTGTTATTATTCATATTATTTGTTTATGATAGTAGGGATTGGAAAAAGTTTCCCTGGGATACCTCCTCCTCTTGACCCATAAAAGTCCAGATTTGTGTGCAGCCGTGCCACTGGCCATTCTTCTGACTCTAAGGAGCCCTCTGATTGGCCTAGAGAAAGGCAGCTTTCCCTCCTGGCACTGCTCTTTTAAGATGATGAAGGAGCAAAAGGCCATTCAGTCTTTCATTTTGGTTCAGCAAGGTTTTCTCTCACAACCCACCATATAATGCTGGTAGGTTTTAGGACAAATGGCTGATTCCTATCCTAGCTTATTATTAATTATTATTATTATTATAATGACTAACCATTTCGCTTTCTTTTCTATTCAGCCAAGTCAGGATCACACTCAGGCTGCTACATGTTTCACTGTGTTTTGTCTCAAGGTGGATGTAGTGTTTTCAGGAGACTAAATGTTTTTGGTTGTTTGAGCTGCAGTGATAGATGTGGATCACTATATTGCTCCATCAACAGTAGATTTCAGGGGGACTCATCAGCATTGGCTGCCTCTAGAGTTTATTACAAAGGTGTCTTTAACACTCTCTATGGCTATGTCTACACTAGAAAAGTTAAGTCGACTTTGTTAAGTCGACTTAAGGTCGATTTAGTCGACCTTATTAAGTCGACTTAAAGTCGACTTAACTTTTCTAGTGTAAACATAGCCCCTTGTTGACCTTATTAAGTTGACTTAATGCTTTAATGCGCTAATGCGCTTAATGCACTAATCCCGGTCCATGCTGGCTTTAAATCAATTTAAGGAGTCGACTTAAGGCTTAAGTCAACCTAAAACTAGGTGCTATTAAGTCGACTTAAGCTTTCCTTAAGTCAACTTAATAAAAGCCCAGTGTGGACGTGGCTTTGTTTAGGTCGACTTATTCTCCTTAAGTCGACCTAAGTTGCCAATGTAGTTGCCCACCCTATAGGAGGGGAACATATGGCTTGTTTGTGTAAGTTGCCTGTCTAAAGCAGATGGAATGGATGGCATCTCTGATAGGGCAGCTGTTTTGATACTGGAATCTGCCTGTCTGTACAAAAAGCAATTTTGGGAAGCCAGACCAGACAGCTATAGCCACATTTTAATGCAGAGTCTACATTCATTCCTCTCTTCCATTTGATTACATTTTTGTCTGTTTATTTAACGAAGTTGCCACTCTAAATTGCATCTAGCTTGCGAGATATCTTTTTGGGAATCCCCTGGTCAAAAGAAGAAATTAAGGGGTGATGTGACTGAGGTGTATTTATGCTGGGAATATAGCAGGGGTGGCCGAACCATGGCTTGTAGCTATATGAAGCTCTTTTACAGACAAACGGGCAGCTCGCAGAGCACCCATAGCCTGCCCTTTTTCTCTGCCTACCAGACTGAGGTAAAGAGCTCAGAACTTCTGGCCTGCAGCAGGGTGGCGGGACTAGAGGATTTTGCCCAATAGGGAGGGGAGCTCCAAGGGTAGCATGTCAGTAAGTTGGACCATGACTGGAATATAGACAAAATGGCCACACGGAATAGTGAACTGGGCTCAAAAACAAGGGGTACAAATTCGTGGTAACAAACAATAGAATATTAAACTATTTGAAAATACAATTCTAGAAGGAGAAAATAATTAATGCACTATGTCAAATGGATTCCCAAGTGCTACCATCTATTCAAATGAACATATTAAAAAAAGAATAGTCCTATAATTGATACTTGTGCCTAGATCAGATCTTTCACTGACAATAATGTAAATTTTGTGCAAATGTCTAACAGTCTATGGACTGGCTTGTAACTCAAACATATTATATTGCAACTGAGTGAAAAAGAATACTGAGTAAATAGGCCTCATTGCTTTTCTTCATCCTGAAACATCAGAAAGTGAACTGCTGGCTAGGTAAGTATGTTGGATAGAGTGTTTTGGCATTGTGGAACCAAGACCCAACTTTTGTAGAAGTAGGGAGTGTATAGTTTGGATGATCCCCATCTCAGTAGAATGGGAACCAATCTCCTCTGGGACAGGCTAGCTAGAGAAGTAATTGGAGAATTAAACTAATGTAAAGAAGAGAGGATAAGAAAAGAGAAGATATGAGAACTCAGCACAAAATCAAGATGTAAGGAACAACGTTAATCAAGGAAGCAAAGGGGCATGAAGAGAAATTACTGCATTGTCTGGTGCGATGAGCCTGGATAACAAACAAGAGGAATTGTTATGATCCTTTATGAGCACAAATTAAATCTAGTTGGTATTACTGAGGCTTGGTGGAATGAGTCACATGACTGGAATGCTAAAATCAATGGTTGTAATCTAATTAGGAAGGATCAAGTGGGCAAAAGGGGAGGGGGAGTAAAACTTGTCAAAAATAGCATTGCTCATTCTGAGTCACTGATAACTTGGAAGAAAGCAATCTTGAAAGCGTATAGAGAAATATCTTCACACAAAGCACAAGATGTGGTATTGGTTGGTGTCTACTGCAGAACATCAAATCAAACTAGAGAAGAGGATGACTGTCTCCCTATGTGCTTATGTATAATGTGTAAGAAAAAAAGCTGTGTGATCAAGGGAGATTTCAATTTGAATGGCATATGCTGGAGATTTCATATTGCCGATGCTAAAACATGCTTAGAATTTCTAAACATAAAAGATGACAATTTCCTCACTCCAAAAGTGTTGCAGCCAGCATGGGGACATTATTTATTAGCCCTTCTCTTAAAAGAGAAACAGATCACAGAACTAAAAATTAATCATACTTAGGCACCAGCGATAGTAACTTGATCACATTTATAATGCACAAGCAGAATGACATCCAAACCAGTAATATATATACCTGGTGTTTTAAAAGGACCAATTTCATAAAGTTGAAAACAATGATGAGCCAAATCTGTTGTGATGAAGAATTTATTCAGAAAAATGATATGATAATTCGCATTCATTTAAGAACACTTTACAAGATGCACAAAAAGGCATGCCCTAGTTTAGAGGGGAAGTGAAGGCAGCTATACAAAATTTTAAAAATATAGACAAGTGGAAGAAAGGGAAAGTTGATAGAAATGAATATAAATCAGAAGTTAGGAACTGTAGAAAATTAATAAGAAAAAAAAAAGAACACAAGGAGAACTCTATACTCACCAGAGCTAAGGAAAATAAGCAGGGCTTTTTAAAATATATTAGGTAGAAAAAAATCCTGAAAATGGTACTGGTCCATAACTGGATGGAAATGGTAGAATAATCAATAATAATGCAGAAAAGGCAGAAGTGTTCAATAAATATTTCTGTTCTATATTTGGGGAGAAAACAGATAATACAATCTCATCATATGATCATAATAACAACACACTTCCCATTCCATTGCTATCACTGGAGGATGTTAAACAGCAGATACTAAAATTAGATATTTGTAAAGCAGTGGGTTCAGATAACTTGCATCCAAGAGCTTTAAAAGAGCTGTTTGAGGAGCTTGCTGAAATATTAATATTGATTTTCAATGAGTTTTGAAGCATTGGGAAAGTTCCAGAAGACTGGAAGACAGCCAGTGTGCCAAGGTTTAAAAAAGAGTAAACAGGATGAGCCTATAAGGCTGAAATCGATCCCAGACTTGTTCTGAAGCAGCTGACATGGGACTTGATTAATAAAGAATTAAAGGAAGATAATGTAATTAATGCCAATCAATATGGGTTTATGGACGATAGATTGCATCAAACTAACTTGATACCTTTTTTTGACGAGATTAGAAGTTCTGTTGCTAAAAGTAATAGTGTTGACATAATCTACTTAGACTTCTGTATGGCGTTTGACTTGATACTACATGACATTTTGATTAAAACACTAAAATGATTTAAAATTAATTTGTCATACATTAAATGGATTAAAAACTGGCCAATTGATAGGTCCCAAAATATAATTGTAAAGAGGAATCTTCACTGAGCATGTTCCCTCTGGGATCAGATCTTGGTCCTATGTTATTTAATGTTTTTAGCAAGATTCTGCAACAAAGCATTAAATGATCATTGGTGAAGTTTGCAGATGATGTAAAAAATGAAGAATGGTAAATAAGGAAGAAGAGAAGTAACTTAGATAAAGTCTACACTCATGGTGGCAAATTCATCGCTGTCAGTTCAATCTTTCCAGTTCTATAGACTGGTCAGTGAAGACCTGTTCAATTTATCCAGAAGTTGAAGCAGTAAATCACTCCTCCCTCAGCCTCCCTCCCAGAAGAGAAGCACTGATTGAAGGAAAGGCATTTCCTTTCGACTCTGCACCGTGGAGACACCTCAGTAAGTAGGTGTTAGGAAGTCAAAGAGAAAGGCACAAGTTATTTTACGTAGTTTGCATATCTTTTTTCGACTGCTGCCAAATTCTGCAGCTAGTGTAGACCTGGCCTAGGAAACTAGGAGTAAGCAAATAATATCCAGGTTAATACTGCAAATATATACAGAATATATGTTCTGTGAACAAAAAATGCAGGCCATACCCAGAGGATGGGGACACTACCCTGGGAAGTAGTGACTCCAAAAAGAGTTTGGAGTCATGGTGAATAATCAGCTGAACATGAGCTTTCTGTATTCTCTGGCCAAAAGAGCTAGTGCAATTCTTAAATGTACAGAACAGAGAATCTCAAGTGGGAGCAGAGAGGTTATTTTAACTCTAGCAGTGGCATTTTTGTGACCACAGCTGGAATAGTGTGGCCAGCTCTACTGTCCACAATTCAAAAAGGATGTTGATGTATAGGAAACAGAGGTGGATTAAGGGGCATCGGGGCCCTTGGGCCTCCCCCGTCTGTGGGCTCCCTCAAACTTGAGGCCCCATCCCCTGCCCCGCCTAGGGCCCTGCCCACCCCCACAGCCTAGGGTGCTGGATCCCCACTGACAGCCTGCAGCAGCCCCGGCCCCAGCCTGGCTGGTCAGCCCCGAGAGGCAGCAGAACTGACTGGTGCGCAGTGCGACTTCTGCTGCATCCCAAAGGCCATGCCAGAGGCCATACTACATGCCAGCTAGCCCCACCCCTGGAGCAGAGTGACCAGTCGTGCTGGCCGGCTCCACTCCCAGTAGTGGACCAGCCAGCCCGGGGTGGGGTTGCAGGGGCACAGAGCCTGGCAATTCTCCACTCATGCAGTACAACCCGAGTTTACGGATTCATTAAAAATCCTTTCAATTTCATGTGCCAGTTCCTTTACTATTCTTGGATGGAGATTATCGGCCCCCCATCTCCGATTTAGTCCCATTAAGAAGTCTGAGTTTGGCAGTGACTTGATTACAATCTGTCAGGATCAACAGGGGGAACAAATATTTAATAATGGGTTCTTCAAGCTAGTACAGAAAAGAATAATGATCTATTGACTGAAAGTTGACTGGAAATTCAGAATGGAAATAACGTGTACATTTTTAACAGTAAGAGTAACTAACCCTTTGAACAATTTACCAAGATTTCTGATGGATTCTCCATCACTGACAATTTTCCAATCAAGATTGGATGTTTTACTAAAAGATATGTTCTAGAATTATTTTGAGGACATTCTACAACCTGTGTTATAAGGAAGATCAAACTAGATGATCATAATGGTCCCTTCTGACCTTGGAACCTATGAATCACCTCTTGTATAGCTATACTTTGAAAGTCCAGGTCAGCAATTTAGATGACTTCCCACTTATCTTGCTAAACGAGAACTAGAACTCGCTATTCACTTCAGTTTAATGTAACATCCTTTGTTAAAATGTTGTGTCATTTAGCTACCATAAACATTTTCTATATGAAGATTTAAAGCATAGAATCATAAACTAGATAATCAACTTTATATTAATTAGGAATCATTAAGCCTCTCTCTTTTAGTTTCTGTTCCTTTTCCATGAAGTGCATTGCCTTCTCCAGTCATATGTTTTATTTTCCTCTCTTTTGTGTGAAAGGAAAAATTACTAAAAAATTTCTTACATTTTAACACAGTTTCTGTAAATATGACAATAGCAAAATCTTCTCTTAGTGCTAAAAGGAGGGCAAGGGAGGAAAGTAATACCTAAAGAAATGAGATGAGGTGAAGTAATAGAATAGAAAATCTCACAAGCGCATTTCTTTTTAAAAAGAAACAACATAATATATTAAAGTTACTCTCTTTGACTATGTCTACACTGGCAATTTAAGTCGATTTAAGGAGGCTTAAGTCGACTTAAATTAAGCCACGTCCACACTAGGCTTTCAATAAGTCTATTTAAGAAATTCCTTATGTCAACTTAATGAAAGCTTAAGTCAACTCCTTAAGTTGACTTAAGGACGGTGTGGATGTGGAATAACCCTTAAGTCGACTTTATTAAATCGACTTAAGGGTGGTTAGGTAGACTTAACAAAGTGGACTAAGTCGACTTAAAGCTAAGTCAACTTAGTCCACTTTGTTAAGTTGACTTTAATAAGGTCGACTTTAAGTCGACTTAAAGTCGACCTTATTAAGTCAACTTAACAAAGTCGACCTAACTTTTTCTAGTGTAGACATAACCGTTGACAGGTTACTTTAATATAAAGGCAAGGATATTGTAACATTGAGAGATGGAGGTGAGTGCCACCTGAATCAGTAAATACTGAAATGATTGTCACAATATATTTTAGTACAATTAAAATGAAAGAGTTACAGCCAATCAATGTACTAGTGTACAAAAAACAATCCTGAAGATAATTAACAGGTTTGTGCTTGCTGGAAATAGGCCACATGCTATGCCACAGACTTCTATGACAATCAATAAGTTTTTTATATTACTTAGATTGCGAGCTTTTTAGGTCAGGGACTGTTCTTTGATTCTGTGTTTGTACAGCACCTAGCACAATAAGGTCTTTGTCCCTGACTGGGGCTCCAAGGCATTACCACAATACAAATAAATATTAATATTCAATAAATAATAAAATAAGAGCCTAAAAGGGCCAGATATGCAAAGGTTCCTAATTTCAGAGGGATAGCCGGGGTAGTCTATTTCAGGAAAACAAACAAGGAGTCCTGTGGCACTTTTAAAGACTAAAAAATTATTTATCGCATAAGCTCTCATGTCCACAATCTCACTTCATCAGCTGCATGAAATGGAAGCTGTAGTATGTGAGGTCTATACACACACACACACACACACGGGTGAGTAATAAAGTCAAATCAAACAGTTTCAGAGGGATAGTCTGCTAGCCTATCTCAGCAAAGGAAACAGGTTGTTTTGATTCAAACGGTATGGAAGAGAACCCGGCAACAGCAACAGCTGAGAAGATGAGAAAATCAATAGAGGGAAAATTACCTTTTGTAATGAGTTAGCCATTCCAAATCCCTATTCAGACTCAGTGTGAAGGTGTCTAATTTGCATATGAATTCCAGCTCAGTAGTTTCATGTTGGAGTCTGTTTTTGAAGTGTTTTTGCTGAGGTACTATAATTATCATGTTTGTTACAGAATGACTTGGTAGATTGAAATGTTCCCCAACTGGTTTCTGAATGTTACCATTCTTGATGTCTGATTCATGTCCATTTATTCTTTTGCACAGAGACAATCCAGTCTGGCCAATGTATATAGCAGAGGGGCATTGTTGGCACATGATGGCATATATCATATTGGTAGATGTGCAGGTGAATGTGTCCAGATGAAGTGGCTGATTTGGTTAAGTTCTACGATGGTGTCACTTGAGTAGATACGTGGGCAAAGTTGGCAATAGGGTTTGTAGAAGGTTCCCAATTATTCAGGTAGGTGCAACAGTGCTTTCTACCTATGCCTCAGGCCCTGACAGTGTGGCTCATAGCTGTTCATCTGATGCTGCTACTAAAACTCATTGGCTATAAATAGCAACTGGGCTGCCTGTGTGTCTCCTACATGGGAGATTCAATTGCGGTGCCTAATACTGGTGGATCCACTGACCTCATGCCTTCATACACCTAATTAACCTGTAACTTAAAGGACTCTTTTAAATGGTACATAAATTCTATGAATTCCAACCAAAGCCGACCAATGCAATCCATTCTATGTTCCAAGGACCAAATTCTAGCCTTTGACTAGGTTACACCAATTTTTTAAAAGGTATAATTTGTGAGTAAGTGCCCGTATTGGCCCATATTTTGAAAGGGAGGTGCAATGAATGACCCTTTAAAAAAAAGTGTATCCATTGAGCCCAACGGACCCATATTTGAATGCACAAATAGGCTGTTGTACAGACCAATCAGGAAACTGAATATAGCACAGGATACTTATGTCACAGTTGCCATATTTAAAAGAAGAAATGTAGGATTTTGTATGCTTACCCAGTGTGTTCTCTTTTGCAAATGGATGCCATTATATTTATAGTGTGTAAACCTAGTTAATGTATTAGCTCAGATATATTTTCCTCTGAGGAATTCAAAATGGTCTTAGTCCCAAAAAGTTCAATACTTACAGTGTTTAAACAATTCTGTTAAAATTCATGCATCTTCTGTCTACCACTGAGGAAAGCACTTTGAAGAGCGTATGCAGCATAACAAGTTTTATTATCCTTCCTTTGCTTTATTATTTTGTTATGAATAATTTTAAAAATATGTTATCCAAAGAAGCTTTTTTCCCCAGTTAAGTTCTCCCCCTCCCACTTTATTGGAAAACATTATGGGAAGATTGATCCAGAAGGGAAAGAATCTTTGATGATCTTGCACCTGTTCCCCAGACAATGAAGATGTTCATAATATTCTCATAAAAACCTGCCTTACAAATGTTTTAATTTAAATTAATTTTCCTGAGTAATAAACGACAGCAGCTAAAACTTATGAAGCTATTCAAAACTATTAAGTCAATGATTAAGAAGGCATTAACATCTCAAAAACTAATTAACTAGACTACCAGTGCATTGGAGTTGTGTACAGCTTCCAGGAATGTGGAAGCTTTGAAATACTTTGTAGAAATTTAGATTGCCATTTATCTTGTTCTGTCTGCTACAATGGCATTTTTGGAAAGAGGTAGACAGAGGGATGGCTAGGTCAGACGCAAACAGTATGCTGATCACTCTGATTCTTAAAACTGGTAGGAAGTTGTGCCTTCCTCCTGAACATATATTTGTATGCGCCATCATCTGCTGTGTATCACTGAAAATTTTTATTGCTCTATAGCGTAAGTTGCTCAGAAGCACATGCACATACAAAAAGGAAATCATTCAGTCCAACAAGAAAACCAAAACCTACTTCTTTTGACCCTATGTTACAAATGTGACACATATATCATGGGGTGAGGGAACATAAAGGAGGTCAGCAGTGAAAGTGGGGCAGTTCCAGCAGCAAGGGATGGAGAACCTTGCCAAGGAACAGTAGGTAGCTCCCACTTTGCAAGAGTCTCTGGCTCGGGGGGGGGGGGGAGGTGCTGATGAACCAGCATTCCCAGCTCTCAGGATTTAATCTGGCATGGGTGCTATGTGGATTCTCTTTTGGCTTTGTTCCAGAAGCCTATGCTACTCATCCGAAGTAAGAATGGGAACTTGGCCTGTTAGATGCTGCAGGTCTATCTTGATTTCCCATTTAGAGGTTGGGACGTTCTCTTTTTCCTCCCTTGGGACCATTGATGGAGGGCTAGAAGGCTTTATGTCTTCCTCACAACACCTTCAAACTACAGTGGGTTAAGTAGGAATGAATTTAAAACCTAAGTGAGGTACCGGGAGGAGTTGTCTATTTGTTGCAACCTGTGGCCAGTTTCAATGCAATTAAGACAATGAAACAAATAGTTTTCCCAGATATAAAAAACCTTATGGTTCCTGCTGCCTGAGGTCCCCACCCTGATGCACCATGTGTCCCTCTCCTGGGTGAAGAGTACTAGGACTCAGAGAGAGCTGAGTCCTGGCAAGTAGGCTGAGGAGAGCCTACCTATGTCGTAAGAAGTACTATAACCCTTGCACTAAGTATGGGTTATCTAGTAAGGAGCCCTGGAACCGCTGCTCTGGAACCAATTAAATGCCTAGTATGGGAAAGTACGGGTGGTGGCCTGCTGCTTACTTTCATGCCTTTGTCCTCGTTTTGCTGTTTTGTCCACATCACTAGTCCCTGTGCAGCTAATGGTACCTGCCAGAAAGAGGAGCTGAAGACAAATCATTCTGGAAATTGAGTGGAGACCATTTACTTTAACAATGCACAAAAGCATGGCCAAACTAGCTCAAGCAAGGTGATGCAAGCAATGGGCCAGATCCTCAGGTGTGACTTGATGATCTTGTGCTGGCCTGGAGCTGCAATAGGCCTAGATGAAACAGAGAGCCACCTAAAGGACTGCTGCACCACCCAGGACTAGGGAGATTGTGTGTACTTCCCTTCACTCCTTGCTTTCTTGGCTTTTCCCATCCCTGGCACACTCCCTACCTGGAAGTTCAAAAGTAAAATCTTCAAAAGCATCTTAACAGGACTTGGAAAGTCCAGGGGATTCACACTTGATTTAGATGCTTTAGAAATTTTTACCCAAAGTCAAGTGACATTATATCATAAGTTACCTATTGTCATCCTGCAGAGGAACCTGATTGGCTTCAAGTATAGTTCTGTCTCCTTGTCTTTGTTTTAGCACCCTTGCTATTGAAGTTGTACTGGGGTTAACCCCTGATTTTCTGTGACCAGCTGGAACATCTACACATGATAACATATTTGTATTCCTGTTCTGGCATCACATAACCTCTTATAGTATCACTTACCAGTAGAACATGAAGATTTGAGCATGGAAATTATATTACTAACAGTAAGAAAGGCTTACCTTAGAAAATAGAGGGACAGTATTGTAGATGAAATAATGATCAATATGATATAAAGCACCACAGTAATCAATGCACCAGGAATTCCTGATTGCTCGGTTCTTGAAAAGAGCCAGTAGAGCTTTGCAGCATCCGCAATGGGCTTTTCTGCTCTGTAGGTAAGTCGCTGACATATAAAAAGAAAAAAAGAAAAGTAAGAAAATGCAGATGCAATGAGTTCATTCATATGACTCAGTCATGGAAGCTCTCTCCTTTAATTTAATGTGCAGGGTACATAATTTGAAAACTCTGAGGATCTTGCTATGTAGAATGTGAAAAGAATTACATTACTTGTATTCTGTAGTTCTTACTTATTTTATTGCAGCCAGAATCTACTTTGTACAAGTAATTCATGAGGCAAAAGTATCCTTTATTTATAAAGTACTGATATGGCTTTAATAGCACATTGCAGGAAAAAATTAAAATGAGTATGGAGGAAAGCCACCTTATTTTGAAGACATAACATTCTTTTAATTTATGCAATGAATAATATTAAAATGACTTATGCAGTAACTTTTAAAGAATGCTGAATGAGCATAAGATCTTTGCGGCAGGGCATGATTCCAAATAGGTGAGTCTAATAATGACCCGTGTTTGTTACAAAAAAAAACACTGGTCCATTCCAGATACAGAAAGTAGTCTGCATATCATTTGGAGAGTGCACACTTTTGAGGTTTGCTTGCCTCCAGTCTCATTTTCAAATCAAGTCATGATTGGTTGCTGCATTTTGAAAACAAAGGTAAATAGTATGAAGGGCCAAACTGAAGAATCAGAATGTGCATATGTCTTGCTAGCTGTCACCCAGCACAGCTTCTAGAAACAATACTATCAGTCAAAGAGGGAGGTAGGTTCACAGAGCTTCACTGAGACCCAATGAGGTGGGAAAAACAGAGAAAGCAACTACAATTAGATCAACAGCAGTCGACAGCAGGGGTTTGCAAAGCTTTTTGCCCAAAGGGGTTGACCCTATTCAGTCCACATAGACAAATTCCTAAGATCCCCCTTAAGAAACACTTTGTGAAATTATGTACATGTATTACTATGTCTGCATGACATGCCTTCGCTAGAAAATGGAGGCTACCTACATTTCCAATAACCAACAAACAGAATTTGGAAAACCATAAGAATCAATAATCTGTTTAATTGCAGAACTGATAAACAGGAAAATATTTTATGCTATGGACCACTAACTTAGCAATTTCTGTGAGGGAAGAGATTCAGACACGGTGAAACCAAAATCACCTAATAGCTTTGACTATCTATCCAGGCACTTATATGTCTTCCAGGACCGAAGCACCTGAGAACGCCTCATAACAAGAGTAACTGCAGTTATCAGTGTATACAATTAACAGCTGTCCATGAAAAGCAAAAGTATTACAAAAGCTATATTACTATTACATTGTGTTATATAATTAACAATGATGAAAATTCTACTCATTTTGTGTAAAACTGTAAAAGGTACCAAAATCTTTAACATATCGAAGGAGATGCAAAGGGGATCAAATCTGCATAGATTAAAATTTGCCATTTTATTGGGATTAAGCTGATTTGCACACTTCAGTGATAATTCACAAAGATGTTTTGTAGTAATATGTTATATTATATTTTTGACAAAACAAGAGAAAAACTTCCAAAGACTTCAGTGATTTTTTTTGCCTGTTTTTCAACTATCTCTAATATATTCATGTACTACTGCCAACTTCTGGATAGAATCAGATCTGCTCAACTGTGTAGCATAGGCCTTATATTGCTAACAGCTAAAGGAAAATCCTCCTTTCTATCAGTTTGTTTGATATGTGATATAGCAATAATGGTAAACTCCTATGTCTACGCTTACCAAAGTTAGTTCAAATTAGTTAATTTGAACTAACTAATTCGAACTAATTTTAGTTAGTTCGAATTAACTTAATTCAAACTAGCAAATTTTAGTTCGAATTAGTTAATTCGAACTAACTAATTCAAACTAATTTTAGTTAGTTTGAATTAACATAATTTTAGTGGCACTTGCTTAGTTCGAATTAGTCAATTGCATTGAGCTCAATGTGCCGGTTAGTTCAAACTAAGCACTTAGTTCAAACTAACAAGGCCACACTGGGTTAATTCAAACTAACTAGTTTGAATTAACCTTTACTTCAAAAAGTAGAAGTGAATTTATTAGTTCGAATTAAGGAAGCCCTTAATTCGAACTAATGAAAGCCTAGTGTAGCCAAGGCTTAAGTTAGTTCGAATTAAGCTTCCTTAATTCGAACTAACTTGCCAGTGTAGACATAGCCCTAGTGAGCTACAAGGGCTACATGTCACAAGGACCCTCGGAATACCTTAAAATAGAAGGTATGGCATTTATATTTCCTTTATCTTCCAGTAATGTTATTCGTTACCTTTAGGATGCAACAGCTTGCTCTCCTTTAGGCATCTGGCCTGCTCTATGGGCTGGCCCAAAGGCTAAAAATGACCACACTTCACCCCTTTTCCTCACTCGTTGGGGTGCCTGCACACTTGGGGGGAGAGGGGGATTCTCTGAAGGAACAGAAACGGCCATTACATTAAATAAATAAATGAATTTGTTAGTCTTTAAAAGTGCCACAGGATTTCTTGTTTGTTTTGCTGAACTAGACTAACATGGTTACCCCTCTAGAACTTGCCATTACATTGATACCATGTATAGGCCACACAAAAAATGGGCTCCTTGCACATCTTCCTTGTTCTCTTCCTTCCAGCAAATCATGAACTACACTGTCTCAAACCTACTGAATTCTTTAATGGCTTGACCCAGGAAACACTTACTATGGTTTTCTGTTATATTAATCATGATAGTTAGCACTGTATCTATCCATAGTGCTTATGTGGCCTGACCCCTCATCACTATATTATCTGAGCACTTCACCATCTTTAATATATTTCTACATATGACTCCCTTGTGAAGTAGGAAAGTACTGTCCCCTTTTTACAGATGGGGAACTGAAGCACCAAGAAGCCAAATGGCTTATCCAAGGTCACATAGGAAGCCTGTGGTAGAGCAAGGACTTGAACCCACTTCTCTGATGCACTTGCTAGTACCCTAACCACTGGAACATCCTTCCACACTGCCTGATAGTACATGGTTGCAAAATCAGGCCTTTAATTGCACATCTAACATCCTCACTTAACTGTGGCCTCTTTTAAAAAAAACAAACAAAAAAAAACCCCAAATCTTATACCATCAACTATTGTGGAGTTTTCCTTTAACAATAATAAACAAATGCATTGGTTAGTAAACAAGAAAGCTTTACATCCAGGGCTAACAATCAGTCATCTTTCATCAGCACTATGTCTATTTAGAATATTAAAAGACATTACACCACTTAAATAAGGCAAGTTACATCACAAGAACATAACATGTGGAAAATGCTTGATCTCAAATAAATTGATTGGCAAGTAACTCTGAAATAGTTGCTGAAAGAATGCCAAGTGGAATAAAAAGTTGTGAGTTCCTTGTGAGGACAATCCTGGCAGATAATGCCAAATTCTCAGTGTGAAGTAGAAAGAGAAATGTGCATTCAGTATGTCACACTTCGAGTGTGTGCTGTACCATAATGAGAAACAATTACATTATCCAGTATTTCAAGATTCTCTCTGACCAGCAACAGCACAACGTGTGGTTTGGTTGACATCTATTGTTACAGAATCCCGTCTAGCGAGGCCCAAAGCTGCTTCACTGAAATCAATAGCGAAGTTCCCACTAGCCGCTAAAACAGGATGATCAGGCCTTTAAGGCAAGGCCCTTTTAAGAAAGAAAAGCTGACTATGGCTATCCAAAAAGACAATGCCAAATTAACATTATTAATCTTACAGATCCTGATTCAATAGTCTATTGCTATTCAACAAAACACTTCTTAAGTGTCTGCTTAACTTTTGCTGAGTGCATAAATTCCATTAACTTCCATGAGAAGCATGTTCTTAAATGTTTTGCTGGATAGGTGTAGTCAAACACTTGCTTAAAGGCTTTGTTGAACTGGGACCATAAAAAGTAACTTCAGAAGGATTATAGATGTGCAGAACCTCTGACAATGAATCCACTTTTATTTTTGGAGGCTAATTTTAGCACCACATTTTTAATATTTGGGTCTTTGTCAGGGGGTAGTCCACCACAAAGCTAGACGTGAATTTATCTGGATCCTAAATACATCTGCTGAGGGAGGGGAAATGATTCCCTTCATCTTTTTTCCTCAGTACAAGCCTGAGTACAATAAGGCAGACTTAAGCTGTCATTCTAAATTTTCTGTATGCATTTGGTATAGAAGAAGAATATTCTTAAGCATTGCTAGCTTAGAAAGTGAAAAAGCATCCCCTTCTTCCCCAGTCAGAATTCCCACATCAATGTAATTACAATTAGAACCGAGTTCTGTCCATATTTTATGCCAGTCACAAAAAGGCACAGACTCCTTAGTGTAACTCCAGTGCACTGCTACATACTAAAATACAGTTTATTATCTAAACCATATCCAGGACAGCTCAAATGAAACATCTCACAAACTGATATTTTCCTAGAAAATACTACAAGAGAAAATAACATTTTAATAGGATTTTTTCAAGAGGCAGCATCGTCTAGTGGTTAGGAGCCAAGGATGATAGAAGTCAGGAGACTTAGTTCCATCTCTCATTATGGATTGCTGAATAACCTGGAGAAAGGTATTTAAACCTCAGTGTCCCCATCTATATTGGTCATAGCACCTAAAGTATCTTTCTAAAAAACTTTGAAATCCCCAAAAGAGACAAATAAAAAGAATTTATTATTCTTTTATTATGAAACCATCACAATTATTTTAAATATTAGGCTTTCAAGTGAAAAGGAGAACAGAATTTTCTTTTCTGTAGAATTTAATATCTATTTCATTGCTTAGAAGAATATGAAAGGCTGGTATGTAGGACCACTCTTTAACACATCTCAAATATCATCTGTAACTGCAACAATCCTCTCCAAAGCAGATGCAATCATTCCAGCATTAGGCTTTATATTTTATACATATGTTTGTTGGTACAGTACTCTTAATTTTACAGAAAGAGAATGTATCCATCAGTTGAGAATGCTGTTGCTAAAAGGGTAATTTATAACAATATTATGTCATTTATTTTTAACTTTCATACGCAGTTGCTAGGGGTGGAATTTCACATCATTCACTGAATAAAATAATCTTCTACGTCAAGGACTCATGTCCAAGTTATTTTAAGTGACTTACCCCCAGGAACGCATCCACTACAAACACTGCCAAGGGGTCCAGCACTGTCCAGAGTCCCATAGCCATGATAAACTTTGACAAGAGGGAAGGAAATGAGTCAAACAGTTGCTGACAGCCCCATCTGATGAGAAGCATAAGAAGCATCACTGCATTCAAGGTTAGAGGTCCCACCACAACCATGGCCAACTCTTCTCTGGTAAGCAACAAAGAGTTCTGGTAGCAGAGTTCCACAGTGTGAGGGAAGAGCTGGAACCTGAAAAGAAGCAAGATTATCTGTATTGCAGGACATATGCAACTAAACATGAAAAAAACCAATTAATTTGCACAATAATTGTCCATATCAGTATCAAGTCCCCAGAATAATCATGATCTGGTAGCACTCACTGTTTGTTTACCCTTAGGCTAAATTCCTAACTTAGCCCGAAGCCCAACTATATGCAACGAAAATGGACTGTCTGATCACACAATGTGGAGAAGCTACAGAGGAAAGTAATATTTCTCCATACTACAGCAGCCAACCCTCCCTCACACTGCCAGTCAAAGGGAACCAACTCTGAGCAGAGTTCACAGACCCAACCCCCGCTGAGGAAAATGTGGGCTGCCCCCAAAACAGCCAGGCATGGGATGTCACAAAACCCATAGCTTCTTGAACCCGGACAGAAATGCCAGCTAGAAGTGTCCAACCACCTACCATGGGCAATAGTCTTTTCAGAAGCACATCCCCCCTATCAAAGGCAATGAGCAGACACAGTCTTGTTCACTGCAGAAGACATGCCCTGACAATCTCTTATATAAATGTATTGCTGATTACATTCAGTGCTGAGATTTAAGCCAACATTTTCAAACGAGGGTGCCTACAACTATGCTCCTGCATCCAAGTTAGGCACATAAAAGGGGGCTTAATTTCCAAAGCTGCTGAGACCTTGTAGCTACCACTGACTTCAGAAGGACTAATGGACTGAAAAATAGCCTCTTGTATTCAGATGCATAAATGTGGCTTATGGGGCCACACTCTGGTTTGAACATGTTGGCATTAACCTGAGTAGCTAACTGTTATAGTTGTCCTATTGTTTGTATGGGTGTGACTGGTCGCTACCACCCACTGTCTCTTTCTGTTTCCTCCTTTGTTTTATTCACTAAGACCTTCATGCATCATCCTGCAACTGGTGTGTGAGTTGCATTGCTGACTACTGGTCTGCTGCCTGGCCTCCCCCTTGGTATCCAGACAGTTACTGAAATGTCCCTGATCTTGAGTGAGGAAATGAGGGTAGAGACAAGGGGAAACTCAATCTGTAACAGACCTAAGAGACCACCACAGCACCTCAGCAATACCAAATATTGTCCAGAACCCTCCTGATCTGCATGATCAGATTTACTGCAGTAACTGGTCACATTCTATCTCCTAACTTATCACACCAGGCCTCCATCATGCTATGAAAACAAAGAAAAATCCTCAATACACTGACCAGTCTTGCCCAGTAGGAAAATTACTTCCTGACCCCCTAGATTTTTGGTCTGGTGAAACCTACAGCAAACATGAAGGCCTCATCTTCTACCCACAAGAACCAACAATGGACAGGAAACCTGCATGAGCATGGCTGCTGTCATTAAGTCCTTCCCATGTCAGTGCAGAGTTGTTCACTAAGATATATTTTCTATTAAGTTTTCTGGAAAGAAACAAATATTTTAATAGCTCTCCTGGAAATCTCTGAAGAATGTTTCATTTACAGTACTTAAAATTAAACATCTCAACTATTAAACATCTCAACATCTCAAATATTTTCATATTCCTGTTTATATTTGTACTTAATTTATCAAAAACAATAGAATTTTTTATCTCGGACAGCCTGAATGTCATTTGCCTTTAATTGAAAACCTACATACGTACTCATTTCTCTCATAATCCCACTCCGTAAAATTACTTTTTAAAAATAAACATTTATCCCTGGGTCTATCTACAGCAGTTTTCACCACAAGTTGGGACCCAGTACTGGGTCACAGACCCTCAGGTACTGGGTTGCGGCACCCTCTACTGCCACCAGTGAAAGACTGGAAACCATTGCTGAAAGATGCAATTGTTGTGTCATGGGCATAAATGATTTTTTCAACTGGGTTCAGAGGAAAAGTTTGAAAACCACTGAGCTACAGCCTCCATGGACTCAGTTTTACTAAGTGAAAACTTTTCAGGTGTCATTTTTTTTTCCAACAGATAGTATACAGAAAACTCTCTTTGTTAAAGGTTCTTTGAATTCTTTCACTTTGCAAAAGAAGCAGTTTTTGCTCCTCTTAGACTTGGTCTATACTTCTGGTGAAATTCAGTGGCTTTCAATGGAAGATGCGTAAGCTACACAGAGAAGCTTGCATATTTCCCATTGATTTCCTAACTTCTACTTACTACAGCATCTCCACTACGCTGTGCTGACAGGAAATGCCCTCCCGTCTATGCAGCATTACTCTTTTTGTTGGGGTGGATTAACGGTGTTGACTTCTGGATCAATGGAGCAGATCTCCACTGCCAGTCTATCATTCCCACAGAATTGATCCTGCACTGCCAACAATGCCGTCAGCAGTGTAAACATACCCTTAATGAAAGGGACATATCAGACTTACATTACTTCCAAAATATTTTATATATGAAGTACTTTAATAAAATCGAGTTGTGAATACAATGCTTCTCAATTTTTTTCTTTTGGGCTTTTTGCTCCAAAATGGAAATATATAAGGGGGTGGGGAAGCAGATGGATACATATACCCAAACATATAAGTACAATATTTATAAAGTTATAACAATTGTATCTTTCCTCTCTGAGTCATGTGCACTATTAGGGCATAGTCTCATTAGAGATGCACCTGAACTAGGTCTTGGATCCTCACTCCCCTGACCTTCTGCGAAGTTGAGGTCTGAATCTGGATACAAACTTCGCAGCACAACCATTATCTATTAATTCTCTTGTTAATATAAAGGGAGATCCTTGTTTAAATCCCATGCTTTTAGTTGTTTGTATAAATGCTAAGAGTATGGAAAGGAAATGGAACTCACTTTGTAACAGGAACTGAGATGGCTTGAAGAAAGAGCCATTGACTACAGTAATGCAGATAAAGCCGCACAAACCAGAGTAGAACTATCAGGAGCATAATGAACCAGAAGTCCCAAGAATGCGATTGTGCCAATCCCAGTTCTGAAAAAACTCCATACACCCCAAAATGGAAATGCTCAATGATTCTTCTGGACACTCTGACTTCAACAGCAGAATGGCAACTAGAAATGCATAGAAATGAGACAAAGTTTAGTCATTCTGAGAGGCATAATGAATAAAGTGTTCATGATGGAAGATACAGTGGAAACCTGCTATATGGATAAATTTGACCAGCAATACTTTTATCATTACTTTTTTATCATTACATCTAGATCCATAGCATAATGTACTTGCCGTATTGGGGATATACACACCCACACACACAGACAGGAAAATTTAGGCTCAGAGGTCACAGATGGAAAACAACTGTTATATTATCTGTTCCACCCTCTGCAAATGAAAGATATATTCCCTTGGGCTATGTCTACACTCAGAAAGTTAGGTCGACTTTCTTAAGTCGACTTTCTAAAGTCAACTTTAAGTCAACCTTATTAAGTCGACTTAGAGGGTCTATATTAGACTCTCTAAGTCGACTGGATAGGTTCAAGGAGAGCCAGCCTTGCAGGGCTGGCTCTCCCCAGACCAGAAGGCCGCTTACAGCTTGTCCCAGCTGGCTCTCCCTGGGACAAGAAGCCGCGGGTGGCTCATCCCAGCAGAGCCAGCCCTGCAAGGCTGGCTCTACCAGACCGAGAAGCCACTCGCGGGTCTCCCAGCTCTCTTCTCCCCATGGGAGCCCCGTGGTCCCTCTGACAGGGAAACCCCAGAGTTTCCCTATCAGCTGGAGGGCCGTACCAGCAATTGCCAGCCCTCCATCTGACAGAGGAAACCCCAAGGTTTCCCGTCAGCTGGAGTGCGGGGCTGGCAATTGCCAGCCCTCCAGCTGACAGAGGAAACCCTGGGGTTTCCTCTGTCAGCTGGAGCATGGTCTGGAGAAGGACCGTGGGACTCCCTTCTCCCCAGGACCCCATTGTCCCGGGCAGAAGGGAGCCCACGCTCCTTTTTCCCTGGGACCTAAGAGGTCCCAGGGAGAAGGGAGCCAGGAGAGCCACCCGTGGCTTCCTCCCGGTTTCTTCAGCCAGGGTTCCAGTGGTGGATTCTCTACGGCTGGAGCCCTGGCCTGGGACAAATTCTTCCCAGGACCGCGGCTCCTCTTGCAGGGAAGCTGCGGGTCTGGGGAGAAGAGAGCAGGGGCTCCCTTATCCCCCCCACCCTAGGTCGACCAAGTTGACTTAGGGCATCTACACTGGCTAAATCAACTTAATAAAATTGACATAAACAGTAGTTCGAATTATAATGAGGTGTTATTAATTCAAACTAGTTTTTCCTTAATTCGATTTAAGGAGCATCTTAAATCGAATTAAGGAAAGCCTAGTGTAGACGTGGAGTAAATTAAGTCGAATTAAGCCTGCTTAAGTCGACTTAATTTACAAGTGTAGACACACCCTTGGAGAGGTAATGGGCCAGATATTAATCTCTCACACCAGATTTAATCTAACCTGTTTTTTTATTTTAATTTTTATTTCTCATAATTTTGCGGCAGAAGCAGTCATTTAAATACATGGACCAGAGTTCCAGAAATTCAAGTGAGTTATAGGTACTAAAGTTCATTCAACAGAGGGAGACCTTGGAAAGTTTTTCTTCTTCAGAAGTTCATTTCCCATAATTAAAGTTCAGATGCAATCTGCATAACAGGATTTCATGTTATGCATTCAAAATCATATTTTTAAAAACAAAAAAAAGAAATAAAAATAAATCAATTGTCTCAATTCTTTTGGTTTTTCTTTTCTTCTATTCACCTACTAATTGCTCTCCAGGGAATTAATTATAAAAAATTTCCTTTCTGACAAATTGATACCAGAGCTGTCATACCTATTTATTTCAAGTTAATAAGTGAACAGTTACGTGTTTAGGGTAAGAAAGGCTGGCTGGTACTTCAGTCTAAACATTTGGATACATTTAGTGCACTAAAACTCCTTTTGAAACTAGCTGTCATGTGAAAGAGAAAACAGAAAGGAAGTTACACTATATAATACTCTACTACTCAATGTGGTGTGATCTTCCCTTTAGTTAATTACTATACCCCTTCAAAGGGGGGAAAAAAAGAAAGAAAATAGAAGCACAGATGCAGGCGTAGCATTCTGTTTGTAAGAAACTGGAAAATCTCAGCTGATTCAAAACTAAAAAGACAGTCACTTCTTTGACCTTTTGAAACTTCAAACTTCCATGCTTATCTCCATTGATTTAAACGACTAAGTAGCTCAGACACACAGCTCCAGAACTAAGCATGAGGTCATCATGCTCATACCATCATTTTTATTGATGTAGTCCTTTAAAAGTTCAGAAACAAAGATCTTTTTGTGGAAGAAAATAGCTGGGGTTTTTGTTTTTAAGTCTATCATGTGACTGGATAACACATAACAGCAACAGTTGCACTGTTCAATTTTATCTTGTCTTTAAAGTTTTTTATTGCTATTTTATTTTTTGTGCCCTCTTCTCCATTTGATTTACGATTGCAACTAGAAATGAGGAAATTTCAAAAGGTTCTGAATTTGGTTCTGATTTGACTAGGCACTGAAAATGTAGATGCTTTTCTATGCCTTCCCAGACATCCTGGGTCTGCAAAGTAGAGCTGATGGTTTTATGAAAACAGGTTTTCTCATGAGATTTTGTTTCCTCCTGTTTCTGATGGGTCAGGAAGTACTTTGATTGTAATTTCTGTCATGGTATTCAAGCCTGTTTGGAAACAGAAGTATAAAATAATGGCCAACATTTCTAAAAGGTTCTGCTCAGATATGGTCCCAGAAATGGGTTCCAGAAATTTAACGATTGGGAAGATTTTCCATATTTTTTGCACTGGAGATTCACCCATCTCTAAATAAAATCCAAATCCAAATTGGAGAGCAATAGTCATATTTCACAGGAGTTTCCTTTCCCTGAAGCTTAATTCCTTAAATTGACATGGTAGCCTCTACCTCTCAATTGTACAACATTTCTCTTTCTCACTGTGATGGGCTGGCAGCCCTTCTCACTGGACAAGCACCTCCTGGTAGTGTCACCAGGGAACTGCTCAAGTGGCTTCCCTGTCCACGGCCTGTGCTCTGTCAATTCTCATCCAGCTGCTCAGCCTTCCAGCTGGGCACCTGTCCCTATTCCCCCCGTTCCGGGGTTGGATTTACTGTCCAGACCTGGCCACCCTCTAGTCTCTGGCCACCACTAGTCTGCTCCCAGTCTGCTGGCGGTCTGGGGAAGGCAGGGAGAGGCCTGTGCCCCTTCCACTTCTCCAGGACCTGGCCCATGGACCCTGTGTGCAGGAAACTCTGCACTGCTGTTTCCCTTCACCTTTTGTCCATTCCCTTGGCCACTTCCCCACAGCCCCAGTACCTTGCTGGCCCTTACCTCAGAACCCTGGCTCCCACCATGTCCCAGACACTATGCTGTCCAGGGTCCTCCAGCCAGCCAAGCGGCCAACCTTCCTGTTCAAGCTCCCAGGGTGTATTGACTGTTTTGCCTCTGCAGCTCCCTTTTGTACAGGGCTTCTTGCCCCTGGCTGGGCCTTCTGTTGCACTTACCTATTGGCTGTGCTCCCAGGGCCCTTTTAATACCTTTCTGACCAGTGCAGGGCAGCTGCCCTGTCACACTCACCATTAAAAGAATATTTTCAGCATTGTACATTTTCATCAGCAGCATTTCATCTTTCTTCCATTCTCTTGCCTCATTATATATGAATAGCAAGACCACCCAAAGATAAAAAGCGCCTTTTGACACTGCCCTATGTAATAAATACCACAACAATTGTTTCTAAGGAAAGCGACAAGGCACACACATCGCTAAAAAAATCATATAGAGTCAAACAGTAGTGTTAGGGTCATACATGTAGTTCCTATGTTGCTTGTAGTTTCATCTACCAGAGGTTCTGAAGAATGATTTGGCCATTTAGTATGCCCAAGTACATACATACCATTCTCAAAACTTGTCCAACATTCTATGTTACAGATCTGCATTGACCACATGACTAATCGGAGTTAAAGTATGCACTCCACCTAATACTGCTACCATTTACTCACAAAAATAGTTTACAGATCTATTTATGTGAGTAAGTGATCACCACTATAAGTAGTGGATTCACAATCTGGGCCTCAGTGAGAAAGAAACAAGTAACAGTTATGTCAGTTAAATCAGACACATGATTGACTTTGAAATTATACCCAAAATATATTTCATGTGCTCTCAAATCTGAAGGCTATTATACCACACTTACTTACTTTAGCCAACACTTCACAACTTGAGTAGTTCCATTGAAATCAAGGAATAAGATACTCCTTAAAAAGAGCAAGGATGCAGAATCTGTCCCATGGTTTTTATGGATAGATACATTAGAATAAATACAGTTTGCTGCCTATGAAAAATGATATATTGACAGTTCAGTTCAAATTAATCTTATCTTCCACTGAATAGTCAGAAACATTTTAAGCTGCCCATCCTGCCATACCAATGTCACAAATCCACGTCCTAGAAGGATCACCTCTAGAGGTGGACTATTTAGTCATGATGTCTACTTCATTCTTAACCTATTTACTGAGTGAGCTAGTTGGTGCTAACAGCAGTTGTATATTTTCCACTAGAAAGTGAATTGAGACCGCCAGCTCATTTCACAGAAATCACCAAAGATATCAGATAGTAACTGCCACTTTTGGTCACTTTATCAAGCTCGGCTACATTTGAACCAGCCAGTCTAGAAGTGCAGCGTTTCATTCTCCATTTCTAAAATGCCTCAAGGCAGTTAACACCCCTATAATTACTTTGAAGAGATGCATGATACAAAAAATCAAATTGACAGTGTTCGTTTGTTTAGTTTTAATTTTAAAAAACCAAGACCTATTTGTTGTTGATGCAGTGGAATCCAGGACAGGGAATTCACATAGCAACAGCAAGAAGACCTAAGAAACTAAAGGATTTGAATAGACAATAAGTAGAAAACTCTTTCCCCACTTTGTTTATAATGTCCTAATAATTATTGATATAACCTCAGTAAAAAAGAAAAATTGTAAAAATTGTCATTTGTAATTCATAAAGTTTTCTCTAGGAAGATGAGTCCTCAAAGTCAACTTCCAGAAAAAATGTACACAAATACCAGAGTTGTAATATTAATCTAATAAAGCCATCAGCCTTGCTCAGACTGGCTTAAGAATAATCATGAAACTTGGCAAACTTGCAAATGTGATATAATAATATGAATTAGATTTATGCAATGAATCTGCTAGAAAAATTGTTTTCAAATGCATAACTTTTATTTTATATGCCCCTCAGTATAAGATGGTTGTAGAAATTGTGACTGGCAAAAATAAATATACAATTTATTTATTCAAACATGTGAAATTCAAATTCAGTTTTGTTTCGATATCTAGTCTCTCATCCTGCTTCTTTTGGTTTTCATACACCTACCTATTCCAAGTACCCATCTTCCTAAAGCAAAACATAGTATCTTCTTGTCCATGACACTGTTTACTGTTTAAAACGTAATTACAATGAATAACTATCTACTTGTATTTTCATTAATCATGAATAACCTCAAATGTTTCTGACTCTGGCACACATGTGACTTCTATCAAATTACAGTGAAATGAGGTTGGTTTTTTTTTTCCCCTTTACTACTAATGTTTGATTTACTATAAAAGGGAATATATAAAGATACATTGAACACCTCATGGATTGGTGAAGGTTCCTGTAACTCATTCAGAGTGATTGGTGTTCAGCACCTTTCACGATCATGGCCTAATTAGTGATGGATATATGCACCTCAAGAGGGTCATAGATTTGCACCTATTCTGTGAAACACAAAAATAACTATATGGTTTCCTGACACTTCTTAAAGGAACTTAGCTTTAGTTCATAAAAAATGGCCATTGTTAAATACTTACCAATATGGATATCAGAAGATGCTGAAACTTATGAGGATTGAAAAGAGTGGTCCAATCAGAGCTAGCAAAAAAATTTAACATCTGATAATGAAATTATCAGAAAAAAGGGTTAAGGTATTATAATGTCTAGAGAAAATCAATTCCTGAATGAAGACCATCTGACTCAAATTCAACCTGAACAGTACCAAAGTGATGTGGGTATTCTGTGGGAAATGCTCTGAAGGACTAGCCAAGACTCTTGAATCTGTTTTCATCCTCTTAACTAAAGGCATTCACAGTGATTTTTACTTCTACAGTGATCCATGAATTCATCACTTCATGTGATTCACTAAGGTTGACTGGGTTAACAGTTCAAAGACTCCAGCTGGCACAAATTCCTGGCTCACCTAAGATTTAGGCCGCTGTGAGTACATCACATCTGTGCTCTGGTCCCTCCACTGGTTCCCAGTCCACTTCCGTTACCATATTTAGCCCTGGGTCTTAATGTTCAGCACAATTAATGGATTAAGTCCCAGCTATATTACAGACAGTATCTCCATCTAGGAATCAATAAGATGGTTACATTCCTCTAGCATGATGCAGTTCACAGAACCCAGAATAAAGCACATGGGAGCTGGGAACAAGGCATTCTTTGTTGAGAGGATCCAGCTGTGCACAAACTTCCAGGGGAAATTAGATGACTCCAACTTGAAGCAACTTTAGGAAACATTGAAACATCTTCCTCTTTGGTAAAGTTTTTCCCACTATAATCAGAATGGCATTGACAAGGGGATGTAGAGCAACATGGGTTTACCTAGGGAGCTAACCTGATCTCCTTTGAGAAAATAACTGATTATTTTGGATAAGGAAATGCAATAGCTCCTAATATAGTTGGACTTCAATAAAGCATTTGACATGGTACCACATAGTACCCTGGCAATTATTAGTAAAGGCAGAGAAGATGGGGATTAGCACAAGAATGGTAAAGTGGATAAGGAGCTGGCTAAAAGGAAGAAGGTGCCATTATTCAAGGCACTAGCAAGACCTCATTTTGGAATAGTGTGTACAGTTCTGGGCCACCTGTTCTGGTCACCCAAGAAATATGAATTTAAACTGGAACAGATGCAGAAACTAGATATGAGGATTACCAGGGGAGCTGAGAGTCTTATAAGATGACATTGGAAGAGCTAGACTTGTTTAACCTAGCAAAAAGAAGGTGAGAGGGGCCTGATTGCTTTCTATAAATATATTAATAGGTTAAACAGCAGGGAGGGAGAAGAGTTGTTTAAGCTAAAGGACAACATTGGCACAAGGACAAATGGGTATAAACTGTTTATAAACAGACGCAGGCTAGAAATTAGAGGATTTCTAACCTTCAGAAGAGTGAGGTTCTGAAACAACAACCCAAAAGAAGTTGTGGGGCAAACAACCTAATTAGTTTTAAGAGAGCTAGGCAAATGTATGAATGTGATTATATGAGGGGGCTACTTGTGATGGTAAAGGCCAGGGCTTAGCAGCCTTGAGGATCAGTGTATATCTTATGTTCCTAAAATTTCATGTTGCAGAGCTTCTTCTGGTCCCCTATAGGGGCAGGAAGGGATTCCCTGCTCAGTGTGGTCTGGGTCTTTTTTTCTTGGTCTCTGAATCATGAGAGATGGCCATAACTACAGATGGGACATGGATGGGGAAGACTAGGGTTCTGAGTTGGCGTCAAGCATTCTCTCTCTTTCATGTACTTGCCTGGCTGGTTCTTGTCCCCATGCTCAATGTCTAAAAGATCACCATATGTGGGATCAGGAAGACATTTTCCCTCAGGTTAGAGTGGCTGTGACCAGGGCCATCCCTGTTGGGGGGGGGGGGGGGGGCGCAATGGAGCAATCGCCCCAGGCCCCACAGGTACGTGGGCTCCATGCTGTCCCGCTCCCAGCGGAGCAGTGCAGGGCCTGCATGCGCCGCAGCCCTCCTCCCACAGCCACCCCGCTGCCTTTGGCAGCCAGCCGAAGGCAGTGAGGCGGGATGGGGTGGGAGGGCTATGCCCGGCTCCTGGGCCAGCCCTCCCTGCCCCCCATGGCGGAGCAGGTAGGCCCAATGGTGGACCACATGGAGCCCGGCCTCTGGGCCGGTGTGCCCCACACAGCCGACTCCCCCCGCCGGCAATCTTGGCCTCCCGGCACGGGGCCAGGCCCATCAGTTCCCTCCCGCAGGTGGCCTCTGGGGCCAGGACCAGGACCGGAGGAGGCTCTGGCTCCCCCCTCCACACACACACACACACACACACACACAGGCGGCCTCACCCTCCCGGCCCGGGGCCAGCTCCCTGGGGTGCAGAGCGGGCCAGTCAGCCCGCCACGCTCCCCTCCAGCATGGCAGGCAGGGCCCCACTTTCGCCAATTGGCCCTGGGCCCTGCGCCGCCCACAGGACGGGCCTGGCTGTGACTTTGGGGTTGGGGGAGTAGAATTCGCTTCCATTTGCAACATGAGGTTCAGGTCACTTGCCAGGAACATCTGAGTATATCTCGCTTAATCATTTCCCAGCCATTGCAGGAGCCTTGGACACTGCTACACCTCAGGCCCTTCCTATTCTCTGCCTCTGGCACATAATAATCTAGTCTCCTATCGGCTATAATTTATGTGATTGTGTTTGGGGTATGCATGTCAAATGACATTGGTATCATGTGATATACATGAGGTCAGACTCACTGCTTAATTTGTAATGAAAGAGTATGGGGCAAAAGCATTTTCTTTCTTTCTTTTTTTTTTTTTTTACTTTCATAACTCACATGGCAAGCCCAGTGCTGCTGGGGCTATAAAGTGCCAAGCCCAGTAATGCCGGCAATGCAGCCCTGGCAAGCCCTGGCACAAATTAAGTGCTGATCAAATCAAATGATCTGGTGGTTCCTTCTGGCCTTAAACTCTATTATGACAAAATTAACTATTTTATTTCCATGGCCCCTGCCCCCGTCCCCCTCCCACACACACACTGCGCAAAACACACAAACAAATAAAACCGTCCCCAAAGAAGAGCTTACTGAAAATTAGAGAAACCTGAAATATTTAGTGGAAAATTTGCTTTCAGTGATTTTGTAATGATTTTAATCATGAAGTTACACTGTATTTTCCACTTTCTGAAACTGGAAAACAGAATCCTTTTAAATATTTAACTTTTCAAACAGCTTTAGCTGCCAGGAGTAACATTACTGTCAGTTCATTCTTCATTCTTATGATATAGTATTCTGAACTAAAAACATTCAACAAAAGCTATAGGAGTAATTCAGAAATACAACACATTAATAATAAGGAGATAGACAGACAGACAGACACACACCCCTTCCATTAGCAGATGTCAAAACACTTTACAAAGCAGGTTATGCATCATCACCCCTATTACACCAATGGGGAACCTTATGTACACCAAGGAGCAGTGAGGTGCTCAAGGTCACGCATCACATTAGAACTCAGGTCTCCTGAATCCCCATTCAGAACCCTATCCAGAAAGTTTTAAGAACAAAGGGCCCAAGCTACCTTACTTGAAGGTCAAAGGGAGCTGCTACATTGACTTTTTAAAAAAGCTGACTTGGGCCCAAGTTGACTTTTAAATGCACTATCCTTGAATATTCATTAATCTTGATTTTTTTTTTCTTCCCCCATTGCAGGTACTTTGAAAGCTGAGGCCTAGTTCTTAGATATGTTTTTTCATTCACTATCTTATGGGGAAAAGCATGAACTGAAATGTGCTAAACATGTGCACACAGGTACCCAAAATATTTCAGCTGACGTTACTAGTGAAAGCTTGCGAGTGAAGTGACAGTGCTGTCAGATACAACTTCAAGGAGATTTATATAAAGTTGCTCTAGGGGACAGAGCATGAAGATTACCTTTTTAAAGACAACTCACCACCCTAAAAAACACTTCAACCCATGAGTGAAATATGAATAAAGCTCCAAATGAGAAGCCACTTGAGCAATGGATTTATCCACTATTCCTTGGATTTACTGGTAAGCAATTGGGCTGAATGCTTCTGTTCTAGGGCATTAGTTTTGCATTTTTTTTTCTTTGTAAAAAACCAGAACAACAAATAGCAAAGATGGTATTGCAATAAAAACAAGTCAATTGTTTCAATGAAAATGGGTTAATAAGGAACGAAACAAGGCAAAGGCTCTCAAGTTACTCTTTATGCTTTCTAAAAAAGTAAAGACTAACCTAAGACACTTTGGGTAGTTTGGGGTAAGCTAGAGCTATGTTGCTGAAATGGTATTGCATGTTTGAATAATGCTCTGGTAGGCTTAGTCTGCATTCTAAAGCTAAGGGCTAGATTCACAAGCTGATGTAAATCATCATAGCTCCATTGACTTTCATACTGCTACACTAACTTTCATCAGCAGCGGGTCTGGCCCAAAATGTTTCTGTTACACAAACCAAAATAAATGCAGTAATTCACCCTATAAAGCCACAGAAGAAATGTAAAATGTGGAAATACATTGAAGAGTAACTGTCATGATGCTCTGCATGTATTGTATCCTAATGATTTGCACAACACACAAGTAAAAATATATTTTTCTCTATATGTCAGGCATGTAAATTTATCATGTAATCTGAAAATCAAGCTAGATTCTTTATGGCCCACATATCATCAACAGTAATAAAGATTCTGCCGTCATTTATACCTGAACAACCCTATTACCTTAAGTGGAGTTGCACAAGTATAACGGAGGGCATAGCAGAAGACAATCTGGTTGATACAAATGGTCCGTCAAATGGAAAATAATTAACATTTCAGTTTGATGATGCATGACCTGGAATAGAATCTGCTTCATTCTTCTCTGTGTAACACTAATAAATTAAGTATTATTCTTCCTGTATAATGTCTGTGATCTGATGATCTCAAAGTGCTTTACAAAGAAAGTGTCATTATCTCAGTCTGTAAAATAAGGAATTAGAGACACAACAAGATGAAGGGACTTGGCCAAGTTCACCAGCAGGCCAGTGGTGGAGGTGAGAGGAAAGCCCACATCTCCAGAATCCCAGTTTACTTTTATGTCCAACTTCATATTAAGCAGGTATTACTTCATTAATTCCTTCAGATACTTCATATTAAGATAATGGGAGGAAGATATGCTGAGGAAGAAGATGCCATTTTACACAGCTGCTTTTCAGAATATAGTCACATATTAAATTCTTGAATATGTGAGCACTGACCAAGGAGATAAAATGTGTGTTCATAATGAGCCTTCACCATTAATATTCTTATTATAATCTGAATATAGATTATTGGGAGGCAAGTAGTGACTGAAGCTTGATCCATCACTGCATTTAGAGATACATGGAAGAAAAGAGAAAGGGGCATTAAGTATTACCAGTAAGTGAAAATGTCTGCAGAAGTGGGGAATTTATGTTCCAAGTTGTTGGAAAAGTGAGCTGGAGCGCAGTCCCGGCTAAGAGGGAGCGCGGGGCTGCCTTCGGCCAGGATCGCTCAGGTCCTGGCTAGGAGGAAGCCCCACACACCCTCTTAGCCGGGATCGCACTCCAGCTCCTGGAAAGTCTCCGGAGGCTTCCCGGGAGCTGAAGCATGCTGTGCCAGCAATTGCCGATGCTTCAGCTGTTTGGGGAGGCCCAGGGGCTTTCCTAAACAGCTAGAGCACTGTGCGGACAATTGCCAGCACTCCAGCTGTTTAGGGAAGCCCCCGGGCCTCCCCAAACAGCTGGAGCACCAGCAATTGCCAGCACGGCAGCCTCCAGCTGGTGGGGAGACCCGGAGGCTTCCCCACAGCTGGAGCTCAGTCCCGGCTAGGAGAGAGCACGGGTGCTCCCTCCTAGCCGGGACCTGAGCAGCCGGCAGCTGGAGCGTGGGTCTCCTGCTCTCCCTCCTGGCCAGGACTGCAGGGTCCCAGCTAGGAGGGAGCGTGGGGCTCCCTTCTCCCCGGAACCTGAGTAGTCCCAGCAAGGAGGGTTCCCTTCTTCCTGGGACCTGAGAAGTCCTGAGCAGAAGGGAGCCAAGTGGTCTGGGGAAGAAGGGACCACTCCGGGTCTTACTGCTTGGGGAGAGTGAGCCCTGTGTGGAGCTGGATCTCCCCAGGACAAGCCCTCCTAGCCTGTGGAGCTGAGGCTCCAAAGGAGCCTCGCCTCCCCCTGAACCTAACTGTCTTAGAAAGTCTAGTGTAGACTCTCTAAGTCGCCTTAGTATGGCCCACCTTAAGTCGACTTAGGAGCTACGTTCCCTCTAAGCTGCGCAGGTGCGCGGCCACGCAGCGGCCGTCGCACGCCCTGCACAGCACTGAGGGACCCCTGCGCAGGCGGGCAGCCCCTGCTGTCCCCTCCAGATTCCCGGGGCTGCGGCTTTGCCGCAGCAGATCCGGCCTGCGCCCAGCCACTGGGCTAGCCTCCAGGGTGGAACAGGCAGGTTCAGGGCCAGGGCAGGAGCACGGGGCTGCCTGCCTGCCCCACGCGGCCAGAGCAGTGGGGTGGCCACGACCGGGGAGGGCTCCCAGGCTCACACCCGCCAGGGGCCAGGGCCGACTCCGCTCTACCGACGGCCTCGGCCTCCTGGCACGGGGCCGGGGTCTGCTCCGCCTCACCAGCAGCTTTCCAGGGCCACGGTCGGGTCCCCCCCGCCAGCGGCCTCAGCTTCTTTCTCCTCCTTTTTTCTTTCTTTCCTTCCTTCTCTTTTTTCTTTCTCTTCTTTCTTTCTTTTTCTCTTTCTTTCTTTCTTTTTCTGTTTCTTTTCCTTCCTTCCTTTTTTTCTCTTTCTCTGTCTGTTCCTTCCTTCTTTTTTCTTTTTCTCTTCTTTGTCTTCCTTCTTTCCTCTTCCTTCCTTCCTCCTTCCCTCCTTCTTTCCCTTCCTTCTCTCTTTTTTCTTTCTCTTCCTTCCTTCTTTCTTTCCTTCCTTCTCTTTTTTAAAAAAAACTTTAAAAAATTAATTTTAAATAAAAACCTTTCTAAAAATTAAATTTCAATTCAAAATTCATTCAAATTCAATTAATTAAACACAATTAATTAATTCTATTTACAATCACTTTAACTTCAATTAATGCCTATAATTTCTGTCGTGCCACTGGGGTATCCTGTGGGCAACCCATGCCAAGCTCTGGGCTCCCTCCTCCACCACTGGGGGAATTCTTTTGGGGAGCCCATTCCTGGTTCTGGGCTCCCCTCACCTTCCCACCAGGGGATGCTACAGGAGGCGCGCTAGCCCAACTCCCCTCACCAAGAGGCTACATCAACTGCAGCTCTCAAAACATGCAGTTATTGAAGGAATTTTTAAAAATGGCTCTTCTTATTTTTTGGGTCGCTGACCCCTGACCTAAGGGAACATACAACAGCTGAGAATTGGCAAAGCATAGTTGCTCCTCCTCCTTGTTATTACCAACACAGCCCTACATCAGGGACTATGAATTGATATAGGAAACAGCAATGCTGTTTGAATGCCAGTAGAGGATTTCCTGTAGAACTCTCATCTGGCCAACTTCAGGTAAATTGTTCTTCCTTCATGCCACCTACATGGTACAAAGGAGCCAGCATGAGGGACACCGTGACTCTATATTTCAAAATAACTTTTAGGAAAGGATAGCACTTTGGACCTACCAGCCTTGAACTCTCTCTGATACGGACCATGGTAAAATGATATTAATTTTAAGACCAGCTGAATTTTCTTTACCTCTTGCATCTGAAAACTCGGGCTGCAAACATTACAAGAACAGACTCTCATAAAATATTTCAGTTCCCATCCAAAGCAGGAACCAAACAAAAAATAAAGATCGTTTCTGCAAATTTCAGAACTTTTAAGTAGTACTGGTTTAAGTTTAATTCTGTACATGAACCAAGGGCTGGGGGATTTCTCTGGACCCCATGACATGGCTGGATGAGTCAAGATGTAAGACAATGAAATTAGCTTCTCCCATCCTCTCTGCCTTCTAACAATTTTAAAGAAAGAAAGAAAGAAAGAAAGAAAGAAAGAAAGAAAGAAAGAAAGAAAGAGTACAATGGATTTAAGAGGGTGAAACTAGAGGAGGAAAGGTGGTTACACCCAGAAGCACAACCTATAGAACTATTCAAACTTTTTTTTTTTTTTACTTCCACCAATACTAAACATAGTGTATGAGAAATAAAACTAAAGGCTTAGGTACCACAGAAAAATGTTATAGGGTAGACAGAATAATAAATTCACTTGCAATCCCATTTGAGCCCAAGAGAAAGAAAAGGAGCAAGTGAAAGAGAAAGAGAGAGAGAGAAATGCCCTAGGGGAGAAAGCCACACTAAACCATCTAAAGAAGTTCTGAAGAAACAAAATGAAAAGCATTTTCATTAAAGCTAATAGTACAATGTACTATATCGAGCCTTGGTTCTACTGCAAGGGTCCCTTGTATTTGCAACTGTTTCCACCTTCAAACACAGAGAATACCACAAGGATGTTTGCCTTATCTGGAGAAAAATTATAATTTTCTTTCACACTCAACACATCTCTATCTTCTGAAAGCCATTAAGCACTTAAACACCACCTATGAGTAGTGCATTCAGCTCTAATACACCAGCAGTTTGAACTAATAGGGCATTGGAAATGGAGACGATTATTCTCAGTGAATTAAAATGACTCCCCAACACTAGTCAACACTCAATACTAAGCAAATATGTTAATTTTGTGAGGAATCTTGTAGTGGACAGTAATCCACCATCTCAAGCAGAGGCAACCTTGTCCTATACAGCCATAAAGAGCATTGCACTTTGAATTAATCTCATGTCTATGAACAGAGCCAAAGGCCTGTGAACCACTTGGCCTAATCAGAGAGCTCAAATTGTTGTTAGTGGTAGAGATGTCACAGCTAGAGCTGGGCGAATAATGGATTTTTTTTTCTGGTTCAATGCTATAAATCTGAAAAATAAAAATTTAGTTTCTGATCAAAAAGAAATAGTCATTGGCCTAGGGAAAGAGGCATGAAAATGACTTAGCCTGATAGGAAAGACAAGGTAATCGAGAACCAAGTTCAATTCACTGCTCCATTGACTTATGTGCCTTAATTATTTATAAAAAATTGAAGTTGTGGAATAACTTCAACAGGCGAGACTGTGAAAGACCCCATAGAGAATTTCCTATGGCTTGGTGGTTAGAGCATTATACTGTAATGTGGGAGCCCCAAGTCAAAAACCCACCATATGTCAAGCAGAGAGGGAAAATGAATTTAACCACTAGGCTAAAACTTAAACAGGACAAGTTATTATCCTCTGTACCTACTCCCTATTTTCTGATTCTAATCCTCTTTTTCTTTTATCAAAATGCCCAAAATCAAAATGCAAAATTTTGAGTTGAGTCAAAATAAAATACTTAGTTTTGGCATTTCCAAAATGTTTCGATCCCATTGAAACTATTCAGAAAATTTGACATGAATTTGTAAATTATTTTTAATCGATCAGATTTAAAATGAACAAAAGGTAGTATTTCTTCACACAGTACACAGTCAACCTATACAATTCCTTGCCAGAGGATATTGGAAAAGCCAAAACAATAATGGAGTTCAAGAAAGAACTAAATATGTTAATGGAGGATAGGTCCATCAAAGGCTATAGTCAGGACAGGCAGGGATTGCTGTCTGCCAGAGACTGAGAACGTCTGATGGGATGGAACACTTGATGATTACCTGTTCTATTAATTCCTTATGAAACACCTGGCATTGGCCACTGTCAAAAGACAGGATACATGGCTAGACAGATCATTGGTCTGACCCAAAATGGCTATTCTTATGTTCTTAAACTGAATTTTCCAGCAAATAAGCTATTTGCCAAAATAATTTCTCTAGTTACAGTGCTACTGACAATTGTGAATTGGGCTGAGAAAGAGACAGACAGTACACACGGACCATTGAGTCACACATTGGCATTGTGATGGCTGGCTGGTCAGTGATGACTTCCTTCCCCCATGTACACACACCAGAGAACCACCTTTCATTCCCTATTTTCAGTCCTATGTGACTTTGGCACCAATGAGCCAAAACTGAGATTGAAGTATCTAATGTTGTTCCAGTTGTCCTTGGTTTCATCCCAGTTAAATATTATGGGTTGTTTATGTAGCAGTTGCTGATTTGATGTTAAATGAACCCTGCAGGATTCAATTCATGGGGAAAACACTCACTCTACCCTACCAGAACTGGCAGGTTTCCTTGAAGGTTCACTTTTTGTAATCTTATTTGCATATCTACTTATTTCTCCACCTATTATTTGCAGTAAATGATAATGTAGAATTGAGTTCTATGAATCCCAGCACCTACTGCAAGACATAACTGTACTTTCATTCATTCCTCTGACAGGTCTTGTGACTACCCAATAAAACCAACCTTTTTTGTCCACCATGACCAGACCTAAGTAAATAACAGAATGTGGGACAACTATATAACATTTAGATCTTATAAATACTTCCACCATTTCATTTTGCATGTTATTTTTACTGTCCTTACCTATTTCTTTTCTTTTTATGACTGCACATATTTGCATGTGCACAAGGATCTGAACAAATGTTCCTTATTTGCAATTGATTTTTCAATATTTGTCATACATTACTTTCCTTTTTTAAATAAACCCCTTTCAACTATCCAATCAGGAAACAGAAAAAAATAGCATGTGATTCATTAAACTAATCAGATGCCACTAATATTACATATCAAGTAGACAAAATGAGAAGTTTAAAAATAACCCACGGGACAGATTCTTTTACAGCAAAATTGTACATGAAATCATGATGATTAGTGAATACTCTTTGAAAAAAATCAATGATTCATAAATTGAATAAGGGATAAATTTACTAGAAAATGTATTCATGAATAATTTGACCAATTCTAGTTGTACCCAGATTTTTGGGATCTCTTTCTCACATTTCCGATGAAGAGGATACATCCCCAGGTTTGAAACAGTTATGTGCTAACTCACAATATTGTTTAAATAAAATTATTTCTTTGTTCATGACAGCAGTTATTTGAAGAAAAGATATAAACATATTTTAGGATAAGCAATACATTTTTGCACCACTTTTCACCCCCCCTCAAACTTCCCCCCCCCCCATGAATTTCTTTGTGTGTTACACAAGAGGTGCTCAAAATATCACATGAAAGGATACTGTTATATTTAAAATAGCATTAAATGGTTATCAAGAAGAGGCATCTGATCAGGTTCTGTACATATTTAAAATGCAATGAAATCATGGCAAACAAAATTTACAGGAATAGTTAACCCAGAAATCCTTTTTAAAACAATCTCCTTATAATCTTTACTAAAACAGTGAGGAAAATTGTCTTTAGAATTTAGCAAAACAAAATGAATCACATAATAATAACAATAATGATATTTTCCTTCCCTTCCCCCCGCATTTAATGTAATACTACATTGTTATACTTAGCTACCTGGGTTAGAACTAATTTGTGTTGCTAGCTCTGGAAAAAATCTAGACATTAAAGAATAATTTAATTCCTTTTGAGCTATATTTGATTCAAAAAATATTTCTTTTAAAATGTCCTAGCACTGCAGAATCTAACTGGAAATCCACCTTGAACTATGTGCACTTTGACTAACTCTCTCCCCAAGGCAAAATGATCCCATATTCAGGCAGGGCTTTATCCTAGTCTTCTAAAGGACTTACACAGAATGTACCTGATATAAAAGGACCAGAATGTCAACCATGATAGAAATTATGATCAAGACATGGAGGATACATAATGAGAACCTTATCTATTTTTCAGTGGACTACTATTGGTAGCCTTTAGGGGGTTGTTTACAGAAACCAGGTCCCCTGCATTAAAAAAAAATGCATAAGTCCTTGTGCAGTGTTCTCTTTGTTTTCTTCTTATATTACATGTCATAATGGATACCAACTGGGTTTAAGGTGTTCAAATAGTATTATTTTAGGCTGCCTTTCCAATGTGGCATTGCAAATTTTCTTTCAACAGAAGGACATGGTCTTTGCGTTCTGCTTCCACCATATTAAATAGAAATTTTTAAATTACCACAGCTATTACCTCTGAAATAAATATGTAGTTACTGGCTGCACAGGGAGATTGGAGATATATTCTGTTAATCTATGCAACCTCTCTATAATATTTATCTTCTTTCCTCTAATGCCTATAATTGCATCTGTTGCCTGGCAAGACAAGTGCAAGCTTTTCTTTTTTGTTGGTGTCAGCTATTGATCCGGTGACATGTTCCTTCATCTCCTAGTTCCCTCCCAAAGGGGACACACACTATGAGAAGCAAATCTTTTTTGTAGACTGTGACAAGATTCTAAAACCTGCTGCTCATTACAGCACAGCATTGGGGGATAATATCCAACTCTCTGGCACTGTCAGAAAACAAGCTCAAGTGATGCACACATCATCCTTATGGAAATATTTTGAGACAGTGAAAATGTAAAAAGCTAAACCTGTTGAGTGCATTTATTGTGTTCTCAATAAAATTGTGCTTTGTTCTTATGTTGCCCTTTAGGGGCATTTCCTCACTTATATGAAGAAAATATTGGTTGCCTGGTCTTTTTCTTTTATTCTTCCACACTTCCAGGTGCATAGGGCATCCACCAGTTACTGCCATTTATTTCAGTCTGGTGCTGGTATATTCAGGCTAGTTGTGGGCAGGTCTTCAATGACGGCGCCAAATTCACTGCCGACAGTTCAAACTTCCTGAACTGGCTGCTCAGGTGTCTGAAGACCTGCTCAGCTGATCAGGAAGTTCAATTCCAGAACGCCACCCTGGCAACTGGGTCATTGAGTCGATGAGAGGCCCTTTCCCTTTGACTCAGCACAGTGGACAAGCCAGGATTTAGGCATTTGAACTGCAGTACACAAGTTATTTTAAGTAACTTGCCTATCTCAGTTTGACTGCTGCCAAAAAGGCAGGCAGTCTAGACTACCGGGAATATCCTTTTGGATTGACTTCCTTCTCTATCGTTCTGTGTAACGTTTCTTTAGGTCACCCTTTTTTCTCTTTCCAAACAGAGTTTACATAATCATTTGACATGGAAATCATACTGGTGGCATCTTTAAAACCTATCCTAAATATGAGTTGTGATTAAATTTCTTTTTAGCAGAGTCAAGTACAAAACAACATCAAGATGAAAAAGACGTTTATGGAAAGGTCATAGGACAAAGGTGCAGCTGGAGAGTTTGGGGTAGGAAAAGAAGATAGAGGCCTATTGACAGGTCACAAAGGAAAAAGGTGAACACCACATTTATGATTGCTCTCAGTGATAAAAGTATTTCTTTTCTAAATTTATCCAAACTTAATAGGTTTAAGGTAGATCTCATTTTGTGCAAGACGGTTTTAGCCCTCCCTATTGAGTGCATCTTTCCTGACTATGAAGAGTGTTAATTGTTACGTAGTGAAACATCCTCCTTCCCCCCTCCAGAAAAGAGACAGCATAACTCAAGAGCAACAGAGAAATTAGGTTTAATAAATAAAGTTCCTGCTGTGGACATTAGTATAAAGGGCCAGGGTTTATCAGCCAAAGATGATAATGGACAACTTTACCGGCATGGAAAAGTGGTGCTTAGGAAGGACAGATTTCTTTAAAAATGCAAATACACCTGCCAGCTTAATGATCTAATTCAGAGCCCATTGCAATCAGTGAGTGGTTTTGGTTTCAATGAGCTTTGTATCAGGCTCCTTGTGCAAGATTTTAGGAATATGTACGAGACTCAGGGCTTGTCCACACTGGGAGCGGGATTGTAATTCGATTTTAGGCTGTTGAATTACAGAAGGTGAGAGCGAGTGATTACACCAAATTGCTTGTTCAGGGTCTCACATCTCCACTGCTCACATTACTTCCTGAAATGCATTGCACTGTGGGTAATAGGCGCAGGGGCTTGTGGGGAGGCAGTCATCTTCCGCTCACTCCTCTCTTCCCTCTTCTCTAAAGAAAAAAAAAGGCAGGAAAAGCTTTCATGGTTGTTTCTCTGCCACAGATAGAACAGACAGGCACAGTGCTTCATACAGAGAGAGGAATTAATTGAAAACTTCCCAGGGGTGCAAGCAAGAGAGGAGCTATGTTGTCATTGGTAAAAGGGACAGGAAAAACCAGTTGAGCTACTCTCTGGCTACACAGATCTATTATAGAATTTTAGATTTCAACCTCAATGCTACGCCATTTGCAGGGGTGATGTTAGCAAATCGAATTACAGCTCCATTTTTTTTCCCGAATGTACTGCTCTGACAGTGGAGAGACAGGCTGCAGAAGACTGAGACAAGCAGCTTTATCTCGAATTTCGCTGTCAGTGTAGACCAGGGCTCAGAAAGCACAAGAGAAGCAGGTAGTGAAGTGAAGCATTTGTATGTTCAAAATCATAAAGTACTTAAATGTAGCTAACAAACTTTATATTTCCCAAAGAAATTTTTGCTCAAGGGTAAGCAAAGGGTTTGAAGTACTGTTAAAAATGTCACAATTAGTTTTTGTAGGTCAGAGAAAAAGATTGGCTAGACTAGTCATCTATTAAAAAGTTAACATCTAAAGAGGGAGCATTTACAACAGACTCAATCCTGAGTGTACATCCATAGAAATTTAAATAAATAAACATCAATTTTTCCAAAGAAATCTTCAAGTTGAAGCCTCCAAGGGCTGAGGTTTGCAAAGAAGTCTAGGAGATTTAGCTAGACATTTGTAATTAAAATGATCAGGAATTGCATGGCTGAATCTCCTAGATTGCTTTGAAAATCTCTACCGAGGCTCCAACAGCACTGCTAACTCACGGGCATCTGGTATTTTTGATTCCTGATTTTCTTGTTCAATACACAGCTTTTAGGTCACTCTTTGTCTCCTAAAATATATAGCATAATATTAACACAATATGTAATCCATTTAATGCTGTTGAAATCTTAATTTCTGCATGTTCTGACTTCTTTTTGATTTTAACTGTAACAGCTTAAAGTCGCATTAACATATTTTGTTGTTTTCATATAATTTCTATTATACCAAAAAGGCAAATCACAGTTAATAATTTTGTATAGGGTTACTCTGGTAAGTTTCTTTTAGCTAAATGATACTGTCTAGGAATAATGCTAAAGTGATAGATAGATAGATAGATAGATAGATAGATAGATAGATAGATAGATAGATAGATAGATAGATAGATAGATAGATAGATAGATAGATAGATAGATAGATAGATAGATAACAAGAAAAAAAATCTATCTATCTATCTATCAGTTTACTCTAATAGTTTTCACTTGCAGCGGTTTAAAGTCTTAAGGCAAAGTTTACATAGACAATTAGTTGCCTGTGGACTGTGTATCTTTTCATATTTTGAGGCCCTCAGTACATTCCAACACTGAGTGCTAAGACACAAAAGATAAGTACAATCACACCATGATTTAGATGGCTTCCTGTTTGTGAATCTTGAAACTTACTACTGTACGTGTCAAGAGTTGTTAAAAGAGAAAGTGGGAGAGAGAATATCTTTTACTGGACCAAGTTCTGCTGGTGAGAGAGACAAGCTTTCAAGTCACATGGAGGTCTTCTTCAGGTCACTGCAAGCAAAAGCAAAGGGCACTTCAATGAAGGTCAACTGATTTCAGAGTTCCCATAGCAGAAAGAAGACTATTCCCTAGATTTTTGTTCTGTTTTGTCCTTCTTTTGGAGCACTGGGTGGTATCTGAGGAAATTTGAACTATATAAACTTGAGGACATGCACAGAGGTTGTGAGAGAGCAAGGTTAGAATTATAAACCAAACTTATTCTTATTCTTTTTTCTCATAATGTGGTATTAATAATTCGGCATTAAAATTACTATAAATGTCCTTAGATCAGAAAGATTAAGGGTCATTCATACAATTACTGGAAATAATCCAAATTAACCCAGTGACAAGATCCTGGATCATATTTGTCAAAAGAGGAGATGTTCACATGTTCAGCATTCACCCAAGAGTTCTGAAAGAACTCAAATGTGAAGTCGCGGAACTGTTAACTAAGATTTGTAACCTGTCCCTTAAAATGGCTTCGGTACCCAAAGACTGGAAGTCGGCTAATGTAACGCCAATATTTAAAAAGGGCCCTAGAGGGGATCCCAGCAATTACAGACCGGTAAGTCTAACGTCGGTACCGGGCAAATTAGTTGAAACGATAGTTAAGAATAAAATTGTCAGTCACATAGAAAAACATAAACTGTTGAGCAATAGCCAACATGGTTTCTGTAAGGGGAAATCGTGTCTTACTAATCTATTAGAGTTCTTTGAAGGGGTTAACAAACATGTGGACAGGGGGGATCCAGTGGACATAGTGTACTTAGATTTCCAGAAAGCATTTGACAAGGTCCCTCACCAAAGGCTGATATGTAAGTTAAGTTGTCATGGGATAAAAGGGAAGGTCCTTTCATGGATTGAGAACTGGTTAAAAGACAGGGAACAAAGGGTAGGAGTAAATGGTAAATTCTCAGATTGGAAAAGGGTAGCTAGTGGTGTTCCCCAAGGGTCGGTCCTAGGACCAGTCCTATTCAATTTATTCATAAATGATCTGGAGAAAGGGGTAAATAGTGAGGTAGCTAAGTTTGCAGACGATACTAAACTACTCAAGATAGTCAAGACCAAAGCAGATTGTGAAGAACTTCAAAAAGATCTCACAAAACTAAGTGATTGGGCATCCAAATGGCAAATGAAATTTAATGTGGATAAGTGTAAAGTAATGCACATTGGAAAAAATAACCCCAACTATACCTATAATATGACGGGGGCTAATTTGGCTACAACGAGTCAAGAAAAAGATCTTGGAGTCATTGTGGATAGTTCTCTGAAGATGTCCGTACAGTGTGCGGAGGCGGTCAAAAAAGCAAACAGGATGTTAGGGATCATTAAAAAGGGGATAGAAAATAAGACTGCAAATGTATTATTGCCCTTATATAAATCCATGGTACGCCCACATCCCGAATACTGTGTACAGATGTGGTCTCCTCATCTCAAAAAAGATATTCTAGCACTAGAAAAGGTTCAGAAAAGGGCAACTAAAATGATTAGGGGTTTGGAGAGTGCCTCGTATGAGGAACGATTGAAAAGGCTGGGCCTCTTCAGCTTGGAAAAGAGGAGACTGAGGGGGGACATGATAGAAGTATATAAAATTATGACTGATGTGGAAAAAGTGGACAAGGAAAAGTTGTTTAAATACTCCCATAATACAAGAACCAGGGGTCACCAAATGAAACTGATAGGTAGCAGGTTCAAAACAAATAAAAGGAAGTTCTTCTTCATACAACGCACAGTCAACTTGTGGAACTCCTTACCTGAGGAGGTTGTGAAGGCTGGGACTATAACAATATTTAAAAGGGAACTGGATAAGTTCATGGTGGCTAAGTCCATAAATGGCTATTAGCCAGAAAGGGGTTAAGAATGGTGTCCCTAGCCTCTGTTTATCAGAGGATGGAGACGGATGGCAGGAGAGTGATCACTTGATCATTGCCTGTTAGGTTCACTCCCTCGGGCACCTGGCACTGGCCACTGTCGGTAGACAGATACTGGGCTAGATGGACCTCTGGTCTGACCCAGTACGGCCTTTCTTATGTTCTTATGTTCTTAGCATGGCATGAGGAAATTAAGACAAACAACTTCTTTATTACATTAACCTTAGTCATGTGGCTAAGACATTTCACTCATGGGTGCACAGGAAAATTAACCAGTAGTGCCCAACAGTGGTTTTGTTGTATCTTCTAAACTCCAATGTGCCTATTGTCTTAAATCAAATTATCATCTTCTTGTTTTCAAGAAGAAAAGGTCTTGTCTCACATTACTGACAGCAGAAGCTGAAGAAATCCCTTTCACAACTCCAGAATCCTCTGTGTGGTTTGATACTAAGATTGCGCACAGAACACAGAACTAGTGGAAAGATGTATTTAAGGATTGTAAAGTGAAATGCTCTGATTGAAATTTTGCCCATTTTAAGACAATATAATTCTACTTGTCAGCATTTCATGCCTTAATGTGTGAAAGGAGTTGCATCTACTATATTTGCCTGAAGTATTTCTCTTCTTATTTGCTACACGAGTTTTTCTTTGAAAAAACAAATAATGATACTTTTAATCTAAGAATCTCAAAATATTTAATAAGGTGGGTGAGATGCATTATTATCCTCATAGTACAAATAGGTAGACTGAGGCACTGAGCAACTGAGGTAGTTGGCCACATTGACCAAGTAAACAGGGTGGGGAAACAGAAGTAAACTCTCTTCACTCTCACATTCTTTCTTTTGCTGCTAAATCGGATATGGTTAGAGCATAAACCTTGATAGCTGAAAATGTGGGAGGTTTGGATGAGTTAATTCAGAAAGTAGTCTAGGATAAAATATATTATTTATCATGTGCTTTTTGAGTACATGTAAAGATCTGAGATGTGCAACACACTCTTCAGACTATCTGGGAGAGAGTATTACACTTTTTTTATAACTGGTCAGCTGCTTTCCTTTTCCTCTGTAGAACAGCAATAGATGGTTTAGGCTGAATTTTATTATTCCAATGTATTATCCTTTCAGCCATCTAAGAGTTAGGCGGACAGGTATTAGCTACGACAAAAGTAGCTGTTGATAAAATGTGGACTTTTAGACAGGGAATAGGGGAAACTGAACAGGGAAAATACAGTCATGATGGAAATGAGGAATATAAGATCCAAAGCTATCTTTTGAAAGTTTGTTCAAGAGTAGATTTTGGGAATTGCCTCACGCTGACTGTGCTCCATCTTGGTCATGGTCCTATTTAGGTTCTGGGACGTAGGCAGGCACATGATAGATCACAGTTAAAAGCCTCTCCCCCAGTCTAAGGAGAGGAGCTACTAAGTCTGGCAACTTGGACATGATAATGAAGGATTTTGTGTGGGGAGAAATTGGAATGCCTAATAAGCCTCAAGGAAAGAAGAAGTTGTGGAGTGCCAAAATGCACAAATATTCTTAGGACACCACATGAAGGCAATTGAAGAGAGGCCAGATGAGCAAACCTGCTTGAAGGGCAATAATGAAAGCATGTAGATCACCTGTTTAAAACCACTAGATGATATTAGGGGACATTCCCAGGATCTGCTTCAGTTCTTATTAATCCAGTTAGGTCAACCTAAGCCTTAAATTGACTCCTTAGGTTGACCTACACACAGTGTGGATGCTTAAGTCCACTTTATTAGGTCGACCGAAGGGCAGTTAGGTCAACTTAACAAAGCGGACCAAGTCCCCGTTCAGGGAAACCACTTTGTTAAGTTGACTTAATAAGGTCAACTTTAGGACCTAACTTTTTCCAGTGTAGACATAGCTTATCAGTCTAAAATCATCACCAGCTTACGCAGGGATAATTTCAAGTCAAGTCAATATAATGCATTGGCATATAAAAAACTAAAGAAACATGGCTTCAGTCTATAACCTTGTCCTAATTATAGTATGCACACCAATGACATCAGTAGATTTTGCACCTGCCATGAAATCTTGCATGATGTGCTGTAATCATGAGATGTTATCACAGAACATTTTTACACTATAAAACATGCTAATCATAAGGAAGTATCATATAACTGTGTCATTTATCTTGAGTCTACAATGAAAAAGCATATCACTTGATTTAATGATTATAAATTTGGCTCCATGCCTTCATCAGAATGCTTGGTCAGGAAATTCTCTCTTTTAAACAAAAAAATTATCTGCTGTATTCATTCCCTCTGAAGGACCTGGATTTGGCCACTGTCGGAAGACGGGATACTGGGCTAGATGGACTATTGGTCTAATTGAGTATGGCCATTCTTACATGTTTATGTTCTAACAAACCATAATTTGATAACAATTTATATCTACAATGTCTCAAACATTGTACCTGGCATATAAGGCTTATTATTTTTAAAAATGTCTTCACAGAAGCAGACACGTAATTAATTAATTAAAGTGACTTTATTTATACAAGAAATTCCACAGGGCACCACTAATTCAGAGTTCACAACATTACATGCACATCCATAAGTACGTGTAACTTTTTATTTGCATATGCAAATTGGTAATTTTCATATGCAACAACTAATCTGCATATCAAAATACTTGTGAGTGCAAATTCTGCAGGTGCAAATTTTGAGGCTGGCTGAAAATTTGGCCCTATATATTTCAATTAACTTTAGTACTACTTGAATTTTAGATTTAATCAGAGCTTAGAACTAAAATACCAGATACAGAATTCAACCTGTAAAACTAGGCCATCTAAACCCGGTTGTCTAGAGAATTAAGCTAACCTATTGCTCATAAAAATACATCAAAGAAAAGAACAGTGTGAAGTCCTGCCATTTCTTTTTCCTGTACGAAAGCTTTAAATAGAATTTTATTAGTATTTCAAAAGGATAAATATTGTGCAATGGATTATTTGCATTTAGTATAATTCAAAATATCATGACAAAAAGCAAAAAAAAATGAGGTTGGACTTCAATATATTGAAAGCACAATCTTTTAACCTAAAGCACTTTATATTTCCATTTCACTTCATTTATAATGACAAGATAATGATTCACAGAACCACTGATAAACAGCAACTGTATACTTTTTATTTCCGTCCTAACATTCCTGAAAAGCTTTATAGTAAACAATTTAGGAGATAATGAAAGGTAAAACTTCCATCTCAAAAGGTTTTATTCAATGAAATTATTGGGACAATCACTTAGGTTAAGTGTTTAGCCCAGAGGGCAGTATAAAATTTCATCAAAATTCAAACCATGCATAAATGATCTCAACCTGCAGTGTCTATTTATACCACACAACATGTTAGTCACATTTTTAAACCACAGATTGAAAGTAATGATCAAGTAACAGATAAAGATGAAAAATCAAACCAGCTATGCCACCCATGTATAATTCAGTTAGTGGTAAACATGGATTAAAAAGTGTCCTGCCACTAGTATAACAGAAGGGTTTTTTTATCTGCACGAGAAAACCTGTGTGCACTAATAAAGAAGGGAAGGGAACGAGTTTATGTTGAAATCTGATTTAAAACATTTCACATACACAAGAAGCCAAGCTAGGAAAAAAATAAGTGACGCCATATAACATATATGGAATACCACAGAAAACAGTTACAGTGGCCACGAGGGATGGAGTTAGCAGTAATGAAAATTGTAAATGTGCATCAAAGGAAGAATAGCTTTTTACATGTCTTGGTCTGTGCATTTCTTTAAAAACCGCCTGTGGCATATTGTGGAGTGGCTTCTTTAATTGGAAGGAAAGAATCTTATTAATAGTAAGAAAGTAAATGGTCATGATCAAAAACCAAATGTTTCAAACTTGAGCACATACTTGGTTCCTAAAGAAAAGTGGATTGACTTTCAGAGGTGCTAGAAGTGGCAGTTCCCAATGACTTCAGTGGAAGCTGTAGGTGATCAATAGCTCTGAAAATCAAGATATTTTTATTTAGGAGCCCAAATAGCAATCGAAAGGCATCTATATAGGAAGACTGTTGCCCCAATGTACTAACAGGACAGTGAATTCTTTAGCCATCATTTATTTTAAAAAATGGTGGGTGTCTTCTGGATCACTAGGGGTTGCATCAGTCTTCACTACAAAGCATAAAAAGGATGGAGCTATTTACCCAGGACCTGCTCTTTTCCAGTAATAAAGATGAGGCTCTATCAAAGCCTAAGGTGACAGAAAAGAGGTGTTGGAACAAACTGATCATTTAGAAATCAGGAAGCCTACGGACCCACATAGAGTACCTCCAAGATTTCTGAAGCAGCTTCAATATAAAGTCGCTAATCTAATAGCAAAAACAAGTTCTTATTAAAAACAGTTACTACATTGGAGGGCTGAAAGAGAGCACATTTATTCTTGTATTTTTAAAAAAGCTCTAGGAATGATCATGATTTTATATTGTCCAACCAGCATTGTTTTGGCAACTGAAATCTTGTCTCACTAATCTATTAGAATTCTTTGACCGTGTCAATAAAGTTGTGGACAAAGAAAAACCAACTGATATCATTTAGAATTTCAAAAGGCCCTTGACAGGGTCCCTCACAAGATGCAACTAAAGACCCCACATAGTTATGGTCTGAGAGACAAAGAATTGTCCTGGATGAAAAAGTGGCTAAGAGAAGAAACAAATTTTTTATAGCAACACGTTAACAATACACTAACTGGAGGATTCATAGTAGGTCCAGTGCTGTTTAAATTATTTTTAATCAGTCTGGAAAGGCCAAAGGAACAAGGAAATGTTAAATGAGATTGAAAGGTGACGAATTCAAAACTAATGCTGTCAAGAATTTTCTGATGAAATTTTTTTTTCAAAAATACTTGATTTATCATAAATGTAAAGGTCCGTTTCAACTAATTTTTCAAAACAATGTTTTTAAATGGTCAAAATGCTAGTTTCCTGTGCCAGAATAACTTTATATTTTGAGATTTAAGATTAATATAGTAAAATAAATCAAATACATACATAAATATATAAATAAATGGTAAAAATTAAAGAAAACATTTTGAAATTATAAAAGTTTTTGATTTACCCAAGCTAATTATTTTTATTTTCTATTTGTGAGACTTTCTGTAACTTTAACTTGCCTTTCCAATTAGGGATAGGAAAGATTTTTCAATCTTTCAAAAAATTCCGTGGACAGAAAAACGTTTTTCCATCCGGTTCTAGTAACAACTGATAAATGGAAATAAACCATGGAATTCATTGCCACAGGATATTTTTGCATCCAGGTGTTTAGTAAGATCAAAAGAGGGATTGGCTATGGCTATGGGTAAGAAAAATACCCAGAGTTAAAATAGTAGTTCATATTAGCAACAATTATGGAATGACTATAAAACCTCATACTTCAGAGTTTAAGACAATTTTTAAATATTAAGCATCAGCATGAGATCTTTGTGAAGAATAGATTATACCACCTCTGCCTACTGCAGGGCTTGCTGCACCTTCTTCTGAAGCAGCTGGTGTTGTTCATTGTTGTGGACAGGATATTGGACTAGATCAATCACAGGTCTAATCCACTATGGCAATTCCCATGAACCTAGGTTTTCTACCCAACTCCTCCTGAGAGTAGTAACTTTATTAGATTCTATAATCAATACAATCATCTTGATAAACTTGAAGTATTGTACTATTTACATATTGCTATAAATATAAACTGTGCTTTACAGACACAACAGATGGCACATCCATGTCCTGATGACCATATAATTTAAACACATAACACTTCATACACTTAAAGTCAGGCACAATGCTCAGTACTGTGAGAAGTAACCATTAGTTTAACTGAAGGAACTTCACAGCTGTTAATAAGACTACCTGTGGCTGTAAGCACTAAGGCTATCTCTACACTTGTTAATTTAAGTCGACTTAGCTAAGTCGACTTTGTTAAGTCGACTTAATTTTTGTGTGTAGACATGCTAAGTCGACTTAAAGGGGACCCTGCCAAATCGACTTAGAGCATCCACACTGGATGCCTAAGTCGACTTGTAGGGGCTAGGTGGACCTGTGAATGGTCCATGGTGGTGGTGGGGGCACCCCTTGCAAAGTGCCAGGGGGCTCAGCATTTGCCCCATTTTACCTAGGTACAATAGGGGCTGAGCAGGACAGGGACACTGGCAGGGCATAGGAGCAGGGTGGGCAGGGCTGTGTCCTGCCCTGTGGGGGGGCACACCAGGCTCTGCCTGTGCCAGCCACCCTGGCAGGGAGGGCAGTGGGGGAGCCCTGGAGCCCTTTAAGTCGACTTAAAGTCGATTTAGGGCTAATCTGTGTCTACACTGGCTAAGTCAACTTAATAAAGTCGATTTAGCCAGTAAAGTCGACTTTAAAGTAGGTTTTATAAAGTCAACTTTAATTTTCCTTAAATTGACTTAAGCTGCTGCTTAAGTCGATTTAAGGAAAATGTAGTGTAGACGCAGATTAAATTAAATTGACTTAAGCAAGCTCCCTAAGGAACTTGACAGATTCAACTAACTTCAGTAGGTTTTGAATGATGTATTATGATTGGTAGGAAAGAGTTAACAGCATCAGATCCTGAAGGCAACAAAAGGCTGTTTCTAGGGGCAGGTGAGCAGGGCAATTGTCCTGGAAGCCCATTTCCATAAGAAACTGTGCTGCTTGATTGTTTGCTTGTCGCGCAGCCCCTTTGGGGTGAGGTGTACCATGGGCATTGCACAAAATGTTTTCCATCCTGACTGCCAAAAACGTCTGGGACTGGTTCTGTAGCAAATGCAAAACCTTCCCTAACTAGGAACTAGAAGAAGGCCATAGTCACAAAATTAAAGCCTAGTCTTTTGACCTCCAGGGAAGTTGTGTGACCACTGAAAAGGTATTTGGTTGAATATAAATACCATTTAAAGATGGATTCTCCCTTTTTGTCTAAGGCCATGTGTGATGTAAGAATTATGGTGATTCTTCTTAACTTCAAATAAAGCTTATTTATTTAGTGGATAAGGATAACTGAGTTGACAATTATGAGTTCAATGATAATATTATTACTGGTGATATAGTGGTGGTATGGGAAAAATCATAAAAATCATAAAGGTGCTGTTGGGAAAAGTTGGTAAGTGAGGAATTCAGGTCTGCATTGTTGGTAAAATGATGGTGTGGATTGATATTATAATAAGAAATTCTACTGGAAAGGTATAGCAGGGCTAAATTGCAGATGACCTTAAATGCAATTATGGCAGATTGCAATATGGAAGAGCCCTCTTTATGATAACAGTCTATGATAGCTACCCTGACTGCCACTAGATAGGTTATATTTTACAAATGTTCATATGAATGGAGAAAAGTTAGGTTGGCAGATCCTCAGCTGTTGTAAATTGTCATAGTTGAGGATATGCCCTATTACATTAATAAGGTTTTATCCATTCAGAGTCCCAGATTAGTAAAGCCTCAGATTTTTAAGAGGCATTGCAATATCTAACTGATTTAGGAGCCTAAGTCCCAGGGATTTTCACATTGACAGTGAGTTTTAGGTAAGCGTCTATGTCACTTTTGAAAGTGAGACTTTGGCTAATAGTTAACTACTTTTCAAAATCTGGGCTTTTAGACACATGTTGAAATTGATAGCACTTAAGAATATGATTAAGTACCATGCATGGCCCAAAAAAATAAATCATAGCAAAATTAATGAATTTTGTAACATTTAAAATCTGAAATGACAATGTATTTTCAATTCAGTATTATACTTGATATTGTTTTAAACTTTTTATAATTTAAAAATGGGTAGTATGATTAGAATCCAATCTTTATTTTTCCCTCCTTGGTAAAATACCGCCTTGATTAACGTTCTTTGACTTTTATTGGAAGAATTGACAGAATTTCATTTTAAAAAATGCAGGAAATGTCTTTATCACAGAGGAATGAGGCCTGGGGTGTATTACTCTAAACTGATTTTCCTGAAATATTAGTAAACAGTTTGATTCATGATGTCACAAGTATTACTAATCTCTTCTCATTTGATGAAAATCAGTGAAACAAGTGCTACAAGGCACTACTGTAGCATGACAAATTTCAAGCCACTAAGTCTTGCAGTTGCCAAAATGTAAGCTCTGAAACTTGGCATTTGGTATTCAGAACTAGATAACCTTACTAGAGTAACCACAGTCATCGTATCTACAAAGAGGAATGAATAAATCAACAATAATTGAACTACTAAAAGTGTCTAATTTCCAGCATAGTGCTTCAAGCAACAACTGAAATTAAAAAACTGTTAAAACACAGCTACATACCCATACAATCTTGTCATGAATGCACTGAAGCAAAGGTTAACAAAAAAGAACAAATATGCATTCTCAGCTGAAAGTAACATTCCTTGATATATAGTAGCGATGAATTGTATAAATGTCAGGTCTCATACAAGTTTCGTGGCGCTTTACACGTCCAGTATCAGGAAAATCTTGCAGTTTCTGCAACATCACTTAAACTAGAAAACATCTACATTTGTTTTGTGTTTTAGACTGCACCTGTCGATATTCATGTTTGCAGTGACCCATACACCAGTGAGACACCACTGAGGTAGAAAGACTCCCACCAACTCCAGTGAGTGTTGGGTAAGGCCTAAAATGGAGTGGGGCTCTGTGTTGTCACTTTATAGGGAAACAGAAACTTCAATGAACAAGCCCAGTCAGGTTTCTTTAAGGGCTCACAAGGAGGTAGATTAATCAATGAATGCATTAGTGATCTGTGTGAATTGAGTTGGTGGTTTCAGTTCAGTTTCTAATAGTTAGATAGATATTCACATTACAAAAGCTACTATAACAACTGACACCCATATTGGTCATTTTAAGAGTGTTAAAGGGATAACAGGCATGGAAAAGTGAAATTTGACTCAGTGTTATAGGTAAACAGAGAACTCCAGTAATCAGGCCTGCTAATCCAGTAACTTTCAGCAGTACCACAAGGAAAATTTTTACAACTGAAAATGGAAGTTAGGTACTTAAGTGCAAATTGAAGTTGGGTACATAACTCTCATCTGTGCCTTTGAAAATTTCCCTATAAGTTAACCCACAATGACGACATATCATATAAATACAGGTGTACATTACTGCAGGAATAACTAAAAAATAATTTCCACATTCCCAACAATTTGCTTTCTTGAAATTTGGAACACTTGTTCACGAAGGGATGCATAGTACAGAAAAACAAAATAAACAAACCAAAACACTACCTAACTTTTGTGACAGACCTTCCCATCTGAGATCATCAGTCCTCCTGACTGGAGACTGTTATTCATGGAATCACAGAAACACAGCTGGCAGAACCCTTGAGATCTCATCTGGTCCAGTACTCTGGATGGAGGCAGGGTCAAGTATACTTAGACTAGATGTCTCAAACATGCAGCCCACGGGCCACATGCGGCTTGCAACAATATCCAGAATTTGTAAAATAATTATAAGGTTCATTTTATAATTAAAAGGTTTCAGTGATAAAGGTTTCAGAGAGTTATGTATCAGTGATATGGCTCTCAGGCCAATATCCTAGTCCTCATGTGGCCCTTATGGTGATTTGAGTTTGAGATCCCTGACTTAGACCATCTCTGACAGGTGTTTGTACAACCTTCCCTTTAAAACCTCCAAAGATGGTGATTCTACAACTTCCCTTGGAAAGCTAGTCCAGTGCTCAACTGTCCTCATAGTTAGAAAGCTTTTCTTGATATCTAACCTAAATCTCCCATGCTGCAAATTAAGTCGATTACTTCTTGTCCTATCTTTTAGAGCTAAAAGCTTGAAACTTGCTACATTTACTCATTATGGTCCACTGATTACACAGGGGAAACCCAGGAATTTGAGGACCCCTGAAATTATCATCATCAGCGATATTTATCAAATGTTAAACAAAAATTCATGAAAGCAAGAGAGGGCACCACAGTTATGGTGCTGATGTTGATAGCTATGCCCAACAAGGAGGGGACCGATGCCAGTTATCTCAATTGTTGGTAAGTTTGTAAATACAGGGACAGAACAATACATCCCTATGCAGCAGATATGTGGTGGTGTACATATGCTTATCCAAGTGGAAAAAATGGATTTATCATGCATCTTTCATCACTTCATTTGCCCTCTGTCATGAATACATCTCCCTGGGATTTATTCTAGCATCACCAATCTCTGAGTAACTTCAAACATACTTTAAATAAACAAATAACTCATTCAGAGAGAAATTTCTTCTCTTCTGTTATTATTCCCTGGAGATGCTAGGCTCAACTGGTGCCTATTTTAAGATCCAAAAACTCCTCATCCTGCAAGCTTAGAAATGGGGCCTAAGCCATTTGAAAGAAAATACGAGCAGTCTTCCAATGAGACACTGAGTACTTACTTCTCAGTTGTGGAAGGTTCTGACATATTGAACTCTAAAAACATGAAATAGAGGGCAAGAGCTTATTGAAATACCAAACAGGATTTGACTTTTCTATGGGTAATGAGAACATATTTGGTAGTTTAAAATATGAGAAGGCAGACTACAAGAGAGAGAGATGGCCTATAAGTGCTCACTGTAGGAAAGCGTCCCATTTCAAGGCAGAGTACATAAACCTGTGCTTAACTTTAAGCAAAGGCTTAAGCACAAAGTAATGGGCTTAATCTACAACAAGGGAGATTTAGGTTTGATATCAGGAAAAGCTTTCCAATTATAAGGATGATTAAGCATTATCATAAACCTTCCAAGGGAGATTGTGGAATGCCCTCCCCATCATCAGAGGTTTTAAAGATTTGATTGGACAAAGATCTGTCAGGGATGGTCTGGATTTACTTTGTCCTGTCTCAGCATTGGGGGCTGGATTGGATGATTTCTTGAGGTCCCTTCCAGCCCTACATTTCTATGGTTCTAAGCCCCATTGCAGTCAAATCTATGAAACCAGAATCCATATATGATTTTATAAGTCAAAACCAATATCCTGAATATTTATATACTTTAGAGAAACAGACAGGGAAAAAGATGTGTTCTTTTCCTGGAATTGTATCCATTTGTGAGCTAACCTAGGCCTTAAACACTTGTACAAATATCTTTTAAAAAGTTGAGGCTTGTGGCATGGTGCTTTGAAATGGAAATGATTCCTAGTTTGAAACGCTATAACCTACCAGACAAATAAAAACAACAGAAGGCCCAGATAGCACTTTCCATCTGAAACGCCAAAGCAAATAAAATTAGGCAATCATCCCCCTCTAAATGGTACACAAGATTGCTAAAGTTGGTATTGTTTCCTTTATGTAAAGCAAACTTCAAAGGGAACAGTACTTTTTGGATTAACAGGCAAACAATGCATAACAAATTACATCAGTAGCTAGTTAAAAGCTCTTTAAATGACTTGCCCTGTATATCTGGGGAGTGGGACTAATTAAGCACTAGGGGTATTCAAGATTTCCCCCACTCCTCCCCACGCGGGCGCGCGCACACACACACAAACACAGACACTACTGCCTAGATTGAAGGATTAAAGGTCAGAGAGGGCATTTTTGTAAGAACAAGAAAGTCACAGAGTTCAAAAATGCTGTAGGAAAGAATGGCTAACCCAAGAGCTTTATTCTTTATTCTTCTTTAGTTTTGTCAAACTAAACCTTTTGAAGCAAACTGTCTGAAATGTTTTCAATCATCCTCTCTCAGTGGAGGACTAAAATGAAAACTAGAATAGATCTAGGTACCAGTGCTAGACACTTTCAAGCCTAAAGTACACCAGAGAGCTCCCCAGTCTCTTTAAAAATGAGCTAGAGATTGTAATTCACATCTTCATAACATTTATGCATGGCTACTGCAAATCCCAGTATACTGGACTTCCTGTTAAATCAAAAGGCAGATAAATTCTAGTTTCTTCAGAATTTAGCAACTAGGCTTTTTAAATATGTTGTTTTGGTCTACATTTTAAGAACAAAGTTCAGACAACGCAGCCCTCACCTTCATTTCATCGCCACCACATTTCCAACTCCAGTGCCACTCCAAATTAGCTCACTTGCTTGGAGCCATATTGCGCTCCCACCCATTGAAGTTTAAGGCAACATACCCAGGGTAAATTCCCGGCCTGAGTAAAGTCAAGGGGTGTTTTTGTTCCATTTTTCATACCCAGAGACTTCAGTGGGAGAAATATCAAGACCTGTGTGCCCATCTCCAAACTCTGAGTGACAGAACATGGCTCTGTTACATCTTATTCATCCTGCATTTCAAGTATCAGCCTCCAGACAACAGATTTTCATGGCCAAATGGTTCTTTGTGGTACACCTTGCTGAATGCTATGGGCAACCAGGGCTGGCCCAAGGGTTTTTGGCACCGTAGGCGAACTATGATTTTGGCACCCCCTCACCCACATTTTATTAGGGTTAGCATATGTAAAAAATTCTCTTCCATCTAATTTGGTGCCTCTTAAAGCTTGGTGCCCTTGGCGACCGCCTGGTTCACCTATATGGTGAGCCGGCCCTGTTGGCAACAAGTATCATTTACTATAGAAAGTCAATAGTAGCAGATGAAAAATATGGTGATAGCTATTGCAGGACAAAGCATGTTCTCAGTCATCTCTAAATTAGAGTAGGTGCTTTTCACGGCTACAAATATTTTCAGGGAATCACCAGGAATGATACCAAAATTATGACCCTGTTGACTAATTATTCACAAAATGGATACATCAAATACAGTAGCAACTTAAGCATCCCTGTCAATGCATGTCATTGCTGACCAGGAGACACCATATTTAGCAAGGAAAGGATAGTTTAAACCATAGTTCATTCCACTGGTCCCAACTGCCTGGGCTACTGTAATCCCCCCACCCCCCCAGACTCTCTGCTTCTCACCTTTCTCTTCTCCAATTCATCCAACAAGCGGCAGCTAAAAGAAAAAAAAAATCTTCCTTTTTCTTCACTTCAAGCACACCACTTACATCACTTTACTAGCTTCCCACCATTCTCCATGTCAAGTTCAAATACCACAACTAAACCTCACCTTCAAGGTATCCCATAAGTCTTCATCTATATATTTCTTAGCCTATCTTTCCACCCAACTCTGCCTATTGCACCCTATTCTGTTCCCAGGCCTCCCATTTAGTTGCTGTCTTCTTCACGCATTTGTACATCTTGTTCCTTTTTTTCATGCTTTCCTCTTTGCACATGAAATGGCCTCTCTTTTCATTGCTCCATGGCAGCCTATTGCTTCACCTCCTCCCTCTAACACTACTTTTTTCAACAGAGTCCTGTGGCACTTTTAAAGACTAACAGATTTATTTATCGCATGAGCTTTCGTGGGAGAAAATCCCACTTCGTCGGACGCTTTGAAGATGAAGATGATGTCTGTCTGGATCTGTGCAAGTTGTTTCATGTAGTTGATGGATTTCCACTTCAAACGGCTGTATTCAGTGCCCTCCATGTAGTCAAATTCCAAAGGGGTAGCCGTGTTAGTCTATTGTAGAAAGACAACAGAGTCCTGTGGCACTTTTAAAGACTAACAGATTTATTTATCACATGAGCTCATGCAATAAATAAATCTATTAGTCTTTAAAAGTGCCACAGGACTCTGTTGTCTTTCTGCAATAGACTAACACGGCTACCCCTTTGGAATTTGACTACTTTTTTCAGTTAGTTTTCCAGTCTTCATTCCATTGCCACCTTCTTTTGCTCAGGTGTTCAGCCAGCACCCAAAAAGCCAGACACAACAAACGACATGATCTTTATATCCTCTAATCTTCCTCCTTCCCTTTCTGCCCACTTTACCATCCTCATCATTCACAGATATATCTAGTTTATATTGTAAGCGTCTAGCTACAGTGATATTGCTGATTTATACTTCTGTTTTGCCACATGTCACTGCATAAATAATATGCATGTATCTATGGAGATATTTTACTCTGATAGACCCAGATCTATCTCATAATGATCTTTAGCTAGTTATTCATTTTGCTATAGGCTACAGCAGGAAGAGCTAGAGAATTTACTGAAATAAGACATTTTACCTACAGATGCTTTTACACCACAGCAGTGACAGGTTAAAAGAAGCAATCATTTGATTTCCCCACACTTCACTAAATAAGATACAAACTAGGGAACTCATTTTGCTACTAATGCACACAAATAACACCCACTTATTTAATGTTTATCAGTATGTGCTCTAAAGATGTGATAGTGGGTGATGTAATGGACACTATTTTTATTCATGACCAGACAGTGTACTTACACTTTACTTTCGTTACTTGTCATCAGTAATGTTGTATTTTCTAGCTCATAAAAATAAAATATAACATAAACATGCATGTAACATTACAGTCAAATGCTTCTTTCCACCCAACCTGTATAGAAAGCATGTGTTTAAGTCCCCACCCCACATAAAGTCTGAGTAAAGAAGGCTTTGTATGGAGATAGAATATAACTGGGCAGAAAAAGATATCTCCATTTTGTGGAGGATTTTGATATTTTAAATTTGGTTTAATTTTGATTTGGACTGAAAACCAAACATTAAAAAATTCCCTGCAAAAGGGAAAGCCCTGGGGTCCATGGGTAAAGGACAGGCTGCTTGGGAAGCTGCCCCAGAGCCACGTACTCTGGGATCCTGAATTGCCCAGAAACTGCATAACTGATAGCTTAGGATCAAATGCTGTCAGGACTTCCAGGCTCCTGGTTCTCCATCGGCCCTCCAAGTCATCCAACAAACAGTACTGAACCTGAAAATCCAGATTCCCCACCAGCCTGCCGGTTGGACTCCTGAGCAAAACATCCCATGAGAAAATTTCAGACCAGCTCTAATGAAGAAAGTGGAAGAGCATCGGAACCTCTTACTCCCACAGACCTGCAGTGCATCCCCTTCACTGCTCTGACTTCAACATACACAATTAACTAGCAACTGCACGGGTCCCTGGCACACGGCCAATATAGCCACAGAGAGAGTGACCTGGCACTTGTCTAAGCCGGCCTCAGTGCCCTTTTCTATGTCTGCTCATTCAGAATGAGCATGCAGAACACATCTCCAATACACTCTCTGTGGCAGTCCCTCCTCTCCCCGCTGCCTGAAGGAATTCCATGTCATAAAGAGCCTTGTGTGGGCCCTCTATAAATGGTTTAATTTCCACCATAGATGCACACACAGGTCCTGGTTCTCTACTGTTTTAGGGCAGTTTTATGCTAGTGGGATTCCACTGATTCCAAACCTGTGAGAGAGGAAAATATATAACACCCCAAAACACCCTGCACATTTGCATTATTAACTGTACTCTAGTCTCTCCAGCTGCATATCAAATTTAAGCCAAACTGACTGTGCATTTGGACTTTGGAGAATTTTGAAAAACTGCCTTGTAAACAAACAGTCCTGGGCAGGGCTTCCACTGTCCAATAATGCATCTTTTCAGCCCTTAATATTTTTGTTCATTTACTATTTCTTCAGTAGTTCAAATTGATTCTGACTTGGTCCCAGCCATTCCAATATTAAAGTTCCAAAGGGGTAGCCATGTTAGTCTATTGCAGAAAAACAACAGAGTCCTGTCGCACTTCTAAAGACTAATAGATTTCTTTATCACATGAGCTTTTGTGGGAGAAAATCCCACTTCGTCAGACACTTTGAAGATGGGAAACTTACAGAATGGGACGAAATTAAAGTTGCCTTGGGGTTAAACAGGGACTACAGGTTTTTCTCTCATTACAATAGGTGATTTGACCTCACCTTCCTCTATGTGCTGTTCCCCAGTGTTTGAATCCTAACACCTATTTTGATTTGCTGTTACAGCCTGACCTGATCCTATGTCATACACTCCCCTGCATTTAATTTCCTCCTATTCTGTAAGTTTCCTGTCTTCAAAGCGTCTGACAAAGTGGGATTTTCATCTACGAAAGTTCATGCGATAAATAAATCTGTTAGTCTTTAAAAGTGCCATAGGACTCTGTTGTTTTTCCATTATTAAGGATTGCCTTCTTTTTAGTCTCAATCAAATTAGGCAACACATATTCTGGGGAAAAAATATGAAGATGAGTAGATTATTGAATGGATGGCCACCTAATGGCACGGTGTTCTAAAGATGAGCATGGCTCAAGACACACTCTCCTGGAGGCATAAATGTGTGAAAGTGAAAGAATTTACAGTCCTTGAAGCTCAAAATAAACTCCTTCAATTGTTTCCTTCACACTGTTTGGAAATTAAATACTGCTGAGTATTGCATTATCTAATGTACTGGTCATCCGAGGTTTAGAATCAAATAAATTCCATACTGCCAGTGTTCAAGTTTATGCCCTTTTATCACTTAAGTTATACATTTTGAATTTGGACAGATTGATTAATGTAACAACTGGATATCTAAACCTTATATCTGCTGTCATGTTAGCTTTCCAGACAGTTGGCTAAATTAATTTTGGTCACTTAGGTCATCTCCCCAAATACATTATCATGATATACACATTGGGCCTGATTCACTGCTCTCATTTAAATCAGTTTTATCCAGTGCATTATTCCAATGAAGTAACTCTTTATTTACATCAGCATAAGAGGATAGTGAAGCCCACAGATGAACACAATTCATTGTAGTGTGCCCATTTTCTGAATTATACTAAACTAAATGACAAGTGAAATAAATCAGGTAACTTCAGAAAATAATAGGGAATAGAGGAGATTCCATGGCTGTACTCAATCATTTGTCTACAGTGCTGAAAGCCTAGAGAAAATTAAATCTTATCACAACAGTTAAAAATATAAACTGAAACTAAGCAACAATCTAATAGAAATCTTACAGGATTGTTTATCTGCAAAGACTTCAGATCCGTAATCTGAAGACACAAAACAAATCAAGGGCCCAATTCTACCCCCATTAACATCAGGGCAAAACTGCCTTTGTCTTCAACAGCAGAAGCCTTGGGAACTATTATAGATATATGTAAACCTTATTTATTTTTAATACAAAAATTATTGAGGATTAAAATATTCCAATGAATTTAATACAATTGATTATTGTATTTTTCCAGTAAGTGAAGTAATACATTGAACTTTTCTTTCATATTTATCTAAAAATATTAACCAATGGGATGATTTTTTAAAAAGTTAAATTACCTTACCATATAAACAAACAAACAAACAAAAACAGCTGAGCAACCTATCTTCATGTTTTCCCCCTAAACAATAAGAAAATGTTCTTTTGAAGAAGTAGAGGATGTGGGGAGAAAAGTGACTATCCACTTTTGCTGATAGTATATAAAGCAGTTCCTATCAGGACTGCGATTAAAAATAATGGTAAAATTTGACCTTTACATTTACATAAATGTTACATAGTCAAATAAAAGTTTGCTTTTATGAGCAGTCATGCAATACCTTTATTTTAATAAAATCTTAAGAAGGCGTTCATGAGAGAAACTTTTAAAAACAACAATATTAATTTCAAACACTTTGAAAATTCAGACAAGGATTTTCCTCCAACATACAATTCATTATCCTCCTTACTTGGTGTAAAACTCAACCTGTTCACTTTGTGTGACAAACAGCAAGTCGTTTTCATAGAACGAGACAAACCATATGTGAAGGTGTTTTAGAAAGCACAATAGGGAATACACCAAGGAAAGAAGCATCTGCATTTATTTCAATATCAAATCACATGTGTGTTATAAAAGGAAAGTTTATAGTTTTTATTTAAAAACAACTTTACTGTGTTATGCTGTTTACAGTTAACTCTTACTTTCCCTGAGCTCTCACTGTGATTTAGACACACAAATCAGCATGTGAAATCTCAAAGACTGTAATTTTGAGCCAAAGTGTGCATTGATGTACACTTCCTCAACTCCACTGATTTCAGTGGCATGAGGATGTGAATCAAGATAGAATTTAATCCTTCCTAATGTCCATGCACAGAGTAACATTGATTTGTTCTCATTCTCATGTCCCTCTCTGAGAATCTGAATTTACTAGGCAATGAGACAAAAATATTCCAACTAGTTTGTAACTGTGGTACATAGGCATCTTTAAAAACAAGACTTATGAAGCACACTAAGTATTTCTCCATGAATTTCTCCCAGTGCCCTAGGAAAACTTAATTTCACAGAAGTTAGCTAGAAATGGCTCAGTGTACGATAGGATTTGGAAAATTATTCTTTTCTAACATTATTTGATCTGATCAGGAGCTATAGCTGCATTGCTAATGATTCAACTAGTTTGATTCGAGACAGTATACGATTGGTACTTTAATCCTAGTACATAGTATTAATTTTTAACAGTTTGTTTACTGAGGGGCTGGTGGTGGTATTCACTGCCAAATAATTATATAGGTTTGAAGCTCATATTAAAGATTTATAAAATATAAATATTTTTATAATTTCAAATCTTTAAAAAAATCAGTTAGTTGTAATTTTTTTCTATCACCAATCTATTTACAAATGAAAAATAAAGACTAATATCAGGCAGGGAAAGAGTTTATTATACTGCATTTACTATTCACATCTAGAGAGGTGGGCTCACAGTGATAAAGAGGAATAATTGGGGGGACCATTTTTATAGTGATGGTCAAAATTAATGAGTTTCACTTGATTATTTGGTCTGCAGAACTGGGCTGGAAATTTTTGAGAGAGACTAGGCTCTTATATGGAATATCTGAAACTTCCAACTTCTGGATGAACCAGAAATACCGCGAGAAAAGTTTTTTTTCCAGCCTTTTGCTCCTTCTGATCCTGTTCATAAATTAGAATGATAGAGATAGCACTATTCAAAGCTGTTCTGAGTAAAAAAATTTAGAGGGAAAGATTCTTGCTTTGCTTCAATTAGTTTCTCAACTGTCCTTTTGAAACTTCCAAATTTCATGGATTCAGAATTTCCTCAGAAGTAAAAGGCCCAAAGAATCTGATATATCACCCGGGTTATGAAAATCTCTTGTTGTCTATGAGGGATGAGGGTTTAGAGAGAGGTTCAAAGGTCTCATCTCTGCAATGATGCTTACAAAACACTACAGTCATTAGGCAGCTGGTATGCCCCAACTTCTGTCTGTTGTGCTAACCATATTGGTGTCACTTTTACCTTGTGATCTCCATGTTTGTCTTGGTGCCATTAGTTGTCTCTCATCACACAGTTAGGCCTTGGTCCTGCAATTCTCTGTGCCTGAACAAAGCCCCATTAGTTTCAGCAAAGCTATGCACGACACAGTGATTAATCCACATACAGTATGTGAAGGATATATACTTTAGATTGTGAACTTTTGGGGGAAAGGACAATCTTTTCATTATATGTGTGTACAGTGCTCAGCACAACCCTGATTGAGTCTCCAATCACAACTGTGATATCAACAAAAATAGAAAGGGGCAGACAGACAGACTGATAGCAGTGAGAAAAAAAAATCACATGGAAGTTCTAATTTTTAATCTTTGCTCCTTTTATTCAATCTCTTCTTTAGCAACATCGATGAGGAGAGACCAGGGGTGGGGCAAGGGGGGGGGGGAGCAGGGAGAGTATACTGTAAAGTTTAAACTTGTTACACATCAATGGGTAGTATATAATTAATACAGTACAACTTTGAAGATTGTTGGTAGTACAGTATTTTCAGATAAATACATTTTATGGGGTATTTTTTAAGAGGGTTTTGTAAAAAAAAAAAAAAAAGCTTCCCCAATAAATGATTTACCAGCTCCAATAAAAGATCAAGGAAATTGCTCAGATTGCATCTCGGAACATCTAAATCTCTGAAGTTTATGGAGGTCCAAGCAGCCCCCAGACCTACAGCCCTATTAATTTTTTTGTAGGAGCTAATTATCTTGTGTTACATTTTTAAAGAGTAGCAACCCCTAAGAGAGAGAAAGGTCCAGAGGCACACAAAGTAGAACAATGTTCTTTAAGAGAAGAGAAGAGAAGAGAAGAGAAGAGAAGAGAAGAGAAGAGAAGAGAA
>ML685780.1:23251113-23263793 GCA_007922175.1 Pelusios castaneus
AAGAGAAGAGAAGAGAAGAGAAGAGAAGAGAAGAGAAGAGAAGAGAAAACCTATTGAAAGGTCAATGTTTGTGGTAGAAAGTGTATCTTAGAAAATGGAACAGAATGGCATCTCATGTTTGTTCAGTTGGGTAATGGAAATTGAATTCACTCTCAATTTGAAAAAGAGGATAAACTAAAAGATCCCTGCTCAAGATGCTAAATCCAATGTATGTCCATTTTATGAAGAGATTTGTTTTTCTATTCTTTTTATTTTCTATGGTGATGACATTTCACTAATACTGAATCAGAAAGTAAAGGAATTACATAAAGACCTCCCAATTTGACTTTGTTCCACCTCATGGAATTTTCAAGTAAAAATAAATAAATACTGGTGTTTATTACAAATAAGATGACAGAGACAGCATAACAGAATGACACATCGAAATAATGAAATATCGAGAGTGATTATCTTCATGTGAGAAAAAAATAGCACAGCCATCAATAAGAATGTTTTATAACCATTGTTTCTTAGCATCTACAAAATAAGGCCCTGGTCCTGCAGTTGGCTGTTCTGAGGTACATTTTTGCAGGCATCTCAAATTGGGCACCCAAAATTATTGGAAACTTTTCACCATCCATCTGTATCTCAGATCCCCATCTGTAAAATGGGAATAACAACACCCCTGATTCTAGAGGATTGTTGTGAAAATAAATTAATTAATGTTTGTGAAGCACTCAGACATTACAGTGATGAGTCCTTATAGAAAACCCTACAAGGAAATTAATAATTCTGTCCACAGAGCAGAATATAAATAGTGTTTAGTAAATAAGGTGTGTAGCTATGCATTGAGCAATGAGTAGAAAACAAAATATTAAATGAGCATTGTCCATCCTGTGAACTGAATGAGGCAGGGGTCCCACATAAAACCTAATATTTGCTCATGTAAATAGAAACTGTAACATAAGGCATATACAAGAGACTTGAATTCAGGTTACGCAGCAACCTTAACATTAGCATTTCCTAACTTTCAAGGGCTTGAATTTGCAAACTTAATGTTCTATTAATATAGTTTTTGTGTGTGTAATATATCTCTCTATATATACATTCCTTATATAATATTTTGCATAAGCAAACAAAAAATAAATTCTAGAGATTAGGCTACTCGATGCTTTGGCTACTTACCATACAGAGAATCTATACTTCTCTAATTCTTCCAAATAAGATGCATTCTGTGAAGATGTTTCACCATCTCCTGCAGCAACAGTGGCTCCAACATTTGATGTGCCTTGGCAGTGGTGGTCAGTTGGGTCATTTTGATTAATCTTTAAAATAAAAGATTAATAAATAAAACATTAAATAGTTCCAACAAAAAATGAAGCATAAACCCCATTCCAATTGCCTCTTTAAATTACTATACAAATTCAAAATAATCAAGACACAATATTATATCAAAGTAATATTAAGGCTATAACATAGCAAAAGCCAATAAATTCAAAGTTAGAGCTGCCAATGTCACCTTAGCCTTAACTTCCATCAATGGACCTGATTCTTCACTACATTACACTGATGTAAACCTAGAGTAAAGAAGTCGTGATTTAGGCCTAGCAAGCTTACAGTATTATCTAAGAACCATATCCATTATGAAGACCAACTCGCTATAAAACCTTGAGAAGGATGCAACCTACTTCTGTTTTCCAAGTGCCCTGTTCTGCTGTTCTGTATTGGTATGGTGTATTAAGAGGTAATTTCATTATGGTGTAATTTCATTATGGTGTATCAGGGCCCTTTAAGAAGGCATAAGAAGGACAAACGGCTGGAAATTAAAGCCAGACAAATTAATTTAGAAATATAAAACATTTTTAAGGTGATAACCACTGGAACAAACTACTAAGGAAAGTGGTAGATTCTCTATGGCTTGATGACCTCAAACCAAGCTTGGATGCCTTTCTGGAAGACATGTTTTTCATCAAATACATGTTACTGGTCTCAATGCAAGAGTAACTGGATGAATTATATGACCTGTGTAATATATGAAGTCAGATGAGACTGATCAGGTCCCTTCTGACCTTAAAAATGTATGAAACTATGAACACAGTAATTAACTAGAAATCTGTATTTACTTTATAGAGCTTAGTGACCTCAGTAGGAGATTTGCTGGCATATGATTGCAGAACTGGACCCAATAAGATCACCACATATTTTGCTACACCTACTAATACAGGAAATTATTACTAAGCTATTATGGTCTAACGAGCAAATTTGTATTCTGAATCTTATAAAAATTTGATTCCATAGACTATAGCTATCCTTTGCATTTTAGTTTAGGGCTCATTGACATAACAGACTGAAGCTCAGATCCACATCAATATGATACTAAGTATGGTTATAGGTAAATATAATACAAATCATTATTATATTTTCAGTGGTGCTGTCATAGAACATTTCAGCAAAAATGGTTCTATATGAATGTACATAAGTAAGGCATTGTCGAAGTAGGTTTCATACTCAAAGATGTTTTTAAAACATTAATATCATACAACTATGGAAGAGTGTTGTGGACCAACTGGGCATATGACTACCAGAATTCAGTCCCTAAAAACAGCTTGAGATTTCATAAAAGGTTGTGTGAGTTGCAGTGACGTAGTGTCTGTGATGTTACAACTTGGGAAAATTTTAAAAAATACAGTACTTAAGATACAACCAAAAAGGCATTACGTGTGAATTTCACTGGCCTATATTTGATCATTCTCAAACATAAATCAAAACTAAAAATTAATTCAGTGGCATGAGGATGGGGTTATAGCATGCATTTAATTTCTCACAAAGATCATATGACTAGGATGACTGAGTCTTTAATAGCTATCACTTAATATCATAATTGTATGCAACACTCCGTAATGATTTTATGTGATGACAACATAAGATAAGGTGCTATTATTGCTCTCCACTCTCACCCATAGCAGATTCTATGTTCCTTTGTAGCCCAGCTGGTTCTGAAATACATTTCTTCTACTAAAAGAACCTTCTACATTGTCCACAAAACTGTTTTGTTTGTTTGTATGTTTGTATGTTTGTATGTTTGTTTGTTTGTTTAAAATAGAGTGGAAAAAATAGGCAAAGTTGGTCAAATACTTTTTTCCTGAGAGTGAAAAGAAAATAGAAAAAGAGTAGACCTCTTTTGTTAACAAATAATGACCTCTTTTGTTAACAAATAACGAATTGTTGTGAAAATTGCTGTATTGCATCTTGAATTTGAATAGGCAACATAGTTCTTTAGTATGCTGTTCTAAATATTTCCCTCACATATGTGATACGATGATTGTCAAGTAAATTCCATTCGGAATTTATTCTAGGAGAAAATTCCACAACCAAGTTTAGAAATGGGCTCAGGTAACAAAATTCAAACCCTGCATCTTGATTTAAAACACCACAATAAAGTTGGTTTGTTTTTCTGGAACTGGCAGTTTTCACTGAATCCATTCTGAAAAGATGGGTCATTTACCAATTATAAAACCAGATTTCAAATGCCCCAGTAGTTCATGTCAGCATTCCTGTATTCACAAACCCCTTCTGTGCTCCAACACCCTCCCATAGACCCTAATTCAGAAGGAACTTAAACACATTCATAAGCACAATCATCCTATTGAAGTCAAAGGGATTATTCGGTACTAAATTACCCAAGTGCTTAAGTACCTTGCTGAAATGGAGCCACTATGAAATAGGGTTTGGAGCTGGTCACAGAGGTTATAATGATTCCATGGAGCTCTTTCCAAAGGGAGTTGGTTATTAAGGAGTTGAAGGAGTTTCGAATAGTTAACATTTCTTTTCACTCTGTCACCCCACGGACTATGTTGCTTTGCCCCTGGGATCTGGTCCTCCATGTCCAAAATGGCTCTTGTCCTGATTATTATCCTGCTGGTTCCATGCCTTCCTCACCTCTCTAAAGGAGACAATCATTTGAAAACTCAGTGATTTGAAACAGAGGAATGTTCAATTCCTTCTTCAGTTTCTTCTTATGATGGACAGAGGGAAAGTAGGGGGGGGGATGATGAGGTGAATTTAGATTTTTTTTAAAATGCTCAATATAATTGAACTTTTAGCAAATCTAGCTTTAAATTTCAGCTGCTCAGGAAGCATCAACAATATTTTATCACTGATTTTCAAATCATATTAAGTAGAGGAACAAATTATTCTGAATACTGTTTATATGTGGTCATTATTATTTTCCCCATGAGACATTACAAACATTAAAAATATTTTACAGTAAATCTAGCCCTGGGTAACTTATCAGGAACCACATTCTCTGAACTACAAATGTCAATACTCAAGAATGACAGACATGTGGGAAGTTCCAAAGGGATAGCTTTGTTAGTCTAGTTCAGCAAAACAAACAAAGAGTCCTGTGGCACTTTTAGGCTATGTCTACACTTACCAAAGTTAGTTCAAATTAGTTCATTCGAAATAACTAATTCAAACTAATTTTAGTTAGTTCGAATTAAGTTAGTTCGAACTAGCATGGCCCCACTGGAATTTTAGTTCGAATTAGTCAGTTGCATTAATCTCAAAGGCTATGTCTCCACTTGTAAATTTAGGTCGACTTTAGCTAAGTCAACCTAACAAAGTCGACTTTGTTAAATTGACTTAGCATGTCCACACTGAAATTTAAAGTTGACTTAGGGGGGAACTTACGAAATCAACCTAGAGTGTCCACACACAACTAATTCGAACTAATTTTAGTAAGTGTAGACATAGCCTATGAGAAGAGACGAGACCACAGATTGAGGCAAACTGAACAAGGAGTACAAGAGAATAATGGGACCGTATTGGTCAACATGAAAGTCTGTGGCCTCAGCATACCCAGCAGCCTAACTGCTATCAAGATTTTTGTAGTCATCAGAGTCTTTCTCTTTAATAAACACCAGTGATTATAGAGGGTATTGGCATTGCCATAGATGAAAGCCCTGAAAACAGATCATATGTTCTCATAGTGATAATGCAAATTTGTAAATGAATGTTCTTCACCATATCATAGAATCATAGAATAATAGGGTTGGAAGGGACCTCACGAGGTCATCTAGTCCAACCCCCTGCTAAAAAGCAGGACCACTCCCCCTAAATTATCCCAGCCAGAGTTTTGTCTAACCGAGCCTTAAAACTCTCCAAAGATGAAGATTCTACCACCTCCCTAGATAGCCCATTCCAATGCTTCACCACCCTCCTAGTGAGAAAGTTTTTCCTAATATCCAACCTTGACCTCCCCAGCTGTAATTTGAAACCATTGCTCCTTGTTCTGTCCTCTGTTACCCTCGAGAACAACCTAGCTCCCTCCTCTTTGGAGCAACCCTTCAAGTAGTTGAAGGTTGCTATCAAATCTCCCCTCAGTCTTCTCTTCTGTAGACTAAATAAGCCTAGTTCCTTCAGTCTCTCCTCATAAGTCATGTGCCCCAGCCCCCTAATCATTTTTGTTGCCCTCCGCTGGACTCTTTCTAATTTGTCCACATCCTTTCTGTAGTGGGGAGCCCAAAACTGGGCACAGTACTCCAGATGCGGCCTGACCAGTGTCGAATAGAGGGGAATTATCACATCCCTCGATCTGCTGGCAATACTCCTACTGATGCAGCCTAATATGCCATTGGCCTTTTTGGCAACAAGGGCACACTGTTGGCTCATATTCATCTTCCCGTCCACCATAACTCCCAGGTCCTTTTCTACAGCGCTGCTACTTAGCCGATCGGTCCCCAGCCTGTAGCAGTGCATGGGATTTTTCCGTCCTAAGTGCAGGACTTTGCACTTGTCTTTGTTGAACCTCATGAGGTTTCTTTCGGCCCAGTGTTCCAATTTGTCCAAGTCTCTCTGGATCCTGTCCCTGCCCTCCAGAGTATCTACCATTCCCCCCAACTTGGTGTCATCCGCAAACTTACTAAGCACGCAGTCTATTCCATCATCAAGATCATTAATGAAGATGTTGAATAGAACTGGCCCCAGGACCGACCCCTGGGGCACGCCACTCGTTACCGGTTGCCAACCAGACATCGAGCCATTGATTCCTACCCACTGAGCCCGTTGATCTAACCAGTTTTCGATCCACCTTACGGTCCACTCGTCCAACCCATATTCCTTAACTTGCCAACGAGAATGCTGTGGGAAACCGTATCAAAAGCCTTGCTAAAGTCAAGGTATATCACGTCAACAGCTCTTCCCGCATCCACAAATCCAGTCATCTCATCATAGAGATCTTCCATGAGGTGTCCATGAGAGAATGTATGGATTTTAGTGCCCTGAAGCTGGCATTCTGAGCTTTTAACTTCTGTGCATTAGAAAATTAATCATTTGACAAGATGGTATAAGTCAAATATCTAGTACATATATGTAATGCACATTTTGAATAGCAAACACAATTTTGGCAAGATATATTAAGATGACAGGATAGAAATATGTCATTTAATGTCATTCATAGATCTGGTCTGAAACTAACAAGATGAAATTCAATAAAAGCAAATGCAAAGAACTGTACTTGTTAAAGAAAAAATCAAATGCACAAATAAAAAATGGGGAATACTGGCTAGATAATAGTACCGCTGTAAATAAACCGGGGGTTATAGCAGATCACAACTTGAATATGAACAAACAATGTGATGCAGTTGCAAAAAAAAAGGCAAATATTATTTTGGAGGGTGCATTAACAGGAATGTCATATGTAAGTCATGAGAGGTGGCTATTCTGTTCTACTCAGCACTGGTGAACTCTCAGCCAGAATACTACGTCTGGTTTTAAGCACCACACTTTAAGAAAGTTGTGGACAAATAGGAGAGAATCCAGAGGAGAGCAACAAAAATGATGAAAGGTTTAGAAAACCTGGTCTATGAGGAAAGGTTAAAAAATCTGGGCATGTTTAAGTCCTCAAAAAAAAAAAAAGACTGATGAGGTGTCATGATAGCGATCTTCAAATATGTTTAAAAGGGCTGTTATGAAGAGTACAGTGGTCAATTGTTCGTTATATCTGCTGAAGGTAAGACAAGAAGTAATTACCTTGATCTGCAGTAACGGAGCTTTATATTCAATATTAGGAAAAACTTTCTAACTATGAGTTAGTTAAAACCTGGAATAGGTTACTGAAAGGGGCAGTGGAAACACAATCAGTGGAGGTTTCTAAGAATAGGTTAGACAAAGATTGGTCAGAGATGGTCTAGGTATACTGGATCTTGCCTCAGCGCAGGGGGATAGACTAGCTCAGTGTTTCCCAGCAACCAGTCTATGGACCAGCCCCAGTCCCTGAGATCTCCCTGACACAGTATAGGAAGCTAGTCCCTGGTATCGAAAAGGTTGAGAAACATTGGACTAGATGACTTCTTAAGGTCCCTTTCAGCCCTATATTTATATGATTCAGAACATAAGGATGAATTATTTCCATGCTAGTTTAATGACATGTACAAAGATTTGCTTGTTGGTGGCAAGAATGGATATTAATAAAAGCAATTTGACCTGTGGCATAGGGAACATGGGTTTAAGATTGGAGTGACATTGGCTCTCTCAGTCTAATGTTGTAAAGCTAAGATACGTTTTGGAAGTTAACATGCTTAGATTTACTACATTCGTTTATGTTGGGTGATTTATTGGAGAGTGTTGGTTTGTGAGGTGTACTGATTGTCTGCACTAAGGTCTTGACCCTACTCCCATTTATGTCAATGGCAAAACTCCCATTGACCTCTACTGTGCAGGACCAAACCTTAAAAGAGGAACGTTTCAAAAATGTAAAAAGGTGATCCCTGGAATAGGAGTAGGATACTTTTGGATCCACTCCTCTACTGAACTGCCCTGTCTAGATCAGATATGAGTAATGTCAGATTAAAGTAAAGGGAAGCAGTGTTGCTAATGGTTAGTGCACTGGATTGGGGTTCAAGTAAACCTGTGTTCTATTCCCACTGGCCTCTTGGGTGATAGGTCATTTCATCCTTTTCCTCAGTTTTTTCATAAGAATTCCACTGGTCACATGGCAGTTGTTATCCCTATCGTCTGAGCCACAACAATAACTTTTAAAAACAAAACCAAATGTATCCTCTACAGAGAACAGATAGAAGCTGAAGTGACTAGAGCTAATAACTTATAACAGTACAGGAAAATCAGCAAAAAAAAGATAAAAATATACTACTTCAAAGGCGAGAAGGTAATTTATTGGCTGATTGGATTAGCCAGACTTCAACTGCTCAGGAGAAGGAGTGTCTGAGTCATAAAAGATTTACTGGCACTGTGGAATTCACAAAATATCAGCTGCTTTCCTTTCCCTTCCACACATCAAAGCCAACTCAGAAGGCCAAAATACCTGTTACCAGCAAATGTATTCTGAGGCCTTGTACACACAAGAGAGTTATCACGGAATAAGCCGTCTTAGTGCGGCAGAACAAGCACACCATACAGACATGAATGCTCCTTGTTGTGCGACAACAGCCCTGTTCTCATGCAATGATAAAACTATCTGTGCGAGAGGCATAGTGCCTATTGTGGAACTACTGTTGCGTGATAGTGTGTGTGAACACAGACAATTTTATTCCATGGTAAGCAGCATCTGGAAATGTCCCAGAGTTCCAAGCCTGTCCTCTTCCACTTGCACGCCACTGCTCTAATGCGTCTAGATGCTCCCTCTTGTGAGTCCCTGGAATTTTTTCCCTGTTGTCTATTCCTGTTTGTTCAGCATGGAGTGCAGCTGTGTTTCCAAGAAGCAATGGCGGCTCAACATGGCAAACACTCTCCTGTCTGGACCACAGCTGAGGTTCTGGATCTGATCAGCATCTGGGGAGAGTCCACTGTGCAAGCGCAGTAATATGGCAGCAGGCGGAACTTTGACATTTATGCCCAGATTTCTCAGGCCATGTCAGAGAAAGAGTACGAGAGGGACTCACTGCAATCCAGAAAGAAGGTGAAAGAGCTGAGGATAAGCTACCACAGAGCCAGGGAGGCAAACCAGCACTCTGGGTGGCGCCAGCTACATGCTGATTTTACAAGGAGCTGAAAGCAATCCTATGTGGGGATCTCACATCCACTCCCAAGACTCCCGTGGACACGTGGCGCTCCCACAGCCAACAGATACCAGAGCAGACCGAGACGAGGAGGTGATAGATGAGGAAGTGGAGCTGGAGGATGACCCCAAAGGCTGAAAGCGATGCAGCAGACGGTGGGCGTCAGGAGCTGTTTGCCACCTTTCCCCCACCCCACAACATGCAGCCAATAGTTCTTCTCCAGTGAGGCTTCGGAAGCGGCAAATGGGAGCTCTGGTAAATGTTTTCAAGAGGATGCTTCTCTGTTTGGGAGCTATGCCTGTAGCTAAATGAAGTGTGGGGGGAAGCGCAGTGTTTTGGGGTAGATACAGCTGCATTTGATTTTCCACTGTCCAATAAAACTACTCTGCATTCATTAGCAGCACAGGGATGCATGCAGCGATTCTCAAATAATCCTCTGCATTGAGCTCACTAAAGGTTTCCTGGTTGTACCTCCACAGCTTCCTAGTAACATTGCACGGAAGAACAAATGTGTTTCCTCCCCCACAGAAAGACACTTTCCCTCACCAGTTGCAAAACACAGTACTGGGGACCACGGCTGCACACAAGCCTGCAGAGTACAGTCCCAGCTTATATCTGCTTGCATGGAGGATATGCATTCTAGCTTGCAAGGGCACTCTACTGAGCAAGATATCAGCTTCCATTGCCCTGTCCTGTGAAGAATAGTACCCCAAATTACTGTTAATATTCAAAGCACACTTTCGGATTTTAGCCATGCAAACAACCCTTCCCTAGATCCCTACAAGTTAGATCAAAGGACTGTTCATGGCACCCATCAACAACTTACCTTTTGCAGATCAGTCAGGGAACCAGAGTATGCACAGTGTGTTGGGCACAGTGGAATGTGCTTTTCAAAATGTATCATCGGTTCTTTGAGGAATGTGAGAACAATAGCTTTACTCATTATGTTTCATTTTCCCGAGAAATGACCTTCATGGACTGGTGGTCTACATCAGCTGACCAGCTGAGACAGATAAGAAAGCGGCTTCTCCGAAGCAAGGAGGATATGTTTCAAGAGGTCGGGCAATCCGCCGATGCCACAAGAAGGGAAACCAAAGCTTGGAAACAGGAATGCAGGCAAGACTGCAAAGAGAACTTCTTGAGGAAGCAGAAACAGAAGGATGACCTGATAAGCATACTAAAGGAGCAAACAGAGCTGTTAAAGATGATGTTGGTTTCCAGATGCAGCTGTTTCAGGCTTGCCCACCCCATCAGACACAGCAGTAGTTAATGCCCCCCACCCCACAGACTCCCACTAAGACTTTCTACGAATGTCAGGGACCCTCCTGGTACAATCTCATATCCATACCTTCACACAGCTATTGAGTCCCACACATACACATACCTATAACACCCTTCATAGTCCCTCACAGTGACCGGTCCTCATGTTGAATGTTTGGCTCCTACTTCTTTTTTCTGTTAATAAAAGTCAAGCTCACATTGTGCACAGTGTCTTTATTCATATAGAGCCAAGATTTGTTGTGTCATTTACAGTCTTTATTCAATTGATCACAAGACAGGTCCCCCCCACCCACCACAGATGTTACAGTGCACAGCAGGTTTCGAGCATTACTGTGACCCAGTGATGTAACATGCCTTATGGGTTCTCATTACTGAAATGCTCCCCCAGTGCCTCCCTTATGCGAACTGCTCCCCGTTGTGTCCCCCTAATACTCCTGGAGTCTGGCTGCTCGTATATACCTGAGAGGCACTCAGCGTCCGCGGCCCACCCCAGGCAAAATCTCTCTCCTTTACCTTCACAAAGGTTATGAAGGACACAGCACGCTGTGATCACAGCTGGAATGTTGTCCTCATTTAAGTCTAGTCTCCCATAAAAACAGGGCCAGCACCCCTTTAAACGCCCAAAGGCACACTGCACACTCGTTCTGCACCTACTCAACCTATAATTGAACAACTTCTTGCTGGGATGGCATCAGTGGGTAGGCAGGGTCTCCTACAATCATTATGGGCCTCTCCACATCCCTGACATTGATTTTTTCATCCGGGAAGAAGGTCCCTGCTTGCAACTTCCGGTATAACCCCATCTTCCTGAAAATACGAGCATCATGCACCTTTCCCAACTACCCAGCATTGACATCCGTGAAATGCTCTCAGTGATCCACAAGTGCTTGCAGCACCATGGAGAAGTAGACCTTCCGATTTAAGCACTAAATTGCAAGATGATCCAGAGCCAAAATACAGATATGCGTGCCGTTGATTGCCCCTGCACAGTTAGGGAATCCCATGGCTAGAGATCTGCCCACAATCTCATGCCTGAAGTCACTGTCCTCCGTAGCAGAATGAGATTGATTGCTCGGCACACTTGTGACAATGCTAACCCGATGGTGGACCTGCCGATTTCAAATTGATTTGCAGCTAACCAGTAACAGTCTGGAGTTGCCATCTTCCACACAGCAATTGCAACAGGCTTCTCCATGGGGAGCGTAGGTCTCATTCTGGTGTCCTTGCATCACAAGGCAGGGGCAAATTCCACACACAGTTCCATGAAAGTTGCTTTACGCATTCAAAAGTTCTGTAGCCACTGCTCATCATACCACACCTGCATAACGATGCAGTCCCACCACTCGGTGTTTGTCTCTCTGGGCCAGAAGTGGGGGTGCACTGTGTGCAGATGCTACATGAAAGAACTCAGTGATGCAGCGCTGTTGCTCTGCATGGCATTCAGCATGCCCAGGTCCTCCACTTACTGTTCTGATTCGGAGGTCAATGCGTACTGTGTGACCAGCCGAGATGTGTTCATAATGCTGAATGCGACAGTGTAGATTAGAGCTGGATCCATGTTGCTGGAACTGGAGTACCGAGAAGTAATGCGACAATGTTGGAAAAGGGCGCGAGTTGCTACTAGCAACATGAATGACAACAGGGGAACACAATGCAGCATGAGAACCTGAGAATTTACCCATAATGCTCAGTGCTCCTTTCCTTCTACCCAGGGTTCCTAGTGCTGTATCCTGCCAAGTGGCACAGTGGGACAGGTGCCCACAATTCAATGTTTTCTGGCAAGAATGCTAAGAATAATGTGGACACTCCTTTACATTATAAGGAGTGCAGTGTGTATGTGCACTTGCACTATAAAAACCATGTGTTCATTATAGCACAACGGGCTTGCTGCAGAACGATTTTCTAGTGTGTACATGACTTGAGTAATTTCGTTTAATAATAAGGGAATGGTATGGACACTTTAATGAAGAGTGTAACGTTGGCCTTACCTTGTAGGATATACCCTGGTCTTCTTTCACGTGGATCAAATTATAATATTTATCTGAACCACCTGAGCTAACTTGATAAGTATAGTTTCCTGTAAGAAGAAAAACATACATAATTTCATATAAGAAAAAGTACCTGACATGGTACTGGTTAGCATGCTAGCCAGGAACATAGGAAGCCTAGGTTCAAAGTTCCATACTCCATCAAAAACTTCCTGTGCAACCTTGGGCAAGTCATTTGACCACTTTGTGACTTAATGCCCCATGTGTAAAATGAGATTATTAGAGCTTCTCTTCTTACAGTAGTGTTGTGAGGATAAATGCATTGAATAACATCATGTACTCAGATACTATGGTGATAGGGGATGTATAAGAAAGAAAGAAAGAAAGAAAGAAAGAAAGAAAGAAAGAAAGAAAG
>ML685780.1:23263803-23346573 GCA_007922175.1 Pelusios castaneus
AAGAAAGAAAGAAAGAAAGAAAGAAAGAAAGAAAGAAAGAAAGAAAGAAAGGGCACAAAAACAATAGCAGTGTAGGAAACTTTAAACAGCACCAGATTTATTTTCTCAGCATAAGGAATGTTGGTTACTTTGTTGTGTAAACCATGGGCTCAATTCTGCTACCTGCTGAGTGCACCTGATCATAGATCCAAGCAGATCCACAGCTGGTGTAAATTGTCATAGTTCCACTGAAGTCAACTATGATAATTTATACCCATTAAATATCTGTCCCATAGTGTGTTTGTACACACACACACACACACACACACACACACTATATATTGTATATTATGAATACTCTGTATATATTATGCACACATATAAGCATAAACTAAACATGTATCTTGGGGATGGTAATATATATTTTCAGTATATACACTTGGAATTATAAATTATTGTTTTCTTCCTTTGTTGTGCTAATGCTTTAACTTCCCATATTTTAATGGTTTACCAAATGAACTTTACAGAAATAATTAACAATTTGTCAATGTTCTTTGAAGAAATATGAAGGGAAAAAGGGCAGTAATTACTTTTTCATGAAAGCAGCCAGAAAATAGCAAAATAAAGAAAATAATAATATTGAAAAATTAAAACTTGGAATTGGAACCAACTCAAAATTGTTGTTTAGACATGTCTCGTGTCTATTATATTTTATTTGTGAGGCTTTGAAATTCCATTCTTCTCTTTATTTTCTATACCAGTGAGCTCATTATTTTAAGCCAAGATAGATGTCTCTGAACAATTTTTCCTAAATAAAAACACAATGTAATTTTTCAATGGCTGAAACAGTGAGAAGCAGTTCAAATTAAAGATCAAGAAAATATAAAGCAAAAAAAAATCTGTATAAAATAAATAAATAAATAAATAAATAAATAAATAAATAAAGGGGAAGATGGCAAAATGCTTGCAATTAGACAGGATGAAAAATCTAAAAAGAAATTAAATTTAGTTGTAATACATTTCCCATTCTTTTCTTCATGAAAATTACAACTGAAGTGTTTTTTTTCCTGTAATTTAAATGTTAAGCTGCCAGATGTGTGTCTCATGCTTGAAGAGTCGAAGCTTTGCATTATTTAGCATATTAAGATTCAAGAATTTAAAAAAGGGCTCCTTTATTGCCTGGAGGTTCTAATTAAGTAAACCTTAGCCTGGTACATTTAAAACTTGCAATACAAGAGATTTTGCTTCCTCTTTTTTTTTCCCCAGCCAAGTCGCTCCAATATAATAAATATGGAAAATACTTAAAATGATATAATTTGTCTTTGGCTTGAGGAATTAAATCTATCTATTATTTTAAGAAGTTTTTAATAGAGGCCAGCAATCAGAAAGACATCTAGAGGCTCCAGTCTACTTTTTAATCATAAGAGTTGTTCTTAGTTACTGAAAGGAAATGTGTCTCATAAAAACTGAACTAGGTAAAAAAAAAAAAATTCTTCCACACACAAAACAAAGTAGCTGCAAGAAAGAAACAACAAGAATTGCATTCTTTATTAAACTTCATTTTGCTTTTTATAACACTTTATAATTGACCACAAAAACACTAATAAAGCACTAATTAGTCACCCTTTCCGAAATCTGATGATTGAAATAGCTGGAACGATTGTACTACAAGCCATAATAACACAACACAGAAATTCTTTTGACACACAGCATCCATAAATCATGCCCTTAAATACCGTTATTTTTGCTATTTTAGAAAATGTCAAAGGTGTCAACTTTGTCCAGATCTACCACTTAGCAGTGACTATTTTAGTAAATTGACTCAAAATACATTCCACTCCCTGGCAGTTAGGGGCACACAATAGAGTTCACAATATATATGAACAGTTAGAAGAGGAGAACATAACACGAAATAGAATTACCAATAGTAAGTATTACCATTTTGCTAAAGTCACAACATGAAATTTCTATGTTAATATGTCTGTTGTCAAAAATACATGTACAAAATTGGAGAATTGCAATTTTGCTAGGGTTTGATTAAGATGGTAAAAAACCTATTTCAGCTACACTATTATAAACCTATGACAAGTACTTTTATTAAGAAGTCTAGCAGACCCCAGAATAAAAGTAATGCTGTACATCGGTGTAAGTAAAAAATTGAACAGATGACATATTTTTGCAGCCAGCATAGACAGGACATGGTAACAGTAACATACTGACTCATAAATAGTCAGATTAACTTAATTTCTAGACCTTGATAATGCCAGGGCCAATCTCATTTCTTGGTACTACAAAGTACCAAAGAACCAGTTTAAATTCTTCAAATCCCAACCTTTGTGTCTCAAATTAGGTGTATCTCATCTATAACAAGTTCTTCAGAGTTCAGAGGCACACACATTTTTTAAAATTGGGATAGAAAGGAAAGAGAGGATCAAAGTTAAAATGACTTTGCTGCTTAGTCACACTTCCCAGGCATCAGCTGTCCCCATGCCTCCAGGAGAAGATACCTATGGATAAGCTTTGGTAAGGAAGGAAGTATTTAGATTCCTTATTCCCTGTTGGAAGCAATACATCCTTCTTCCCATCTACAAACAATGGGTACGTCTACACTGGCAAGTTAGGTCGACTTAAGGAGGCTTAAGTCAACATCAACAAAGCTGTGTCCACACTGGGCTTTTATTAAGTTGACTTAAGCCCTTCCTTAAATTGACTTAATAAGAACTTAAGTCGACTTAATAACACCTACTCTGAGGTCAATGTAAGCCTTAAATTGACTTAAAGCCAGTGTGGATGGGGATTAGTGCTAAATCAACCTTATTAAGTCAACTTAAAGCCCTTAAGTCGACCTAATGAGGTCAACTTAAGTTGACTTAAAGTATTGCCACTCTGTTAGGTCAACTTAAAGTTGACCTAAAGTCGACCTTGTTAAGTCGACCTAAAGTCGACCTTGTTCGACTTACCTTTGCCATAGCCAATAGACATCGACATAGGCAATAGACATAGATATAGCCAATGTGCTCAACTTGCTGCATTTTAACCCTCTGGGTTGAGTGAGTCAGGAATCTCCTGAAACTAGTATTCCATTTTCTAGTTGGGAATTCTGATCTGAGGGTCTCTCTTGAAGACCTAATAGTGTAAGCTCTCATGCTGCGGAGAGGAGCGCAGGGAGGCTGCTTACTGAAGGCAAATCAAAGACTGCCCCAACACAAAACAGCTGATTAAAACTGAGATGGCTATTAAATACTTCTATCTACTTTGAAAGAGGTAAGCTGAAAATAACAAAGAAAGAGGAAGAAACACCCTGGTTCAGCCATCTGAGACTCTAACTGTGTGGAACACCTGGGTACCGAGAATGAAGGGCAAATATTCTTCATCTCAAAAATGTCACTTTGTTCCCTTTAAAATGATGCCTGGAAGAAATTACCAATGGAAGTAGGTTGTTGGTTTTTTGCCACGTAATTATTTTTACATCAGGATGTAATAATTAAAACAGAAGCAAGCATCATGTAAGAACCAAGGGTACCACAAAAGCAGTATAGTGAGGAATGCTATATCGAAGATGCCCAGACTTTTCTCAACCATTCCTTCATAAGTCAACTGTAAGCATAAATGTCAACTCTCCAAAAGAAACTCTTGCCACTCACACAAACATCAATTTTTAAACCTACCAAATAACTGGCTTCCGACTGGAATAACAAAGATGTTGTGGGGCTGGATTGCTTTGCTGGGTTTTGAAGGTTGAGGGCAGGGAAGAAGTGCTGACTTCTAAAATGACAGGTTTAATACCTTCTCCCAAGTACCACGGACAAGATTTTCATTAGCGTAATTATTTGCAGATTGACTTGCATCCCATCTTTGTTTGGCTCTTATTTTGGTTGCCCTATGGGACTGCACTCCCATTGAAATCACGGGGCTCTGAAGCAGACCTTAAATACTCTGGGACAATATTCACATGCTTTGGGGGACATAAACTAAGTTGAAAAGCCTTTTTGAGCTGGTAGGTTCAACTAATACGAGTTAAAATCAGCCTCTACAAGCCACCGAAAAGTCAGAACCAGAGCAGCTAAATGCAGGAAAGATAGGAGCAATATCACAGGGAGATGAGAGAGCAGTGAAAGAGTTGACCCATATTAGACCCCAAAAATGATAAACACATGCTATCTGATGTTTTGAGGATTTTAACTGTGCTGATTGAGTAATTGGCAGCTTTGAAAAATAAAACAGGGTCTATTATGGCATGGAGCCTGGGGAGTTGTTTGCTTTTTGGTCAAGTGGAGAATGCAAGCACCTTTGGAGCTCCAAATTAAGCATCAGTTACAGTATAATTTTTGGTTAATGCATAATTCAATGTTAATCATCTGTGGTTTTAAATATAGTTTGTTTCCTCTTTAATTGTGTATTCAGATACTTCAGTTACTGTATACTGACAGGGGTCCCTCTTAAAAAACATGTGCTATGGTGACACACCTTGTGAAACTGATATAAGTTTTGCATTAAATTACTGTGTAATAGATTTAACAAAAAATAGCAATTAAGATCACCAGGGAAAACTTATGCTGTCATGTGAATAAAAATAAGCCATATTTGTTTTGCTGTATTCAAACCTCAGGATGTCTTGTGAGGTCTGCTAGTATATCAGGTATAGAAACTATGGTATACAAGACCTGTTTCAACTTGTTAAGTCTTGCTATGCTATTTTCTATCATTAAAGGAAATACTGAGCCAGCTACTCAACTGGTGTAAATCATAGTAGCTCCACCAAAGACAATAAAACTATGCTGATCAGCCAAAGAGCTGTTTGAGACAAAAATCACTGAAAAAGTTTCCTCTGGGCTTGTCCTATTCCAGATAAAGAAGTAGGAGCTCAGCTTTAAAAGAAAGCCACTTATTTAGCTTTTTTATATATATGGATAAAGGTGCCTAAAAATAGACACACACAAATTGAAAATATGGACCCCACTTCTTTGTATAGCCATGGAACTCAGATATAGTCCAAGAATAAAGATTAAAGATGGAACTCTTTGATTTAGGTTAATCATCATTGAACCTGAAAAAAAAAAATCTACTGTTATAACTTTTACAAAAGAGATATTCTAAATGTGAATGCATCTAAAATTTTGGCAGAAAAAAAACTCAGGTAAAAGAAAATCAGGAAAAAATATTAAAAATGTGCAATATCATTAAATATTATTTAATATTATTTGAAACAAAGATCAACTATCTTCCCCAGTAATCCATTCATACAGAGAACATTTTAACTGGTTGAACTGCTGTGTCCAATAGCTGCTTAACATAAACAAAACAAAACAAAAGATTATGCTCCAAAATACTGTTCTGTTGACAATAACATTTGAAGACATTGATTAGTTGGTGCTGTGATAAGGACAACTTAATGACTGACTGATTTTCTTTTCTTTCTTCGGGAGTCAATTTTTCAAAAAAATAAAATTTCAATGACTTTTTTCACTAAAATAATTCTTTTTTTAATGAAAAACTGTCTATTGGCTTTACGTCCTATTTTTAATGTTCCTAAGGGGTCATCATTAAATATGTAGTGTTTGTCAATACTATCTTAGATCAAGTCTTATACCCACCTATTTATATAACCCCAATCCTTCCATTTCCTGATATATCTGAATACCTATCTTCAGTACACTAGATAACATCTGTGATGTTGGTATTCCAGATATTACTGTGTTGTAACTATTGAAATATGCTGACTTTTGAATAACAACTATATTGCCTTTGCATGTAAGAGCCATGTACAAGAATGAGAATGACACTGTCATAAAGACCTAGTATGCAATCCTGGCCGCATTGGAATCAATGTACAACTGCCAGTGATTTCTGTGGAGTCATGATTCCCCTAAGTTTCCCAAACTCTCTTGATTTCTCCTCAAAACTAAGTGGAATTGGTGCATGATGGCTGTTTGCTAGGCCCAGCGTGCCACTCATTCTGCAGTTCTGTTATTGCAAATGGACTTACACAAAGCTCATCTATGAGTTAGAGATGGACCACTGCAATAGTTACTTCCTTCCAGTCCTGCCAGGTATCCGTCATCACAATGCACACACATATGACTATGCCAACATGTCTGCCCTCAATCTCGGAAAGCATCACAACACCATCGGTCACTCAGTGGTTTTTATGTTGCAACATCGTGGACAAAACCACACTGATGTCAAATGAGCAGGACTCTGAGTAAGGATTTTTATCTAATTTAATGAAATAATCTGAACCATCCTTCACATTCTTGGAGGGGCCATGAAACTGGTTTTTGCAACCCTTCTCTCAAGTTGTGTGACTTATTCCTGGCCACAATTATCCTAGTACCGTGCCCAGGACAAACCTGAAGACGTGTGAAGTAATTCTTCAGGATACACCCAAACAACTGTCACATCCTACGCAAAAAGCTCGTGTGTGTGGGGAAAAAAAACCTACGTTTCTCTTCCCCAATTCCAGCCTGCTGCTGCAGAAGGAGAGCTCAGCTGCTTGCTCCTCTCAACTCTAGTGATTTGTTTACATCTGTTTACATTTTCAAGGCTTTCTTTGTAAGGAACAGATCTGGAATCTTAATTTTGGTGGGGGGTGGGAGAGGAATGAATGCTAAAACTCTCCTTCATTTCTATTATAGGGAGGGCAGAGCTCAGGACCGGACCCTTAGAGATCACTTGTCCGCCACCCCGACAGTGATATCTTACTTGGAATTAAATATGATAATGTAACACACAACTTGCTTGCCCTCCTGGGTAGTCCTCCATCCCAACAGAAAACACTGCCCAACACAAATATGGACTTGCACATGTACATATGTTAATTCAGCCCAGTGAACAAGGCACACTGCAAGGAATATTGGTGTGAGAGGAAAAAAAAATCTTGTGATCCATGAATATAAATGACCAAATAAAACGAAAGGATGTAAAAATGTCAGAGAAACGCCCAGCATAATCAGATCTTGTCAGTGCACTCCACACACACCTTGTAATTACTAACATATTTGGCCGACTGATATATTTTTAACAGAGAAGCAAACCACATTTGTACCTTTTTGATGAGGCTTCTTTTGATCCTTCACTTTTAATTTAAATTCATCCACTGCATCCTTTGCCTAGTGAAACAAGGGAGAGGTGATCTCATTGAGAGTTTTGAAGGATTCTTTTTTTTTTTAAACAAATGCTAAGCAGATCTGTTTCCAACTTTTAGTAAATTAAATAATGGAATAGAAAATATAACCTGCTGGAAACATTTTAAGCTCTTTTCTTCTCTTTTCCTCCCAGTTTCTTTTGACACATGCTCTTCCCTTCCTTTCACAACATTAAACTGCTTTCCCACTTCCTTTACAACAGTGGGAATACTTCCCTTATGGGTGTCAGGATCTCTCCAAGAGGTCAAAGGTTGCCCTGTAGAGGAAATGACAAGCTGTGAAATGTAAAAGAACAATTCCTTCCACATGTTTCTTTGCCCAGGGAGCAGTAAGGGGTTGTCAGCTAGCATCACTTTAGGATGGGCCAGGTCTTTGCATAGCAGTCCTGTCAAAAGTAATTTACAATTAAGACCTGCACAACTGTTTAAAACTTTACAATTCCAGCGAGTTTCAGCAATTATTTATTGATGCTGAGTGGTACAAACTAACATTATGTTGAACAACCAAGGAGGTAGACAGAGGAAAGAAAGGTTGAAAAGCTCTCTAAACTACAAAATTAAATGATAAATGGTATACATGAAAACGGTACCTCAGTATAACATATTTCCATTATAAACCACAGTTCAGGGAATTCAAAAAAATCTCAGCTGTTTTAACTTTTATCCAATTGATACATGTAGCACACAAGCTGTAAAGCTTGATAGCAGAATTTTCCAACAAAAAGTGACTTAGAAAAATGAGTGAGCTATTTGTTTATTGCACAGTGATGAAAACAGGTGTCTTTAAAAGAGTTTTGGAAGGGTTGTGCGGTTGTTTTTCAATCTGGCTGCTTAAGAGAAACAGTGTGTACTTTTGACAACGGAAAATTTTATAGATAGCTAGTGTAGCTACATTCATCTTTCCTGGTGGGATTTGGTCCAAAGACTACAGAGGTCAGGGGGAGTCATTTCATAGTACTGATTTAATGGGCTTCAGATCAGGCCTATCATGACGTTTTGTTATGGACCCAAGAAGGAAATCAGATTCACCAAAAGGTGCATGAATTTCAGTGAAATTTTCAACAGGCTTTAGTTAGAAATCACAAGATAGTATTTTTAGAGAAGTTTCATTTGAGTGCTGGGTTTTATCCCATTTCTAAACTCAAAGCAATACCCCTTTGTGAGAAGCCATGAGTCCTATAATGGTGTGAATGCTACAAGCAGTTCCCCTGAACATTGCAAACTGAAACTACTGAATTTTGCACAGCTGTGAATGAATTCCTTTGAACTAGCTGACATGTTCACATTCCAAATATAAACTAGATAAGGTTCAGCCCTGCACTCCTACTACTACTAGTGTAGTACTACTACTGGTGTAGTCCCCAGGGATTGTGCAACAGATTTTGCAGGGTTTCATGGGAGCCACAAAACCCCACCAAAGGATGATTTAAAAATGATTAACACAATTCCTTATCATGACGACATTCAGAAATGTTTAAAAATGGAGCGGATTGTTTACAGGGGTAAAATAAGCTACAGATTTCACCACAGGCAATACCATCATTAAAACAAATAAACAAAAAAAACCAACCCCAAAATAAGTAAACCTTGGTGTGGATTGGATTTCATAGATCCCACAGTGCAGGCTTCCTTCATATCCATTGGTCCATTAGGTTTCTGAAATAATAGCCTTTATGTTATTGCAGCACTCAGCGTTACATACATAATGGACCAAATTCTACTCTGTTTTGCTGGTGTAAATATGGACTTGTCTTCTTCTTTTATATGGGTGGCTTGGGTAGGTAGCAACAATTATAAATCTGGAGTAATTTCACTGAAAAAAACCTACCTGTAATCTGATAACAGATTTCCTCTCCAGGTGGGGAGAAAAAAGAATATTGCTATTGCTTGGCTAAGAATTGCACAAAAGCTATTCTGCCTCAAAACATTTTGGCACCATTGTTTTGGCATTCTGATCCCTCCCCCAGCCACTTATTTTTTCACCCAGTTCTTAGGTCTTGCATTCTAAACTATATGTTCTCTGGGGTATGGACTAGCTTATTGGTTGGTTCAATACCTAGCACTGAAAGGCCTCAATTTGACTGAAGTCTCTAGATACCACCACAATACAAATATTCCATAGCAACAATAATAAATTAGTAGAGTTACTCTAATGTAACTCTAGAACAAAAGGCAAAATGAGGTTCTAAAAGTCATAACGGCAAGGGATAAATGCACCTTTGATTTTAAAGAGGTTTGTTTTGTTTGCTCATCTATCAAACTATGTGCATAATATGCTTCCAAACTGTAACAGAGAGAAGTGGCACAGAGATGGGTGAGAAACATCTGAAAGGCTGCTGTTTATGTCATAACAAATGCACAGTGGAATTACCTAACTGAGTTTGAGTCAGAGATCAAAAGGGGCTTGAACTTGAGAATCAATACAGAAATGACTGGTATAACCCCTAAAAATATCATATTACTTTAGGGAGGGAGAAAAAGCTGCCCATTATGGGACACTTTCAAATATGAATGACTTAAGAAAGTGTTTTGCACAAACCAAAGACTCTACCCTATTGCTATTTAAATCAATGTGAGTCTTGCCATTAACTTTGATGTGAGCCAGAATGGGCTCTAAACAATGATGTTGTATTTGTGCCTAATGTATAGTTTTCTATGGAGATTCTCTTCCATGAAAAGTTTTGTTCTTTTTAGAATACTAAGCCAGTGATGCCAATTCTGAGAAAAAGGTTTCAGAGCAGGAGAAGATAAGTGCACCAAACTTGCTGGCCTTTTAATCCTATTTTTCTAGGGGAGGTTTTGCTGAAAGAGTTGTATCCTCCATCACATACAACAAACAAATGCCCTTCATGACAAATGAAAGCCAGCAGAGAGGTTTTGGGTCCATTTTTTTGGCAGAGATTCTTAATACTTCCTTTTGGGAGGGAAGATGCAAACAGCAGCAAGAACTTTTCTCAAAAAGGCAACACTTAAAAGCAGGGCTTCTTTTGTGATGGTACTCAGTGGTACTGAGTACTGGCACCTTTTTTTCCACAGCAATGCAGCCCCAGCTCCTGCTGCCACCGCCAGCGGCCCCAGATCCTTGGCCGAGTACCGGAACCATTTTTCTTACAAAAAAAGCACTGGTTAAAAGTCACAAGAGCAGAAAGCCTCCTTCCTCCATGACTCTGAGCAATGGCCAGCTCCCCAAAGGGAAAGCAAGGATGTGGAACCATCACCCTTCTGTGCAGAATGGACATATTGGTGAAGTCATTAGCACAGTGCATCCCATAAATATCCTATGCACATAAGGGAGCTTTGGAAAGGATTGAAATTCCCTAAGCTCTCCCAGGACCTCTGCACTAACCTCAATACAGGACTGTACTTTAAATTAGTTGTTCTCCCCCAAGGGCACACTACACATACCCTGGGAACATGCAGAGCTCTTCCAGGGGGTACACATCAACTCATCTAGATATATGCTTAGCTTTACAACAGGCTATATAGTAAGTGCTTGCAAAGTCAGTTCAAACTAAAATTTCCACAGACAATGACTTGTTTATACAGCTCTCTATACTATACACTGAAATGTGAGTACAACATTTATATTCCAATCGATTTGTTTTATAATGATATGGAAACAATGAGAAAGTAAGCCATTTTTTCAGTATTTGCATGTTGTGACTCTTTTGTATTTTTATGTCTGATTTTGTGAGCATGTAGTTTTTAAGTGGGGTGAAACTCGGGGATATGCAAAACAAATCAGACGCCGGATAGCTACAGTAGTCTAGAAAGGTTGAGAGCTGCTGTTTTAAATAAGCACAATGTAGCCCTCAGCTAGTGGCAGGGATATGTTGGTTTTTGACTTTACCTTCTAAAAACAAGAAAAAAAATCAGAGTTAGGACTAAAATGCTTTCCCTTGACCTGCTCTATTTTGTTTTGATTTTGCACAGCACATCTGGTGTGGATATGTAAGATCACTCACTATTTAGACTACCACAGTGGAGTGAGTTAAAGACAGAGCATCAGTCTTTATTTTAGAATGTTCTCCCTTTTTCTGGTTTGCATCTCAACCTTAATGTCATTTGAACATGGCTTTTTGCAGTTTAACAGATACAGTACAGTATTTATAGAGCATATCAATGTGCAACAGCTTGCCACAGATCATAAACACATTTTTCTGTTGGAAATGTTGAAATCGTGATTTTCACCATGTGATCTCCAGTTCCCTAAGGTTTACTCCTTTAATTGTAAATAGCCAGAAAGTCATCAAGCTAGCATTTAATAAACTTTTAATTTGAAATGGATTACCACATGTTGTGTTTGTTTACCCATTATTAAATCTCTTAGCAACATATCACCAACAGAAACAGCGTACTGTAGCATTGCACAGATACATTAGAAAACAAACCCATGGGGGTTATTAACAGCTAATAATATTTTCAAAGAAGGCTTCAAGAAAAATAAATAAATATAAACAATGTAGAGAATTATTCCTAGAGATTTTGGCTGTGTAAATCTACACTAGCTGAAGAATACAGATCCCCCATGAACAGTTTATCAGCCTCCTTCAGAGATCTATGTATAGACCAGCACATGCACTAATGCTACTCTGCAGTTCTCTAAACTATGTCATTTGAAACTTTTTTGATATGCTTGTGATAGGTTTTGCGTGTGTGTTTTTGTCAATGGCACCTGGCCACATAAACATATTTTTCAGCTTGTGTATGTACATGAGGTGAATCATGGTGGGGATAGGCTTGGAATGTAATGGTTTAGCAATCTCTGTATTTACTTGGTAAATTATAAATGATTTGGGGCATTACATCTTGAATTCCACACCCGAATGCCACACAGAAGTAGCTGTCTGCCTCTGGAAGAGAAAGTTGCTGGCCGCTGCATATAAGTTATGCAAAGAGTTCTTACTCTATTTAGTATACGTCTAAGTGCTCACAGTTGCAGATACCACAAGCCATATAAATCCCCATGGGACCACAGTATAAGTTCGGCTGGTCTCCAAAGTGGCCCAGTTATAATAGTTTTCAGATATATTGCATAACTCATCTCTCTTGTCCATGCCTCAAGCATAATTTTTTCAGGCCCAATACAAACTTGTAACACAGGAAAGTAATGGGGGCTGCAGCCTGTGCCAGGCCCCCCAGGGCCTTTCAGCCCCATAGAGTGTACCTTTCAACCCCTCCATGTGAGGACCCTACCCTTGCCCAGTGCTCCATGTCAGCAGCTTCCCTCTTCTCACCTCACATTTCCAAATTAAGTATCTCAGTCTTCTGTACATGTTGACTCCAGCTTATATGCAGGTTGTCAACTTTTCTGACTCCCTTCCTTTCCTTCGCCCCAGTCTTTCACCTATGGACAAGTTTTTGTTTTGTTTTTGTTTTTCTTGTTCTCAAACAGCTAAGGAAACTTTATGTTCAAATGATTTAATGTTTAAGATGTGCATATTGAGACACAAACAGAAAGCAGTTGCTACTGTCAAACTGCAACCACCAACTAACTAACTCAGGCAGCATGGGGAAGGGCCTGCATGAAAAAGAAGAGGATGAGTCTTGGTCTACCAGCATCTTCCCACATGCTTATATAGAAAAGTCAGCAATGGAGCAGAGTACTCTTACATCCTTCTAATGTTTGTCTTTATGGGGGAGCAGCAGGATCTATTTGGGTGGAAACTCTGGTGTCTGGTCAATAAAAGAACTAGATAAGTTCATGGTGGATAGGTTCATCAATGACTGCAGCCAGGATAGGCAGGGATGCAGTCCCATGCTATAGGTGTCCCTAGCCTCTGTTTGCCAGAAGCTGGGAGTGGATGAGAGGGCATGGATCACTCAGACTCGTAGGCTATGTTTACACTTGTAATTTTAAGGCGACTTAGCATATCCACACTTAAATTTAAAGTCGACTTAGGGGGGAACTTACAAAGTCGACCTAGAGCGTCCAACTGGACGCTCTAGGTCGACTTCTTGGGGCTAGGGGGACCTTGGGCAGGTCCACGGTGCCAGGGGGGACACCCCTTGCCCAGTACCAGGGGGCTCAGCCTTTGCCCCATTGTACCAGAGTACAATGGCGCAAAGGGGGACAGGGACCCTGGCAGGGCATAGGGGAAGGGTGGGCAGGGCTCTGCCCTGCCCTCCCCCTGCCCCCCTGGCAGGGAGGGCAGTGAAAGAGTCCTGGAGTAGCCCTAAGTCGACTTAGGGCTACTCCGGGTCTACACTGGCTTAAGTCGACTTTAAAAAGTCGACATAAGCCTAAAGTCGAACTAAAAGTAGGTTTAGTAAAGTCGACTTAATTTTCATTAAGTCGACTTTATTTTGCTTAAGTCAACTTAAGGAAACTATAGTGCAGACGCAGAGTAAATTAAGTCGACTTAAGCAAGCTTAAGTCAACTTAATTTACAAATGTAGATGCACCGATAGACTCTAAGGTCAGAAGGGACCAATATGACCATCTAGTCTGACCTCCCACACAATGCAGGCCACAAAACCTCACCCACCCTCTCCTGTTAGGAACCTCTAACCTATGACTGAGTTATTAAAGTCTTCAAATCAATGACTGCCTGTTCTGATCACTCCTTCTGAAGCACTTGGCATTGGCCACTGTTGGAAGACAGGACACTGGGCTAGATGGACCCCTGAGTCTGACCCAGCATGGCCATCCTTATGTTCTTATTGTCAGTGAGGCTGCTTCATGAGATTCAGTGAATATGTCTACACTGCAGCTGGGAGCAAGCCTTGCAGCCTGAGTGAACAGACTCTTGCTAGATTTACTTGACCTACTGTGCAGTTTGGATGTTGTGGCTCTGCTGGAGGACTCAGACTCCTCCTGGGCTCAGATCCAGGGACTCCACCCACATAGAATTTGAGCCACAATAGTAGGAATTACTGTAGTGCCGAAGTAGGCAAACTATGTCCCACCTGAGCCTTTCTTTCAGCCCACCAGCTGGGTCTGGCTGCCAGCCTGGAGTGCAGTGACTCCAGCTGCTCCCCACTTCCAGCCAGGTGGCCTTGCCACTCTCCCACCACATGGTTCCTAGCAGTACCTTGGCTGGAGCATGGTGGCTGCCCCGCCCACTCCCCAGCTCCACCACTTCCTTCAGTGGGCAAGCCCAGCGGCACCTTAAATTGAGCACAGCAGCTGCTCCCCACTCCATCCCTTTCTCCTGTAGGCCCAGTAGCTGCTCCCCCCAGAGCACAGTAGCCACTTCCCCCAGGGGCCAGGAGCCATGGCATTTGGCTTCCCTTTCCTGGTTCCCCCTCCCAGCTTCACCCCTTCACTCTACGGTATCAAAAAAAGTGAAAATCAATGCAAAATATCAGGGGGGGGAGGAGGTGGTAAAAAATAAACAGTTAAAAATTCCCCCTTCCTAGCTTCACCCCTTTCCCCTATGGTACCAAAAAAAAGTGCAAAAAAATTTGGAAAAGAGAAGAAAAAAGAACGGTACAAAAAAACACTGTAAAAAGAACAATGCAAAAAAAAAAGTGGACAATGCAAAAAAGTACAAAAAAGAACAGTGCAAAAAAATTGGACAGTGAATAGGTTTTATGTTTATATTAATGTTTATCTGTTTACATTTATTTATGTGTATGTTACCTGCAATAGGGTGGGGGGGTGAGGAAAGGGGCAGGGCTTGGAGGGGGTGTGACTACCCTTCCCACCCCCACCCCCCTTCTCCTGCCTCTTTCCCACCATGTGAGCGGAGGAATGGCTGCTCCTCCTCCAAGCCCCACCTCTTCCCATGTCCATCTCTGACCATGTGCAGCCCACCATACATGCACTCAGGCCAAAAAAATTTCCCACCCCTGCTGTAGCACCACCTATAATACATATCGATCAATATTACCTAATGGGGACATTTGGGGGCGATACTAATTTGGAAAAGAGAAATGGCTAACCAACCTTGCAAAGATACTAAGGAGCATCTTGAGGGAGTACCTGGATGTAGCCATGAGCTTTTGAATTCATCTTCTTGTCCCCCAGATATTTTTATCTTGTCTGAAATTCCATTCATCTCAGTAATGTTTGAAGATGCAAGAAATTCAGGTGCGAGCTGGAGGGATGTCTCATATGTCTTCTGCTCATCTGAATACAGTGGTAGTTTTAAAATCTAATAAAAGAGAAGTCTATTATCTGAATAGATCAGCATGCCACAAAATCAAGATGTCTTTATTCTTATTCTGTTCTTAGGATTTGTCTACACTGCCCCATCCTGAGGACAACAAAGGTGTGTATAGCTATGTACACCAAAGTGCTGTTCTGTAACACCCCCGTGTTCGCATTAACTCAGTCCTCATCAAACTGCAATATATAAAGGTTCTGAGTTCACATCAATGAAGGGCTGCTCAAAGAAAACTAAATTAACGCAAACTAGGAACCTTCTAGCTCATCATTCTTGCCTTCAAGAGCCAAGTGTAAAACATATCATCTCTTCTGTATTTCTGCCCTGCTTTGGAAGGCAGGCTGCATGCCTCAGAAAACCACATCATAACCAAAACTATAAGCAAACTGTGGCAGCCACTACTGATCCAAAAAATCATTACTTTCTAACAACCTTACTAACAGTCTAGTTTCAAAATCCATCTCTTTTTGTTGATTTTTTTTCCTGAAACACAAATGAGGACATAAAATATGTAATAGCTTTATAAAATTTAAAATCTCTTTAAAATTTGGTATGAAATAAAAGATCTCAGTTATATCTATTGCCCTGAATCTGCAATTCCCAAGAACATATTCCCATTTAAGTCAAGCTCATAGCTCAGACTCTTCTTAATCAAGGACATAGTTGCAAGTGAATTGAGACTATGTAACCTATTCTGCATCAAGGTTAGTAAATATTCAAATATACAGTACCTAGCACAGTGGGGCCTTGATCTCTATCTAAACAATTATTGTACTGTAATCTGTACTACAATATACCTCAATTGTGTTTAAATGTTTAAGGGTCCAACCCTGCACCCATTCATCATTCACTGAAACCAAAGAGATGATTTAAATGACTGCACATGTGCTATAAGATCAAGCCAAGAATAAGAATAGCAAAATAACATACTTCTTCTTCCACCTCATAATCAACTGACTTGATATGAAGTAATAATCAACATTTCAATTCATTCTACTCTTGTGTTGTAAATATTTTAACACTGGTAAAAACAGATAACTCTGGCTTTAAGTGTGTCTGCAGAACATTGGAATCCATGAGGAGGGCACTTGAAATGTAAGATAGGCATAAGGCTTCTTAACACAAACCTGAAAATAGAGGTTACATAACCAGTTGTCTAAATCCAAAGAAATCTGATTTTCAATTTTTTTGAAGCGGTCAAATTTGGAATCATAATGACCTCTGAGAAAAGGACATTTAAATTTCCCTTCCAAAGTGTTGAAATGATTATCACATAAAGGAAAAGCACCCCAGCCAACTACGCGGTCAATATAAGTATTGATCTCATGAAGAAGAAAGAGTTCAAAGACGAGTATCATCCCTGGTTTCACCTCCTTTTTAGCAGGTAGAACCTAACAAGAGATAAAAAGTAAAGAAAGTATCCGTTATGATCAGAGAAACAATTTCCTTTCTCACACTATGTCTTACAACCTTTAGACCAATGACCTAGTTTAACCCCTTAAAGAACACTTCACTCACACATCTGAATGATTTTCATCACCTGTCTGATCAAAAGTGCTGTGTTGTATATTTTATTCATGCTGTAACATGAGTTTTCTTAAAGGCTTTCTACCTGACTTTTCTAATAAGCATGGGATAGTTTTCATTATTATCAAATGTTGGATAATAGTCAATAGAGCATTTTAAAACAAACTAATAGTTGAATCTGTGTAGACCTTGAGACTCTTGTAGGACACTGATCGAGTCTACTCCAATTACCCTCAAGGGTTATTCTGTTTGGCTCTTGGGGATTGTAATTTGATTTTAGGCTGTTGAATTACAGAAGACAAAGGTGAGTGATCAGAGAAAATTGCTTGCTCAGGGTCTTGCATCCTCAGTGCTCACATTACTTCCTGAAATGCATTGGACTGTTGGTAGTAGGTGCAGGAGCTTCTGGCGGATTCAGTCATCCTCTGCTCACTCCCCGCCCCTCTTCTCTAATGTAAAAAATAAAAAAAATAAAAAAAAAAAGAAAAGCAGGAAAAGCTTTCCTTGCTGTTTCTCCACTGCAGTCACAGCAGAGAGGCACAGTGCTGCATGCAGAGAGAGGAATTAATTAAAAACTTCCTGAGGACTGCAGGCAGGGGAGGAGACTAGAGAAACCAGAAAAACAAGATTAGAGCTACTCACTGGCTACAGAGAGCTAAATTTGAACTGTAGACTTTAACCTCAATGCTCCGCCATTTGTAGGAGTGGGAGTTGGCAGGTCGAATTACAGCTCCATTTTTTTCAAATATACTACTCTGACAGTGGAGACACAGGCTGTAGAAGGTCGAGGGAAGCAGCATTATGTCGACCTTCACTGTCAGGGTAGACCAGGACTCGGCCTATGCAGTTTTGGAATATTCATCTATTTTGATTTCTCTATTGTATCCACTAAATAAAGCTTTCCCCAGTCTAAGGGGTGGAGTCATAAATTCCTCTCAACACACTGATGTGAATTATATTGATTGATAAATGAGATGCAGCCTCCTTCCTCAAATGGGGAGCCCTTCTGATGAGGCATCTGACTACCGAAGTAGGAGTCATTAAGGACCATGGGGTAGTAAAGTCCCACCACAGTAACACATTGGTAATTGCAGTTCTAATGTTGCATGGGGTAGCCGAAGCTGTTCTCATAATCTTTGAGACATGTAAAGTGTTACTCCAGTCCCAGGGCCCAGCTAATATTGGGTTCCCACGACAAGACCTGCAAATCAAGGATGAAGTAATATCCCTGAAGTAATTAATATATTTAAATCCCTTTGCAAATTTTCCTTTGTGAAGCAATTCAAATTCAGAAAAGAAAGTCTGATCCTATGCCCAAATTTTTACCTTGTTATTGAAGTAATTTAAAGTTTGACCTTGTTCCTCTTGAACAGGACCCAGCCCTTAATTAATTTTAGAAAAAAAAATGAAACAAAAAACCCTAGGGTAGTAACATTACATGTATAGGATTGATGCAGGTTCTGTTTTTCCCAAGATCATCCTATTTTTGAGGTAGCTGTCCTAGGACATATGTACGGTTGCATAGTACACACTGCCAGTTGTCCAGTTTTAGGGGCTCAGGATCATCATGGATGTCCTATTATTTTTGTACTTTAGAGGAGGTAACCCTACGCATATAATCACCACCCCACCCCAACAGACATGCTGAAAGACATGACATTACCCAGGGCTCTGGAGAGTACAGGAGGAACAAGTAATCACACTGCTTTCAAAGAAGGTACATCATCTGCTCCCCTCTGTTTCTAATCAGTTCTGCTGGATGCTATAGGACAGGGGCTGGAACCTCATCCACCCATCCCTCTTAGAGTTTTGCAGTATTTGAGTGCCTTCTGTCTATTACTGCCCCCTTGACAAATGTTAATAATAGTGGCAACACTTGCTCTGTAGAGTCCTTCTGCGCACTGAGTGTAAGAACTTCTGCTGTGCCCAGCACCTGCTCTACAGACAAGGTGGAGCGAGAGAGACTCATTTTCCTTCTCTCTCTCCTTTGTGCACTTGTATATGCTTCGATGAAGACAAAATTTTCAAGAGTGCTCAATGTTGTTGGGTGTCCCAATTTTTAGGTGTTCAATGTGACACACCTTTAACCCTTTTTGAAAGCCAGGCCCTTTTAAGGAGTTTCAAACTGAGTACCCAAAAAAGAAGATACATACAATCACCAGTAACTTTTGAAAATCTTAGCCTAAATAATATTGTGCCCTTAATACTTTTAACTGGTATGGATTTCTTCACTCAGATGAAGTTCAATAGTCCATATAGCTTGTCTAATTGAAATATTTAAATAATGTTGCATTCAAGAACATTTAGCTACACACATCTGAGGAAGCAACTTCCATTCATTTTAAAAAATATATTGGCATTCATTCTTTTTTCTAGCTTGCATGATAGACTAGATAACAGGCATAGATTGAAAGCAAGCTACTAGGTTTTCTTTTTTTTTTCTTCTCTGGAATGATGGACTCTACTCATACCAATAACAGAAATGTTATCAAGAGCAATGCTACATGTCTATAGTTGTAAAGTTTCTTAAAGGGGGAATATTAATTATTATTTAAAAATACAAAAATTTGTCTTCCTGTTTCAGGTTATAAACTGTGATTAGATGACAGCAAAAGAGGGGAAATCATTTAAGGAAATCTCTGAAAATTATAAGTATTGTCACTATGTAGGTGTACTTTACATTAATTATGTAAATATATTCTAAGACTTTGTGTAGGCTTAAAAAGAAACAGAAGCATCTGTTGAAAAATGCCATAACCCTGTGGCAGCTGCTATTAAACCATTAACAGTATCAGGTTTCATTTAAACCAGATTTACCATTTTCTATAACAGCCCGTGGGAAAGCTAAAAACATTAGGCACAAATTACTGACAAAAGAGCTCCTTAATCAAGCCATACATTTCATTTGGCTAGTCGGGCGCTAGATAGTAACCTTTGTGATACAAATAAAAAAAGTGATTACAAGGCTAAGGTCAGAGAGAATTATCTATACTGTTGAAAAGTTTTAAGTTTAAACAGATGAAATAATTGTTATATCACAGCAGATTTTTAGTCTATTTGCTTATTTGTTGGAAGGGGAGAATTACTATATTTTTATGATCCTCTAATAAGAAAGTAGTCCTCTGCCATAATGTCTGTAACAAACTGGATGGTGGCTATGCAGCTGGTATGAGTGGAAAAGAAGTTATTTACCTGATAGTAAGAGGGGCTCTTCAAGATGTGTTGTCCTTATGGATATTCACTATGGGGGCACAAAGACCAGAAGATTCTTCAGTAACGGTGTCCTTTGCTCTGCACTTTAGTCCTGTACCTCCTTGTTCTCTAAACCAACAGCATAAAATCCTCTCCAGGTCCTGCTCTACCATGAATAACTCTAGGAAAGGATCTGAGTGGAGGGAAAGGAGGCGCATCATGCAGTATCCATAGGGATCACACATTGAAAAGAACTCCAGTTATTGTAAGCAAGTAACCTTTTTTCTTTGAGTGGAGGTCCCAATGAGTACTAACTGTGAGTCACTCACAAGCAGTGCTTGTTGAGGAAGGAATTTTTGGATGTGGGATGGAAAGGAATTCTATAGAGTAACCAGAGGAGATGATCTCTAGAATCTATCTTTCCAGTGTGACAAACTGACACATTGAGTGGAAATGGGCCGGCTGGCCATAAAAAGGGTTGGATGTCCTGAAGTGGGGTGAATGGTTGGGATTTCTCAGAAGACCACCAAAATGATTTCTTGGTGAAAAGTTGGGAGTGAGTTGGAAATGATGGTGGTGCATTTTGTCTGCTTCAATATATTTTGCCTGCTTCCTGGGAGGCAGGTCGGTCCCCTGGCAGTAGAAGAGTTGACTAACTGAGCATTGCCTATAGAAAGGAGGAGTTGAGCACTTCCTCTATGAGGCGAGGATGTTTGTTCCCAAGAAACAGAAGATTTCCTGGGAGGCTTTAGAGGTATGTAATGACTTGTCTGTATTTGTACTGACTTGATTGCTTTCCTGGTTTTTCTCTGTAGCCTGTACTTCCTTGAACTCAAGAGGAGTGATGGCATGAAGCCTGCATCATGACAGACAAAGTCATCATGGAGTGAGAGTCCATGTCTACTGCTTCTAGTGATTCATGAAGGGAGACCTTACCAGTGAGCTTGCCTTCATTGAGAATTACTTGAAAATTAATAACTGAGCTGCTGGAGGAGCTTTTTTGTAAACTCTATCAATTTGATATAGTTGTTAAAATTATAGTTGGATGTAATTTCCTGATAATTCACTATGTGAAATTGAAAGCTAGCAGAAGAGAAACTCTTCCTTCCTAGGAGATGCTGTTTCTTTGCTTCCTTGTCAGAAAGTGTGGACCTAGACTGGTGCAATCTGCTGCATTCAGCAGAACTTGACAGACAAGGAGTTTGACGTAATGGGGGAAAACAAAAATTATGACTGCTTAGATTGAATCAAATATCTTTTATTCTGCCATATTGAGGGTCAAAGTACAAGTTGCTGAGAGTGATGGCACACTGTTTTGGCCTCATTAACAAGGCACACCACCAGACCTGTCAACTGGAGGATGTCCAGAAGCTTGTGTGAAGGGTCCTGAACATCCTTTAGGGAGATATGGAAAGAGTCCCCAATCCCTCCTGAAGTGGTCCGGAAATCACTTGAAATCATCAGAAAAGGAAGGGTGAGGCCAGTACCTCATTGGTAAACGAGGAAGAGAAAGCCACAACTGGGGGTGGAGCAGGTCTGGCTGCTTGGAGTGTTCCTCTTCCTCACAGTGTTCCAGAAGGAGCTGTGGTTCTTCCTTCAGATGTGACCCCTGCTCTAAATCTAGCTGACGTGTTCTCAGGTCATGAGGTCTGAAATAAGGGTCCAAATCACCTCAGTAGGCCCATATGGATATGGTGGCAATGTCCATGGGGCAGGGTACTATTGCTCTCAAGCCTTGGAGTACTGTTAAGAGTGTGAGGGTGTTTGTGAGTGTCCCAAATTCCTATCAGGGCCAATCTGGCATTCCGAGATGGTTGGAAGTGCTGATGGCCTGGCCTCAGATCTGTCAAAGGAGTCCGACTCTACCACTACTACAGGTGGAGCTGCTGCTACCATGTATCCAGTGGTAAGGAAGCTGGTAGTTGGAACTGACAAATAACACACTGACAGTGGAAGCAGCTCAGCACCATAGTTGGTGGACAGAATCAGAAAGCAGTGCATCACCAGTGTATGCACCTCTCTGATTATTGGCCAATCTACATTATTAGGTCATCATCAAGGATAGGCTTAAATTCCAGCAAGGGAGGTTTAGGTTGGACATTAGGAAAAGATTCCTAACTGTCAGGATGATTAACCACTGGAATAAGTTGCCTGGGCCGGTTGTGGAATCTCCATCATCGTAAGTTTTTAAGAGCAGGTTAGACAAGTACCTGTCAGGGGTGGTATAAGAGGGTACTTGGTCCTGTCATGAGTGCAGGGGACTGGACACGATGACCTTTCATGTCCCCTTCCAATTTCTATGGCTATGTCTACACTTACCAAAGTTGGTTCAAATTAGTTAATTTTAGTTAACTTAATTCGAACTAGCAAATTTTAGCTCGACCTGAGCAAGTGCTGTGCACAGCACTTGCTTAGTTTGAATTAGTCAATTGCATTAAGCTCAATGTGCCGGTTAGTTCGAACTAAACGCTTAGTTCGAATTAACATGGCCACATTGGGTTAATTTGAACCAACTAGTTCAAATTAACCCTTACTTCAAAACGTATAAACAAATTTATTAGTTCGAATTAAGGAAGCCCTTAATTCAAACTAATGAAAGCCTAGTGTAGCCAAGGCTTAAGTTAGTTTGAATTAAGCTTCATTAATTCGAACTAACTTGCCAGTGTAGACATAGCCTATGATTCTAAGGATGAGATAAGGTATAGCAGACAGGAGTAAGAAGTGTTTCTGCCCCTGGGAGGCACCAATGGTGCACACTTGGCTTGGGCAATATATAAGTCGTTCTTTCCGTAGTGCAGTTCCATTAGTGCAGTCAGTGATTAATCCCTTCTCTCTCTTGCAGGTACTAGGGTCAGTCCTGCTCTCTGCACAGGTGATAGTTTTGGAGTGACTTGGCCCTCAGTACTGTCAAGACAGACCAGAATCAGCGGCACAAAGGCCCTCAGGTTTGGGGGATAAAGGAGTAGGAGAGACAAGCTCCCTTTAGGAGTCTTAGATGAGAATTTCTCCCCTTTTTATGGGAGTGTTCGTCTTTATCTGCTTCTTGTTTCTGGCTGATAGAGTCTTTAGATCCAGGTTCTGGACTTTAGACTTAGGTTCTGGCATTAGAGAACATTGGGTCCAGATTGGCTCTACTTGGTGACTCTGACCACTGTAAAGGTGGGTCAGTGAGCCCAGGAGTAAGTTGGGGCCTCATGGAGAGGTCCTTCAGGTGTCTTTGCAACTGAAATTAATGGGATTATAACATCTGAGGACAGAGGGAGGGACAGATCTCACACTTGGAAGGAATGTGTTATTTCCTGAGGCAATATAAGCAGGAGTTCTGGGAACTGCTAGCCAGGAAGACCTAGGGAGAGCCACACAGCATTTGAAGCATGAGATCTTGGGCATGTTAAATGCCCTGAATGGAGAGCAGAGAGGCACAAATATCCAACATATTATTAACTAGATACTAAAACTAATGATAAGAAGGAAAAATTAACTGCTGTTGTAACCCATGTGCCTAAATGAGAAACTCTCTCTCTTTAAGGGATCTCTTGGGGCTGGGTTACTGTTACTGGGCAGATTTAGCTGCCCAGAGCCAGAAACTTCTGGAACAGGAAGTGGCAGCACTGAGCATGCTCCACAAGATTTTCTGCTTCTGGTTTCATCAGATGCCATGAGAGCAGCAGCCACAAGAGTTGTATGAGAAGAGCCCATGTGCTTAGTGTGTGGCTGGGAGAAGCTGAGCCAGGAGTGAACAGCAAGATGTTTTCTCCTCACTCTGGAGCATTTTGTAGCAAAGTTTGTGCACATGTGTATGTGACTGAGGGCTGGTTAACCAGTGAGCTGACTGGATGGTGCTGTTTCCCGAAGAGAAAGAGAAGCCTGCCTGGATTTCTACTGAAGATTCCTGCAACCAAGGAAGAAAGAGGAGCTGCTTCTTTCAACTCAAGCCTTGTCGACTTGGTGAACAGAGACTGAAACTGAGATTTGGGGTGAACTTCACCTAAATTTTGGGACTCTTGGGTATCTTTCTCACAGTGTTCCTGTGGGGACTTCTGTTTACATTCATTTTGTTTCACATTGTTTTCTTAGGATAAGATTTATTAAGTTAATAGTTAATCAAGTTCATTATGTTTGTTCTTAAGTTGTATTTTAATGTGGGAGGGTAACTCTGAGCAATCTTTGCTGAGTCCCTTAGGGTGCATCTACACTTACAAATTAAGTCGACATAAGGAGGCTTAAGTCAACTTAAACTACTCTGCATCCACACTGGGCTTTCCTTAAGTTGACTTAAGCATTTCCTTAAGTCGACTTAAGGAAAAGTTAAGTTCACTTAATAACACCTCGATTTAGGTCGACCCAACGTTTAAGTCGACCTTATCAGGTCAACTTAAACCAGTGTGGATGGGGATTAGCGCCTAAGTCGACCTTATTAAGTCAACTTAAAGCATTAAGTCAACTTAATAAGGTCGACAAGGGGCTATGTCTACACTAGAAAAGTTAAGTCAACTTTGTTAGGTCGACTTAATAAGTCACCTAAAAGTCGACCATATTAAGTTGACTTAATAATGTCGACTTAACTTTTCAAGTGTACACATAGCCTTAAAGAGTGGATTCTGGGTCTCCAGCTGTTCCTCATAGGAGTTGGGGTTTTATTTTATTATTATTATTATTTTAGGCACTGGAGAAGGGCTATTAAATGAATTCCAGCCCACCCAAACGTTACACTGACAGTAGGAAACCCTGATTAAAAGGAGATATTAGCAAAGCTGAGGACACTGAGGAGTTCTGTCTTGGACCACAAGCAGTAGAAAAGAACTAGACACACAATTTGTGCTGTCACTTATGTTCTTGGTTTGGAGCATGAAAACACACACAAATGGACTGATGTATACTGGTACTGAAGAATCTTCTCATCTCAGGAGCATTGAATGCATGTATACCACAATGAACATCCACAGGGACCACCACTTGAAGAAGAACTAACTTATCATGCTGACCAGTGTCATCTCTATGTTTCTTTGTACTCCATTATATCCACTTGTATCTTTTTATATTCCTAGATTGTAAGCTGTTCTGGACAGGAAGCATCTCTTTGTTATATGTTTATACAGAGCCTAGCACAACTGGATCAGGGCCTGCAGTCTCTACCATAATTCAAATAAGAAAATAATGATTTTGTAATCCACTGTTGGTGCTACACTTTATTCCACCAAAGACTGTAATTCTCCTCTTCACTTTTATTCTACAAGCACAGGAGTTTTTACATGCAAACTACAGATTTCCGTGTGATTCATATTACTATGTTAGTATGAATGACACACTTAGTGTGTACCCTCTCTACTTAAACACACCAATCAAATAAAGAAAAGGTTTTCACGTGCCACAGATTCACACATGCAAAACTATGGGGCAAATCTATATATGCTACTCCATCCTGATATATGAAACTTTTGCCTACTCTTCCATGGGCTTTAGATTAGGCACTAAAAATATTGCCAGTTGTGCAACATGTGCATCATGACCACATCCAAGTGAGCAGCTAACGCTAAGGAAAAGTAAGGCTTCAGCAGGAGAGCTCTGAAAAGAGAGACCCTCCTCTTTATATCTCTACTAAATCTATCTAAGACAGACAAAATTTCGATGGAAGTCAGTGGGGTGTAAAAACCTTCCATATCAGTATTGTGTCTTATACTCATTTTCCACTAGAGCAATGGACTCCACAAGGTGCAAGGCAGTGATGAATAAAGGCTCTGTGTGTGTGTGTGTGTGTGTGTGTGTACGCATACGTAAAATGCCTCGTGTTCTGCAGTGAACAGCATTGCATTTAATTGAATTAAATCATAGTAAACTAAAATTATCTGTTGTCACTTCTTCTGAATTCAACTGTTTTATATCAGTTTTATTGTAATATATCTTGCTTCTCCATATGCCACAATAATTTCAACAAAGCAATCATTTACTTTAGAGAGAGAATGAAATGAATTTGAATATTTCAGTTTGGGTAAGTGTTTTTGTTTTGTTTTGCTCCAATTTACTCATGAGGTTTGCTTGGTTAAACTAGAGATAAATCTTTGCTTGCTTGCTTTCTGTTTTTTCCCCAAGAATTGAACTTGAGAGAAAAATGAGCACAGCCTATTACTTTTGCAGACCCCAGTACCTAAGCCACAGTACACAAAGAGGTGTGACTTTTAAGCATCTGTCACTTGATCAGATTAAAGACTACCAAAATGAGCTAAAATAAAGATTCAAACAAATTTTGGTAACCTTTGAAAATGAAAGAACCTTGCAATGTAAAATTATTAGCAGCTAATTATTGCTGACAACATGAACGAACCTTTCTGACACTCAGATACAGATAGAAAGTCTTCCAAAAAGGAGACACTACTTAGCAAACCATCTCATTAACAAATAAGCATTAAACTAAACTAAAATAAGACTCATCTACTTATTTATGCTGAACCTCGATAAGGCTAGAGATTTCAAAATAAGACAGTTATTGCTAGAATGAAGTGAGACTTTTACAAGCAGATTTTAGATCTTCCTTGTGTATGTGCATATAGGAAGAAGAAAAAATAATCTTGGAAATGTTTATATAACTTGGAAATAAATTAAAGGCCAGAGGGCTGGAAATGGAAATCTGTATCCAATAAACAGAAGTAAAAATAAAAGGTCACATAATGAAGCTGGGCAAAAACAACATGCATCTGTTTGGAATGGAGAGTCCTAAAGACCTAAAAGGTTGGGAGCTATGGGATTCAGGGAAACTCTTTTTCTGCACAAAGATGGAAAGAAATTGACATGCAGAGCAGACAAGCAGCATGGGAATGGTACTCTCCAGCTCATTTTCATCTCTGATGCTTTTGGATATTATTTACTAAACATAGATATTGTGCAGTCAACCTTCTCCCTTGGATGTTGCAATCAATGACTGGACCCTGGATTGTGAACGGGCTGCACCTGGAAGAGCAGGTAAAAGGTGTCTGAGCAAAGGTGGTTAAAACTCATCTGCTAGCTATTCTGATCTTGATGTTCCTGATGTAGGCAGGACTGATCTCTGTACACTTCACCAAATCCAAAGGCTGCTTTATCTTAGGCCAAGCTGCAATGGCCTCAAGGGACTGAAGCAGCCAAGGAAAAGCACAGCATAAGATCCTATTTGCCACAACTCCTTCTCTTTGTTATGCTGCATACAGTGCATGTTAGTCTCTGCTTCTGTTGCTAACTGCCCCTGCACACCTACTGTCCATTCTGTTCTATTCTTTGACAAGGAGGGTGTAGTAATGTTGAAGTAGCCAACATTAACCTTCCTGAGCATGTCTCCGGGATTCCCTGGTACCAGTAACTATGGGAGTCAATGGATATTGACCCCTGTCATGTGATGAGACTGTTAGCCTTTGAAATCTGACCCTGCTCAAGTGACTGGGACCAGGAAATAAAGTTAATTTCTGTTACTACCATTCCAAAATATGTTGGGTATATATTAAGGGCCACTATTGTGAATTTCCTTATCACTGGCAGAGCATGAGATTATCAAATTTGGATGTCCTTAACAACAAGCTGATTCTTTCATATCAGTAGGTTATTGAGGTGACCAAACCAATCCCCACCCCCTACATCTGAACTCTCTTGCCTTTGAAATCTCTCTGCTACCTACAGGTTTCAGCCCACTCCTATGGCAGACCAAAGTGTACTTTATGTCTAATCTATATAACTAAACCACAGTTGTATATATGCACGGAGGGACGTGGACGCAGCTCCTGCGCGCACATATAACTGACACAGCTATGCGCACGCAGCAGCTGAATCCACGTCCATGCCGTGCATAAGCCTGTGGATTAGATAGCTCGCGCACACGGCTGCGCTCCCGCCCACCCAGCGGTGATTACCATTCTTCAATTTGCGATTCTTTAGAGAATCGGGGGTTTACTGGTTGGCTACTAACACATTATGCTCTACATTTAAAGATTCGATTGTGCTCAAGCAAAGAGCTGCAACATATATAGCTTGAATTAACATTAAAATATGCTAATGGAACATTGAAATTTTATGCCAAAGCTCAACATCGTGGACCTAATGAGTGTTCAGAAATCTGCCAGACCCAGAACGTATATGGGAGATGGTAATTGGCTGCAGAATATTAGAAAATCTCTATCTCTGAGCAGACAATGACCCCTCCATGCTCTAGGAGAGACATGACAATGATTTATGGCTGGAATAGATGACAGTATCTATGCCAATAAAGTTGTTCTATATAAAGATTGGACAAAACAGACATTAACAGAATGTTCTGCTTGGCCTACAATGGAATGCATCCTGTTTACATCAGTATTCCAAGAGTGAAACACTCCTGTGCAGAGGGCTATACAAGGCCCTGGCACCACTTGAATCCCATTTAGGTCTTCAAATTAGGGTTTAAATAGGAGTGAAAGTGCTGCATATTCACAATGCCTCTTCCCATTGGTGAATTTCTCTCCAAATGTCAGGGAGCTACACAGAGACCATAGAACTAATGAGGCCAAAATATAGCCCCTTTGAAATTATTGGCAATAGATATGCTTTCCAAAGAAGAGTTTGAAAATTAGATTCTTAAATATAAAAAAAATAAAATAGCCATGGGAATAAATATTTGTTTCTCCTTTATAAAATCATTGTAAAAATGTTCCTAAATAGGGGCAGGTATCTGTGTGAGGCTAATAGTTTCATTCACTCAAAAATTCATGAAGTAGCGTATCATCCCAAAACTGAATGATTCTATCCAGGGAAAAAATATAAGATGTTTAAGAAAGATGAATTCAAACTGGAACAGGCACAGAGAAGAGCTATAAGCATGATCGATGAATTGGAATACCTACCTTATGAGAAAAGGCTTCAAGAGCTTAGCTTGTTTAGCCTGACCAAAAGATGGCTGAGGAGAGATATTAATGCTCTCTATAAATACATCAGAACCATAAATACCAGGAAGGAAGAGGAATTATTTGAGTTCAGTGCCAATGTGGACACAAGAACAAATGGATGTAAACTGTCCATCAGGAAGTTTAGATTTGAAATTAGATGCAGGTTTCTAACCATCAGAGGAGTAAAAGTCTGGAATAGTCTTTCAAAGGGAACTGTGGGGGGCAAAAAGCTTAGCTGGCTTCAAAACTGATAAATTTATGGAGGGGATAGTATGATGGACAGCCTAGTTTGGCAATTGACTGATCTTTAACTACTGGATGATATGCCAATGTCCTGAAATGCGATGTTACATGGATGGATTCTGAGTTATTACAGATAATTCTTTTTCACTGTCTGACCGGTGAGTCTTGCCCACATGCTCAGGGTTTAACTGATTGCCATATTTGGGGTAAGGAAGGAATTTTCCCCCAGCGCCAATTGGCAAAGCTTTGGGGAGGGAAGTGGTCACCTTCCTCTGTAGCATGGGGCACAGCTCACTTACTGGTGGATTCTCTGTACTTTAAATAATGATTTGAGGACTTTAGTAACTCAGTCGTAGGTCAGGGGTTTATTACAGGAGTGGGTGGGTGAGGTTTTGTGGCCTGCATTGTGCAGGGGGTTAGACTAGATGATCATATTGGTTCCTTCTGACCGTAGAGTCTATGGCTATGTCTACCCTGGCAAGTTAGTTCGAATTAAGGAAGCTTAATTCGAACTAACTAAAGCCATGGCTACACTAGGCTTTAATTAGTTCGAATTAAGAGCTTCCTTAATTTGATCTAATAACTTTGAATAGGGTATTAGAAGTAAGGGTTAATTCAAACTAGTTAGTTCAAATAAACCAATGTGGCCATGTTAGTTCGAACTAATTTCTTAGTTCGAACTAACTGGCCCATTGAAATCAATGGAAATCGCTAATTTCAAACTAATTTTAGTAAGTGTAGCCATAGCCTATGAGTTTAAGTGGTTTACGTTTTTTTGAAGTCCTCCGGCATTGTAGGGCATTTTTACCTCCTTTTTCCTCCCACTCATGGACTATCAAACCCTTGTGTTCCACACTATAAAGTATCTCACAGTTAAATTTTCAAAGCTGTTTCAGAGTTTAGATCAATAATAATAACTATAAAAAGTTTGTGCTCTAGTTTTCTGTTTTGTAATTATTAAAAGAATCTCTGTTCTTAGACAGATGCTGACATATGGAAAATAATATCTTGGAAAGTGTTAGGTTCATCGTATTTTAAGAACCAATACCTTAGGTCATGATAATCAGTTTCTGATATATGTAGTTTTCAAAAAGCACTGGCAGGGAAGAAAATTGTGGGCATGACTAATAATGACAAGGATATGAACTATATTCTTCATGGATATTTGAATCTGAACATTACCTAAGTATTTCACCATCTTACATATTTAGAAAGCTTTAAATAAACAAATAAATTTGCCTCTTTCAATTAAATTGAGTATCCTTTTTTCAAGCAAAAAACTTTAAACTTATTAATTTTGTAGCTATATTTTAAAATGAGTACCAGCCCCAGCTAGATGACTACATGATAAGTGTCCTGAAACTTCAAGAAAAGGCACTAAATTTTTCACAGCATTTGTGTTTCATTTTCAGTGTAATAAAAATATGGTGCCCTTTTAATAATGAATAATAGATCTCCCAGTTTGATTTACATGCATGGATTAAATGTCATGTTTGAAAAGTTGCTGTTTTATTCATATTGGATTTCCCTCTAGTAAAACAAAATGGTAGCCAGCTACTGTTGCAATATTGCAGCCTTTCAACATTGATACATAAATATTAACTGCTTGATATACTCTTTAAACTCTACAGATCTGTGAATTGTTCTGTCAGCAACAGCAAGCTTTATATGCATACGAACTGATTTAGGTCTATCAAATGGTCCAGGTACATGAGGGTGAGGGAGTGAAAGACTGGAGGCAGAAGCATACCTTCAATACTGCCTTATACAGCTGGTACATGTTCACTGAAATACAAACTCTGGAATGTTGAAAAAAGAATGCCACCACAATCCCCTGCTGAACCGAGATACCAGCAAATGCCAAATATCTTCTAAAGCCCAAATAGAATCATAGAAACTGGAAAGGACCATGAGAGGTCATCGACTCCAGTCCCCTGTACTCATGGCAGGACTAAGTACCCTCTAAATCATCCCTGCTAGGTGTTTGTCTAACCTGCTCTTAAATATTTCCAATGATGGAGATTACACAACCTGTCTAGGTAACTTATTCCAGTGGTTAATCACCCTGACAGTTAGGAATTCTTTTCCTAATGGTCAACCTAAACCTCCCTTGCTGTAATTTAAGCCCATTGCTTCTTGTTCTATCATCAGCAGTTAAGGAGAATCATTTTTCTCCCTCTTCCTCATAACCTTTAAGGTACTTGAAAACTGTTATCATGTGTCCATTTAGTCTCCACTTTTTCAGACTAAAGAAGCCCAGTTCTTTCAATCTTCCCTCGTCTTCTCTCCAGACCTTTAATCATTTTAGTTGATCTTTAGTTGATTTAGGGGGAGTGGTCCTGCTTTTTAGCAGGGGGTTGGACTAGATGACCTCATGAGGACCCTTCCAACCCTATTATTCTATGATTCTCTGGACTTTATCCAATTTGTCCACATTTTTCCTGAAATGAAGTACCCCAGACTGGACACAATACTCCAGTTGAGACCTTATCTAGAATAGTTTTGCTTTTCTCCATACATAAAATCAGTGCTTGCAACACTAACAGCCTTGGACACAACAGTTCATTATTATTAATGAACCTTTCCAAGGGGTCACTTGAGAGAAGTCTGCTTATTGCATTATTACTAGTGCTGATTGAAAATTATTCCATGTAACAAATTTATCTAAGGAAAACTGGATTTCTGAATAAATAAAATATTGTGAAAAGTGTTTGTTTTTCACAGAAAAATATGATTTTTCATTTTTTTAAAAAAGGAACTCCTCAACATTGAAAAATGCTGGTTATTTCATTCAAAGCAGTTTGTTCAAACCCAGTACTAACCCATAAAAGAGAAATGCAAACATTTGCAAGTATCCCAAAAATGCAAGGCCTACAAATAACTTATCCTCAGACCATATATTTGAAAAGTTTGCCTAAATAAGCACTGTAAACAGCCATCAGGATCCATAATCACATATTCCCCATGTGTGATACATTACTTAAAAAATAAAATCAGATTCCTGTTATGGCCTGACATTATGTTAAGCAAATTACCATTCAAAAATGAATTATTAGGAACCATTGTCTAATGTGTAGTCAGGGGTCATGGGGGAGGGTGGGCTAAAACTAAAAAGGACAGTGAATGAGGGGAAAGGAATGGAACTGGCAAGCTCGAGGAAAGAACATTGATTAATGAACAAAAAACATTTTTGAAAGGTCAGGTGCGCAAGTCAGACTAGCCCTGAGGCAGATCTAACTTACATGACCAGCACTTTCTGTACGCAGCAGGTAACCCATGCTGACACCAACTTTGTCGACATTACAGGGTTATTATTTTTGGAAAGGATGTAGCGTTCTGGAACAATTTTTCTAATATATTAGTTAAAACCAAGCTTCTGTTCAATACCAAGCATGCATGTGTTATTTTTCACTGTGTTTCTATACTCCTATCATTATTATGGCCAATGAAAACAAAACCCTACTCTTCATGTGTAAGTTCCTATAGTTCCCTTCTATATAACATATCACAGGGTAGCTATTTGGTACATCATCTTGTTCTGAACCTAGCTCCATTTGTCTAGAATCCTCCATTAAGAACTTAGTACTGACAATATTCTGATAGAGAGATTTTTGTGGTAGGAGTCTATTGTTTGGAGACTGAAACTGATTCTCTGATCCTATGCTACAGACAATTAAAGGGTATCTTCTGAACTAAATGTGTGCAGAGATACCAGCAGGAAAGAACAGAAATTCAGCAGTTTTTAAGGTAATAACATACAACATTTTCCTCGTCTACTATAGAATAATGAAGGCTACTTCACTGGGGGAATAATTAAACCTAACCCCCAGTTCTCATTGGACTTCAAGTGGGGGTTGAACTATAAATTAGGATAAAAATGAGTTAAGAATTATGAAGAAGGTGATAATGAAATGTCTATTACGAACTTTTGATAGAAGAATTTGATAGTAAACTCTTCACAGAAAGAGTTAAAAGTAGAGAGTGTTGCTCAAAGAACACTATACAGACTAATAAATCCACCCTCAGCTAGTTGTCTGAAAGGAAACTGACAGAGTAACCAGCTCCATTGGACACTGGTAATAGTTCACCCTGTCTAAGGAGTTCCTTTGTGCTACTGAGCAGCTGGAGAAAAGAAGGGTTAACAGTTACTTGAAATAGCTCATGCTCAGTAATGAGTTCAATCAGGGTTTTTTTAATTCTGAGCACAGTGTCAGGCAAAACAAAGGAAGAGACACTATGCTAAAAGCGAGAGGTCCAGAGTTATTTAACCATACCAGCACACTTTTCTCTTGTAAACAACATCTCAAGGAAGTAAGTTGGTTTCTGGCAACAAGTGTAGACAAAGTAACCAAGGCATATGTATATCTTATCAATAAATAAGACTAGAAAATATCCTGAGCTCCCAAATCACTAACCGCTCTTCCAACGAGAAAGTGACCCACTCCAAAGCACCCCAAACTGGTACTACCTGGTCGCACCCAAACACGTTTGAGAATAAATATTTGGGGATTTTAATCTGACGAGCACCCGGTTACCAAACACACCTCCAGTCATGTGGAGAAATTTTAAAAAGGTAAGAGTGGCTAGATAGAGTGGTAAGAGATATTTAGGGAGCATTTGGACTCCTGCATACAAATATCACTCCCAGCTTGCCACTCCTATCTCTAGATCTATCTGATATCTCTGACAGGCACAATTGCCATGTTCTCTCTCCTGATGTTTTGTTCTCCAGGCTAAAGGTAGCTGGAGTCTTCTCTGTGATCTTGGTGATATTTCCCCTCGCTTCACCCCCAGCTGCCACTTGAGAGCATACCACCATGCTTCCAAGGATCTTCTCTTTCCCTTCATTTGCAGAGGGAATCACCAGCCAAGAATTCTCCAGAGACAATGGGCCACTGTAGGAGAGCCAAGCTCTTTGGCTATGTCTACACTTGCAAGTTAGTTCGAATCAAGGAGGCTTAATTCGAACTAACTTAAGCCTTGGCCACACTAGGCTTTCATGAGTTTGAATTAAGGGCTTCCTTAATTTGAATTAATAAGTTCGATTGCTTAGTTCGAATTTACGGTTAATTTGAACTAGTTAGTTCGAATTAATCCAATGTGGCCATGTTAAATTGAACTAACTGTTTAGTTGGAACTAATTGGCAGATTGACCTTCCTGCAACTGACTAATTTGAACTAAGCAAGTGCCCTGCATGGCCATGGCTAGTTTGAACTAGCATTCTAGTAGGGCCATGCTAGTTCAAATTAAGTTAATTCAAACTAACTAAAATTAGTTTGAATTAGTTAGTTCGAATTAACTAATTCAAACTAGCTTTTGTAAGTGTAGACATAGCCTTCCAGAGATGGATGCAGACTGGGGAGGGTTCTGCTTCCTCCTCCCCTGTGAGTTTGTGAGGAAAAATCTGGCTGCCATATATTTCACATATCACCATGCTCTGCCAGCAAGCAAAAGCAGGAACTGAATGATGTTCATATTGCTGTGCCATTTTTTTTTAAATAGAAGATTCAAAAGCAATATCTCCTTAGGCACCAGAAGAGATAACATCAGTATGGCTGGCCTGCATAGGAACTGATCAGTTCCTATGCACTGGCAGAGATGCTCTTTTTAAGGCAGAATAGGAATATACTGTACTTCTCAATTTGGACAGTTCCATTTACAGTTAAAAAGAGTAATCTTGCATTTTTATTTTAAATCCATTGCTCAAAGGTGCACAACCACATATGATGAATATGTCATCTTTAGCAGTGTTGGTCACCTACTGCAAACCAGAAATGACCTATTCAATTCAATTCATCAATCTTGAAAATTGAAGATACATAGTACTTGGATTGCTAGCTAGCTGAAGCAGGAACACTTTTTGTGCATTTATACAGAACTTAGCACAATGGGGTCCTAGTCCATGACTAGGGATCCTAGGTATTCCCACATGACATATAAAAAAACAAGAATAACGATATCACTTATTCAGCATACAGTTTGGAACAATCAACACGTTTGTGGGAATCGGGATTGATTCACAAAGAAGAAAGAAACTTGCATTTTTGTCAGATAATTTATTTGCAACCAGTGATTCAACCAGCTTTAGACATTAGCCACAATACTGAGCAACTGATACACAACAATCCTGCCATGCACAGCATGCTTAGGAAAGAAAATATGTGTGCCTTAGTCACAAAAGACAGAATAGAGCCTCAAGTGTTTGGTCTTATTCCAAAATAATCCAAATGCTGCTTTTTTGGCAAATGGAGGTCAATGAAGCTAAAAACTCACAGAAGGATTTGAGCATTCATGTGTTTATATACACCCACTCATTCATTTATTATTCTAAAGCTATTTTACCCAAATCAAATTACATAGCTGACAAGCTGCATAGATAAGAAAGAATAAAAGTAAAATCTAAAATTAGCTGACAGCACTACATGATAGAGTATATTATACATTTGGCACTTTTAGAGTGCGTGATGAGTGTTACTTGGGGGGAAAAAGCTGAACCTTAAAATATTAAATAAATTATGAACATGATGGAAGGTATTAAATATATATGCCTGAAGGGGAAGGAGTGGATGTGTTTTAACTATCAAAGCAAAGAAAGCATATTTAAGAAGCATTGCTTACTGTATAGACACTTTGGTCGAAACTAATTTCCACATCATAGAAGTTTCCGTCATGGCTGACTGGCAATGTTGTTCCATCCCACTGTTGTTCCTTCAGTTTGGACCACTTAAGTACACTACCCCCTAGATGACTGAGCACAGAAACCTTGAGGATGTAGTGACCCTTGGGCACTTTGTCTTTGGCACCTCGCAGGCATTTTAATTGGATTTGAATAGGCTGAGGTGTTTGGGACCAGTCAACCTAAGAAGAAGACTATGTTATTGAATTAGGTAGGAAGCAGAGTTTAACCATACCATTAGAAAGAATGAATTCTTCAAAAAACTACCACCAAAAAGTAGACAATTCATTTTGTTTGACCTGTAATTATCTATCATTAGCAATGATAATAGAGGAAGACACAGGATGTGTAATTAGGGATGTCAAAAGGCAAGTATGTGAATTGCACAGAAATTTTTTTTTAAAGTTAATTTTTTTAAGCATGGTGTATTAATGAAGTGTGACACTATAAACCATCAGTCTGCAATAATAAGGCAGAATTCACAGGAAATCAACACCTCTAAAAATACAGCATGCCTTTTAAGACATTCAGGGTAGGTGACATGATGATCAAGCTGCAGGCACATAGTGAGAAACATGGCAGTCAATGTTTTTATATTAATTATAAGCCTTACCAAGGCTATTAAGTGCTGTATAACACATGGACTATCCTTTCATCTTCTTATAATATTGCTCTTAGAATAATAATCATAGTGCAACATGTGTAGAGTTTAATAATCACTCCCCACAGGCACCTTTATTCCAGGTCCAGACAAAAGGAAACATCTGCTGCTTGCTGTCGACAAGATGTTGTCTACGTTGCAGAATATTTAGTATGGAGTAATGTTTCACTGTACTTCTGAAAAGCCCTTTCAATAGTTATTCTAGATGTTCAGCGTATATAGCAGATGTCGACATTGTGAAATGGATACATGTAGGATCCTTAGAAGTTTGATTTCAGTAAGGATGCAGACTCAGAATAATATAAGTGTACCCATTCCACTATGGCACCAAATACTTAGTTTTGCCTGAGTAAAGACTGCAGGGTCAGGTACATATTGAAGTGCTCCAATATGGCCTCAATATTGTTTTAAGACAATAAAACAATTTCTGTAATAATTAAAATGTATTGCTACAAATGCTGTTTCGTATTTTTTCTAGGAATCAGTTTATTTCATTTTATGGTGAAACAGTATTATGAGACACTGTTTGGTCTTTTAATTTAATATGACACATAGTTCATAGCATATTTTAGAATCAAATGGCTACCTGAATTTCTAAATGTAATAGTCTCTCAGCCTAAACCTACAGCAGCTAATAATCTCTTCTTTAATCCTGCTTTGGATTTATTTTGGAAGTGATAGCATATTTCCATATAGATAGAAAGCTTCTGGAATTAAATTAAGCAGTTAAATAAACAGTTGAAGTTGTTAAACTTCTTTTGTTTTTCAATACAAATCATACTTAACAACTAATCTGAATGACAATTATTTTCAGTTTAATTAGAAAACCTTAATTAACAATGAAGATTTAAGCTTAATATTTTTGGTTTCTGAATAATATATATATAAAAAAAATTAACATCATGTGAATAAATAAGACAATCTTTTTTAAACCTCAAGGCAGGATTACTGATGCAGGCAGACTTAGTTATTAAACACATTCTAAATTAAACGCCTCTATGAATTTTATACTGAAATATATTTTGATAGTTTTGTATGCCAAATGTGACATTTTGTATTTTAAATTCATCTTCTGTTGTAATTTTGGAAATGTCATACAAACAAAGATTTTGTCATTTACCAATGGAATTACTATGCATGGCCGGTTAGCCATCTCTTTTCTGGCTCTTCTGGTTGTTTCAAGTCAGCAAGCCATAAAAAATCTTTATCTCTCTGAAACACAGCAATTTGGAAGATAATCGAATAGTGACTGGGGGGCAGAAACGCCAGTCTGAGGAATTATACCACAATCTCTCTCGCATTTACAACCTCCCTCAAAGCGAGTGTCAGTCGAGTAGGAAAAGGCGATAGAAGATTCATCACATCTCAAGCCTGTCTCATTTGCATGGTGGCATAGCTGCCTCATCTCCTACTGAAAGACTTAACTTGGCCAGTGCTGACAAACTGTTTTGAAGAACTCTTGCCATGGCCAAATGATTCATAATTAATAGCTTTAGACAGTCTATTTAAGCGTATGGTTACTTCTCCTGGAAAGCATATTTTTAAACCTGCTAAATCCTATCCTCTAAAATTATAACAAAATGGGGGGGAAAATTCAGTATAATTGATCTAGTCATATAACGATTTGTATCAGGAAAAAGAGCTCCCATGGAGAATCAAACCTTCCAGCGAAGTCCTGCTGCTCCATTTGATTCATTATTCACTTCTGCGATGTTACCAAACTTGGCTACAATTTCCTGTTTGCAGGCATTCTGTGCTACTTTCAACCACGGACTTTCTATTCTGCATCAGTTACAAAAGGGGAGTGGGGAGGAGTGAGAAAATACAGTACATAAGTGAAAAGTGTTTGCCTTTGGAATTATATCTCAGTTTGACTTTTTCCTTAAGTATATTAAAGCCTTGCAGGATACCTAAATAAATAAATATAAAGGGGGGTGGTATATGTTCAATGCAAAGAAATGGCTAGGGTTTGAAAAGCTGTGGCAGAAAAATGCATTCATGTTTTGAATAGCAAAGTTAATATTCGTCAGGCTGTGTCACAGGTTAACATCAAAAGCATCTGGAGTTTCACCTCCAAAATAAGAGCGAAAATAATGGATCTGACAGTAACTAAACTTCTCTCAAAGATCGAGCTCTACACTGAATAATGATACCTGTATTCTTTTGTTGTCTGTTTAAGGGCCAGAACCTCATCTAAAACAAATTGGAATAGCTACACAGAAATAAATGGAGTTGTGCTGATTTACACTAACTGAGAATCTGGACCTTTGGGTTTGCAGTATTTCACATGCACACAAATTGAGATAGCTGAGCCTTATCATTCCTTCTTTATGCTAACCTTTTGCATAATTTAAGGAACACTTGAAAGTAATAGACTAAGCCACAAAGTCAGTTTTTATTCAGTCTGTAGACAGACTAACAGCCAACAAGGGCTCTAGTTCGCTATTCAAGAACAAACCTGTTTTGGGGCAGTACAAAGCACATCCACCTCTAAGGGAGCACCTTGAGGCATTCTACTTCAGGGAGACAGAAGGTCCCCTGCAGCAATCTGATACACAGGAGGAGTGCATACACTGATACACCTTCTCATGGAGTACCATATTTTCCTCCTAACACATGCAGCCAGCTTTGCTGACCACTTCATGAGGGTGGAGCCAGAACAATTAGTGAAGGAGTGGACCCTGTCATTCTGGGACTACAATTCTGCCCAGCTCTTATATGGGCTACACACACATGGGAGACTTGTTAGTACCTCCCACTTCCCATACACCTGTAGAAGGCTGTATTTAAGCTTGAGTACAAACCTCAGAATTTGTTCTACTAGATTCAAGTGACTGAATCACCATACAATATAATGTTATTTAATGCAATGGACAGGGAGCAACAAGGGTCTCTACAGCAACCCTCCCTGGTTTTCTTTCAATATCGACATTTTCTGACTTAGTTCCAGGACAGGTCCCTTTGGCTATGTCTACACTTGTGAATTTAAGTCTACTTAACTAAGTCAACTTAACAAAGTCGACTTTATTAAGTCAACTTAGCATGTCCACACTCAAAATTTAAGTCGACTTAAAGGGGACCCTGCCAAATCGACCTAGAGCGTACACACTGGATGCCTAGGTTGACTTCTAGGGGCTAGGTGGACCTGGGACAGGTCCACGTTGGCAGGGGGGGCACCCTTGCCAAGTGCCAGGGGGCTCAGCCTTAGCCCCATTGTACCTGGGTACAATGGGGCAAAGGGCGACAGGGAACCTGGCAGGGCATAGGGGCAGGCTGGGCAGGGCTCTGTCCTACCCTGTGGGGGGGCACACCAGACTGTGGCTGTGCCAGCCACCCTGGCAGGGAGGGCAGTGGGGAAGCCCTGGAGCCCCCTAAGTCGACTTAGCCAGTATAGATGTGGAGTAGCCCTAAGTCGACTTTAGAAAGTCGACTTAGCCAGCAAAGTCGACTTAAAATGAGATTTAATAAAGTCGACTTAATTTTTCCTTAAGTCGACTTAAGCAGCTGCTTAAGTCAACTAAAGGAAAGTGTAGTGTAGATGCAGAGTAAATTAAGTCGATTTAATTTGTAAGTGTAGACGCACCCTTTCTGTCCAAGACTTAATCCCAATGTCCTCACTCATTTTCATGCACTGTGTGCTGGGTAATAATGAAATGAAAAGGCTCTCTACTTACAAAACTACACTGATCCTTTATTAAGAGGACTATTTTCAGAGATGAGGCAGCTACAGCTAGCACTTAAATCATGTGCATACAGATCAAGTACCTGTTGTCTCCTCCAAATTTTTCCCTTCTGCAACCTCTGCTTCTCCCTCCAAGTTCTACACAGTTTGCTCCAACTCAGTTTCTATTTAGGTCTTTTTCCATGCACAATTTTAGAGAGATTGGAAACTGGTGTAGTTACAGCAGTACAACAGTTTGTGTGGAGACAGTTAAACTGGCATAAGGGTGCTTATGCCAGTAGAACTTATTCCTGTAAATGCAGGACAAATACTTAAAGTGGTACAAAAACTGTGTGTAGACCTGGCTTTACTCCATTGGTTTTGGTGGGACATCTGCCTGTGTAAAGACTAATCCTGCCATTCTTAAGTTGAGTAGCACTTACTCAAAGAAGTAGCCCCATTTAAAGTGATGGGAATGGAAGAGTCTGAATAATACTACACAATGGGAGGCTTTCAGAATCCAGCCCTCAGAACAGACATCAGGATTTGACTCTGCAGTTTTATCCTTTAACTGTTGACAAGTCAACCCTAGCCTAATTTCCCAAAATAGAATGAAGGCAAGCCGGCTCTTGAATTTCACTAGATAATTCCAGCAACCAAAGCATCTTAGAAGATCCTTTTTTGGGGAGAAAAGTTGTCTGTTTGGAACTTTGTACTTATTTAGTTGTTCATGATGGAAATTATTTCACTTAATTTGGTTAGAACTACATTGACACAGGGGTTCATTAGGACACCCATTTGCTAGCAATTCAATTTAAAATTAAATACACTTTGTTGTGGATTTTATTACTTTTAAACTACTGTATCTAGTGCCTTTATTAGCTGCTAATACACAATTATGAAGGTAAACAGTTTTCATTACTGAACATCAAACATTTAAATAACCACATTTGATCTCTTTTCCGTCTGCAACATTTTTCCCTTTGTTCCTCTCACATAGTTGGATATTAGATCCAAGTGAACACTTTATTCAGTGAATTGAGTCCTTTTTCTGCTCATGGGCTGTCTTGCCCAGATCACAATTTCCTCAAATATATTTGTTATTCCAATTTCCTGCATTAATTTTAGGGCAAATTAATTTTCAATTTTAATTTTAAAACAAATTAACTTATGTGCTGTAAATATTATGGATTGATAGCAAACACTTTTGTTTCAATGATTCTGTTCTAAAACTACATGAGAGTCATTCAGAATCAGGAAGGACTCGGCTGTAAGAAGCCACAGGGCTCTGAATATCACAGGGAGCTATAGTAACTAAGCAAGCTTAGGGAGATTTTAGGGGGGAAAAAATTCAAGCTAGATGCAGATGAATCTCTTTTCAATTTCACTGTAAGTAATTGTGTCTGAACGCTCAGTCTTAGTTGAAAACAATGCCTAAGACCATTGTCTGGCTCTGTTAACGGACACTATAGCAGTAATCAGGCAAGTGCATCACTGTTTGGGAACTCTGTGCCCCTTCTGAGTCAGACTCTATAAATATGAATAGTCTTTGCGAAGCACAGTGAGGCCTGGAAGGCGCTTCAGATCCTCTGCTATTTTGCACCTGCATAAGAACCAGTCACAACTCATCCCTAGGTAAAAAAAAAAAAATAGATATAGTTGTAACCACCCATACAATAGCATCAATATTATGCTCTTTGGACACTATGATTCTAAGGCTACACTGAAATTCAGTATTTCCAAGGATTTCTTATGGGAGGGTGGGGAAGAAGGGAAAGCAATTATAATGCTCAGTTCAAATAGGTTCAGATGCCAAAGAGAAGTGGAGGAATTTAAGGCGAACTTTAAACTCCAGAATAAAATCATGATATAGGAAAGATGGTCTTGTGACTAAAGCATAGGATTAGAATGTAGATTTTATGTTTAGTTCTTCCACAGCCATAGTTCCAGTTTACGTTAATATCAGCCAGAGCCTGGCATCCCTGAAAACCTCACTTGGCATGTCTCAGAATGCATAAGTAAAATTTGGAGCACCCCGAAGTCAGAGGCCACTTTTGAATATATAGGCCTTAATTTATTGGTATCGCCATTTCCCCATTTGCAAACTCGATATAATCTCAGTTACCTACTTGTGAAGTCCAATTCATTAGTGTCTTCAAAGCATCTGACAAAGTGGGATTTTCTCCCATGAAAGTTCATGTGATAAATAAATCTGTTAGTCTTTAAAAGTGCCACAGGACTCTGTTGTTTTTCTGTAAAGCACTAGGAGAGCCATAGATGGAAAGGGATGTCAAAGTGCAAGGTGTTTTTATGCCACATACCTCTGAAAGGGTTTACGAAATCTGGTGTGCAACATCTGTTTGCTGTCATGAAGAACTTCCTCCTGAATTTTCCAGTCCTATATGGAAGAAAATGTTAAAAGAATTATCCTCTGAAAGGTACATGTGAAAAAAAGCGCCTGGAAGTAAAAAGCTGGTTATGTACTTTTATACAAGTTTATTTGAATTTTTCAAAGCTAGCTAGGAGGTTCAGCCTCATGACTCCCATGATTTCCAAAGGAAGTAGTATGGGTAAATACCATAGTCAGTTTTGAAACGCCCTACCAGTGCGCCGTACACTGGACTAAACTCCTTATTTTTACTGTGCCTAATTCAGAGTTAAATATATTTTTTTCTCATTCAGTTGCAAGAGAGACTAGCACACCCATGTGTCTTTTTGCAATGTCTGGAAGCTTATTCACCTGAGCAATCCTTTCTCTAAGCATTTCTGCCACTCACCAGCACTGCGGAAGAAGCTTTGGAAGTTTTTTTGCCCTTATACAGCAGACTGGAAAAGACTCTGCTATGAGAGTAGCATGGAAAATGACATTCAGGGCTCTCTGAACTGAGCTCTCACTACAAAAACTGAAAATAATGGTGTTGCTAAAGGTTTCAATATTACAGGAGAAAAAATTATTCTCCCCAATCTGCAGCATTATGTTCTCTACTATAGTCAGCACCTCTTTCATACATAGATCTTCCACTGGTGTCCATTAAATCAATGGTAATGCTGTGTGCACCGATGGCACACAAGGAGGCTCTCCACACACACACACACACACACACACACACACACTTTTAGCCATCTCTCATATGTCCCAACACACTGGTTGAGAACCACTGGTCTAGGAAAAAGTCAGGTTTTGTAATACTCAATAACACAACACCTACATCCTTTGTGAAGCTCAGCCTTAGTGCCTCTTAGGTGAGAAGTTTTTTATGAGGTCAATACTTAGACACTGAGAAATGGATTGAAATCAAAAACTCATTTCACAGGACATAATTAAGTAATGAATGTTGAGAATGAAAATATCAGTCCCATACATGAGCTGCACTGTGTTTCCCCAACTCTTTGGGTATGTTGACATTGCCACTGGGGATGTGCCACCCAGCTCAGATAGACCAACACATGGGCAATTATGCTCGACAAAGCATACTAAGAACAGCAGTGTGAATGTTGCAGTGTGGGTTAGACATCCAGCTACAGACCCAGGGAATTAGGCAGGGTTACACTCAGGTCAAGTCTATACTGATGGCAGGAAAGTCGCCGCCTTCATTGCGATCTTTAGTTTTCGATTGAGGTGTCTATGTAGACACACTCAATTGATAACTGAACCAGAGCTGGAACAGCAGCTCCGTAGCCGCACTTACAGTGTGCCGACCGGACGCCATTTCCGGTCGGCTTACTGAACTGCGTAGGCAGGGTTTAAATAGTTGGTGGAAGATACGCAAGGTACTTTACGTACCTTGCGCATCTCCTGTCGACTGCTGCCAAAAACGGTGATATGTGTAGACTAGGTCTCAGGCAGCAAGCCTGTGCCACAGTGTCTACACTGCTATTTTTAGGAAGCTAGCTCACGGAAAGCTAGATTGGGTTTGTCTACCTACGCTGGGAGGCATGCTCCCCTCTACTGTTTAGACATGTCTACTTTTGAGCTCACCAGTGCAAGGTGGGCTCTATCCTGAGCCCAAGCATCTACATCACAATTAAATAGTCCCTTAGTTGAGCCCTGTGAGCTTGAGTCAAGTGGTATAGGCCAGCTGCCAGTTTTTAATTGCAGCGTAGACATACCCTCAGTGTCTGAAGTGTCAATGGGAATACTAGTTAAAAGCAATGCCTCTGGATCTTAGTGAAATATATGTCACAGAGTGTCACGATAATTTTTAAAAAGCTCTATCATCTACCTAATCAATTTGTTAAGTTTATTTAAATTTTATTGAACTGCAAAATGGCAATGAGTCATGGTTAATATTTCTTTACCGACACTAGGAAAAAATATATCCAAGATTCAGTGCTTAGGGTCCTATTCAGAAAGCCTCTGTGAGTCTGTAATACATCTTCTACATGATAAAAACAGGAAATTTGTTTTAAAATGAATTATTTGTCACCTTGTATAAATTTCCATCTTTCCTCTTTGTAAACCCCCAAAGTCTGTTATGGAAATTTTAACCTACATTAATTACCTCAGGTGCACGGAAGCCAAAGGAAACTAGAAGCAGTAGAAAACCAGACATTTCCATCACCATAAACCAATTTACTCTACAATTTTTTTCTAAGTTTTCAAAAAACAGAGCAGCTCAGATGATGTTTATCTAAATGTAAAATAATCATTGTTGTAATATCTCTTGAATCAAGATTTACTAGAACACTTTCAAGTACTTTTTCCTCAGTGGTATAATACTATCACACATAAAACTAAAAGACTCATTTCTCATTGGGACTGCAGCATGGTCTAGACTACAAAAATTATCCACTGTTGACAAGGGGAGTCAGCAAGGGGTGTAGCTGCAGTGGTGGTGAAGGTGATTTAAGCTACTGGTGTAGACAAAGACAAACTACATCCAGCACTGTTTCAGAAAATGAGATTAATCTTTATTGTGTATATGAGGCATACAATTCCAGTGGTGTATTATATGAGCAGAGCAGTAGCCAGTCATAGGACTCCGTAGAAGTCCTCGCCAAGTAACTGGGGTTTCTGCGAGGTCATTTAAAAAAAAAAATCATTTCAGATCTAACAAAACGTTTTGATTGAAATACAACTTTTTTTTATTTTAAGTATTTTGAACATTTTTTAGAATTTTTAAAAGTAAAATTAAAGGCAATTTCTAAACAAAAATTCATTCTGAATAAAAAAAATATTTTAAACAACTTTTTCAGAATTTTTTGTTGTTTGTTTGTTTTCAAAACAATCAGTTTGGCAAAACTGCCACAAATTCACAATACTTTTCAGTATTTCTGAATCTACATTTTTCTCTGAAAAAAGTTTTGGTTGAAACATTTTTTGCAGCTCTACTCCTTGTTTCAAATTCCATTTCTGATACTGAATTTCTATAGTCTTGGGCAAGTCACTTAAAACTATTTCCTCTTACAGATGATGAAACAGTAATACCTTTTAGGACTACCTTGATGAATATGCAGTATACTATAACCAGTTGATTTCGGAGGGATCAAGATGGAGACTACTATTTGTAATGAACTTTCAACATGAGCTAGTGCTAAGAATCACAACCATTAGCATAGTTATCACAACAGAAACAAACATGGACTTAGCACACTACCATTAATCGGTGGTGCCTGAAATTTTTCATTGAAAATTATGTCAACAAAATATGTCTTTTTGACTCCTTCAAAATTTTCTGCATAGAAACAAACAAAAAAAAAATTTCCAAAGGGGTAGCCATGTTAGTCTATTGCAGAAAAACAGAGTCCTGTGGCACTTTTAAAGACTAGCAGATTTATTTATCACATGAACTTTCATGGGAGAAATTCCCCCTTTGTCAGACGCTTTGAAGATGGGAAATTGACAGACTAGGAGGAAATTAAATGCAGGGAAGTGTATGACATAGGATCAGGTCAGGCTGTAGCAGCAAATCAAAATAGATGTTAGGATTTAAACACTGGGGAACAACACATAGGAGAAGATGAGGTCAAATCACCTGTTGTAATGAGAGAAAAATCCATAGTCCCTGTTTAACCCCAAAACAACTGAGTCGAATTTGCATATAAATTCGAGTTCTGCAGTTTCTCTTTGAAGCTGTGATTTGTTGTTCATCTGTTTCAGCACAGCTCTTAGCAAGTTGTCAATGGAGTGAGAAGAGATTAAAGTGTTCCCCTATTGGTTTTTTAGTGTTGCAATTTCTGATGTCAGATTTCTTTTGCACAGAGACTGTCCTGTTTGTCCCATATATAAGGCAGAGGGGCATTTCCGGCACATGATGGCATAAATCACATTGGTGGATGAACAAGTGAATGAGCCCTTGATGGAGTAGGTGGCTTGATTTGATCCTATGATGGTGTCTTTAGTGTAGATATAAAGGCAAAATTGGCAGCGTGGCTTGTTGCAGGGATATGTTCCTGCTTTAATGTTTCTGTTGTTTGATCTGTAGTTGCTGGTGAGTTTCTGTTTAAGGTTGGGGGGCTGTCTGTAAGCCAGGAGAGGTCTGTGTCCCAAGGCTTGAGAGAGTGAGGGATCGTCTTGAAGAATAGGCTGTAGATCTTTGATGATGTGGTGAAGAGGTCTGATTTGGGGGTTGTAGGTGGTGATCAATGGCATTCTGGTTTTTTTTCCCTTGGGTTACTCCTGTAGTAGTTGATTTCTGGAAACCCATCTGGCTCTGTCAATCTGTTTCTTCACTTCTGCGGGTGGGTACTGTAGTTTTAAGAATGCTTGATAGAGATCCTGAAGGTGTCTGTCTCTGTCTGAGGGATCAGAGCAAATACGGTTATATCTTAGGGCTTGACTGTAGACAATGGATTATGTGGTTAGTCTTGGATGAAAACTCGAGGGATGTAGGTAACTGTAGCGATCAGTAGGTTTTCGCTATAGGGTGGTCTTTATGGCTGCGTCTACACTTGTAAATTAAGTCGACTTAAACTTGCTTAAGTCGACTTAATTTACCCTGCGTCTACAATACAGTTTCCTTAAGTCTTGCTTAAGACTTGCTTAATGAAAATTAAGTCGACTTTATTACACCTCATTTTAATTCGACTTATGGCTTAAGTCGACTCCCTAGAGCTACCCCAGGACTACACCAATGCCCTCCCTGCTGGGAGGGGCACAGGGGAAGCCTGGCATGCCCCCCCACAGGGCAGGGCAGAGCCCTGCCCACCCTGCCCCCATATACAATGGGGCAAAGGCTGAGCCCCCTGGCACTGGGCCAGGGGTGCCCCCCCTGCCCCCGTGGACCTACCCTAGGTCCCCCTAGCCCCTAGAAGTCGACCTAGGCATCCAGTGTGGATGCCCTAGGTCGACTTTGTAAGTTCCCCCCAAAGTCAACTTAGAATTTAAGTGTAGACTCACTAAGTCGACTTAACTAAGTTGACTTAAAGTTGACTTAGTTAAGTCAACTTAGTTAAAGTCGACTTAAATTTCCAAGTGTAGACATAGCCTATGTGTCCATCACTAATTTGCACTGTAGTGTCCAGAAAGTGGATCTCTTGTGTGAGTGTTCCAGGCAAAGTTTGATTGTGTAGTGGAAATTGTTGAAATCTCTATGGAAATCTTCAAGGGCATCCTTACCGTGGGTCCAGATGATGAAGATGTTTATCAATATAGCGTAAGTAAAGTAGAGGTACTTTGGGATGAGACATGAGGAAGCATTGTTCTAAGTTGGCCATAAAGATGTTGGCATACTGTGGGGCCATGCGGGTACCCATAGCAGTGCCACTAACTTGAAGGTATAAATTATCTTCAAATCTGAAATGGTTGTGAGTGAGTACAAAGTCACAAAATTCAGCCACAAGTTTTGCTGTGGCATCGTCTTGGATAGTTCTTCTAATGGCTTGTAATCCATCTTTGTGTGGGATGTTGGTGTAAAGAGCCTCTATGTCCATAGTGGCCAGGATGGTATTTTCTGGAAGTTCACCAATGGCTTGGATTTTTCTCAGGAAATCTGCAGTGTGTCTCAGATAGCTAGGTGTGTTGATAGCATAGGGTCTGAGGAAAGAGTCCCCATAGCCAGATAATCCTGCTGTAAGCATGCCAATGCCTGAGATGATGGGGTGTCCGGGGTTTCCTTTTTTATGTATTTTAGGTAGTAGATAGAATACCCCTGGTCAGTGTGTCTGTCTTGATTTGTTCCTGTGCTGCTTTGGGGAGTTTCTTGAGTAGGTGCCTTTCCTTTTGGTATTCCTCAATGGGTCAGAGAGGAGTGGTTTGTAGGACTTTGTGTTAGACAGTTGTTTATAAGCCTCGTGATCGTAATCCGATTTATTCATGACGACGGCGCCTGCCTTGTCAGCCTCCTTAATAATAATGTCAGAGTTGTTTTTGAGGTTCTGGATGGCATTGTGCTCTGCATGGCTGACGTTATGGTGTAAGGGATGCTGTTTGTCCATGATTTCAGCTTTTATCCGGTGGCGGAAACAATCTATATAGAATCTAGTCTGTTGGACTCCTCCTGACGGCTGGAACATGTCGAATATTTTTCTTGCAATGTTGGGAGGAAGGTATCTGTAGGTCATTGAGTTCTACATTGGTGGTGGAAAAATATTCCTTGAGTCTGAGATGATGGAAGTAGTTCTCCAGGTCACTGCAGAATTGTATCTTATGTGTGGGGGTCCTGGGGCAGAAAGTAAGTCTCTGAGATAGCACAGATTCCTCTGCTTGAATAAGTGTGTAGCATGAAAGATTAACAATGTTGTTGGGTGGGGTAAAGGTGCTGTTATTGTCCTTTGGGGTGCGTAGGAGTTTAGACAGTTTGATGTCTTTTTTTCTTCTGTAGGAAAGCAAAGTGTGTGTTGTAGATAGATTTTCTCTTTTTTTGTGAAGTCCAGCCAGGTGGAAGAATGCGTTGGAGGCTGGTTTTGTAGGAGAGATTCCCGTGTCTAGAGTTCATTTTTAATTTTATATGCAAATTTATATTTATATAAATTTATATGCAAATTCGACTCAGTTGCCTTGGGATTAAACAGGGACTATGGATTTTTCTCTCATTACAACAGGTGATTTGACCTCACCTTGCTCTATGTGCTGTTCCCCAGTGTTTAAATCCTAACATCTATTTTCATTTGCTGTTACAGCCTGACCTGATCCTATGGCATACACTCCCCTGCATTTAATTTCCTCCCATTCTGTAAATTTCCCATCTTCAAAGCATCTGACAAAATGGGATATTCTCCCACAAAAGCTCATGCAATAAAACAAAACAATGTTTCCCTTGTGCTTGATCAAAAATCTGAAATAAAAATAAAATTAAATGAATATTTTCACACCATTTGAAAATGATCTGGGAAAATAATGCCTGTACCATTTCTGACCTGTCCTATTACTCATATAACAAATATTCATAGGTGCTGGAACTAGTGGTGATAATGCACCTGCTGGCTTGAAGTGGTTTCCATGGTGCTTAGTACCTTACCCCCCTCAAATATTTTTCCAGCACTCTGCACATATCTGTTAATGCAATTTCCCCATTGTGTTTCAAGATATTTAGTCTTCTTTAAATGGAGCTCATGCATATCATAGAGTACGATAACATGGGACACTCCATGTGGAAAAACAATTATATGGGTCTATCACTCAAAACATAAACCCACACATGCATGAGTAGCAGTCATGGAAGCTATATAAAACTTGAGTCTGCAACAGCAGTCACCATTGCTACTTCACAGCCTGCAGGGTACCAGGGAAGAATCCTACACAGAGTGTCTGAGCCTCCCTAGCTTTGCATTTTGCATCCTCATTTATACTAGCACACAGTGGCTATGTCTACACTTGCACTTTTAAGTCGACTTTAACTAAGTCGACCTAACTAAGTCGACTTAAAGTCGATTTAGTTAAGTCAACTTAGTGTGTCTACACTTAAAATTAAAGTCGACTTAAAGGGGAATTTACAAAGTCGACCTAGAGCGTTCACACTGGATGCTCTAGGTCAACTTTGTGGGGCTAGGGGGACCTTGGGCAGGTCCACGGTGGCAGGGGGGGCACCCCTAGTGTGCAATAGGGTAAAGGGGGACAGGGACCCTGGCAGGGCAGAGCCCTGTGTGTGATGCTGTCTGGATTTAGGGAAGCATTTATGATATTATTTTCAATGGATATCTCATAAATGCTATAATCCATAGGAGCTATGTCATGTTTGGTATCAATAAAAAGGTAGTAATTTGATGGGAATGATTATATAGTTTCTGTCTAGGAATTCTATTTCAATTAGAAGTTAGGAATATGGTGTTATATCTATACTTTAACTTATGTTATTTTATTGAAATGGCTGAGAGAGGTGGGTGTGTCAAACCATTCTGTCCTTAATGTTTAGGAATTTTCCAGCTACAGTGGGCCCAGGGAGTAAACTGATGAGTCATTAAGGACACAATGCTTGTATTCCTTATGTCCTTAAGGGCTCATCAGGTCACTCCCTGGGACCATTGTAGCTAGAAAATTCCTAAACATTAAGGACACAATGGTTTGACACACCCACCTCTCTCAGCCATTTCAATAAAATAACATAAGTTAAAGTATAGATATAACACCATATTCCTAACTTCTAATTGAAATAGAATTCCTAGACAAACTATATAATCATTCCCAGCAAATTACTACCTTTCTATTGATACCAAACATGACATAGCTTCTATGGATTATAGCATTTATGAGATATCCATTTAAAATAATATCATAAATGCTTCCCTAAATCCAGACAGCATCACACAGGGCTCTGCCCTGCCCTTTGGGGGGCATGCCAGGCTCCCCTTGTGCTCCCCCAGCAGGGAGGGCATTGGTGTAGTCCTGGGGTGGCCCCTAAGTCAATTTAGGGCTACCCCAGGGCTACACTGGCTTAATTCGACTTTAAAAAGTCAAATTAAGCCTTAGGTCGAGTAGAAAGGTGGTTAGTAAAGTCAACTTAATTTTCATTAAGTCGACTTAAGCAAGCTGCTTAAGTCGACTTAAGCAAAGTGTAGTGTAGATGCAGGGCAAATTAAGTCGACTTAAGCTTGGCTTAAGTCGACTTAATTTACCAGTGTAGATGCAGCCAGTGAGTGCAAAACGGGTGCAAATCAGGATGGTGGCATATTACATACACTTTACACTCGCATAAATGACTACACTAGATGCAGCGCAAAGAAGAGTGAGGCTTAATAACCCTACACTTGTAAATTAAGTTGATTTAAGCTTGCTTAAGTCAACTTAATTTACTCTGCGTCTACACTACACTTTCCTTAAGTCGACTTAAACAGCTGCTTAAATTGACTTAAGGAAAAATTAAGTCAACTTTCTAAAACCTCCTTTTAAGTCGACTTTCTGCTTAAGTTGACTTTCTAAAGTCGACTTAAGCCAGTGTAGACGTGGAGTACCCCTAAGTCGACTCTAAGTCAACTTAGGGGCCTCCAGGGCTTCCCCACTGCCCTCCCTGCCAGGGTGGCTGGCACAGGGAGAGCCTGGCATGCCCTGCGTACCCTGTCCCTATGCCCTGCCAGGGTCCCTGTCTCCCTTCGCCCCATTGTACCAAGGCACAATGGGGCAAAGGCTGAGCCCCTTGGCACTTGGCAAGGGGTGCCTCCCCTGACACTGTGGACCTGTCCCAGGTCCACGTAGCCCCTACAAGTTGACCTAGGTGTCCAGTGTGGATGCTCTAGGTCAATTTTGTAGGGTCCCCTGTAAGTCCACTTAAATTTTGAGTGTGGACATGCTAAGTCGACTTAAAGTCAACTTTGTTAAGTCGACTTAGCTAAGTCGACTTAAATTAACAAGTGTAGACATATCCTTAGAGACTATTCCAAGTTGGTTGCTTTCTCTGATACATCCTCCTCCTTTCTCTCCTTCACTGAAGTCACTTCTATTTACAGTTTATTATACAGGTTTTTATCACCTTATTGCTGTGTAACTTTAGCTGCCACCTACATCTCAGCTGCATTTAAGAGTCTTATTAGTGCCAATGTCAATTCTGCTGTTGTGCAATTCTTGTCCCTCAACAGAGTCACTGACTAGAAATGGTAGTGTTACTGCAATCCACACCAATCTGAAAATTAAGCAGAAACTACTTTTCTGTGCTGTGATTTGCAGGGAGCTTTGCTCTGTGGTATCTGCAGAGCAGCTTGGTTAGATTGCATCAAAACCCAAAATAAATTATAATATTATACATTATCCAATCTGCAAAAATGTGTCACAATTGCACAGTAAGATTTGTGCCCATTTTTTTTTAAGCATAAAAGGAAAAGGCTTTCTTTTCACATACAAAACTAAATGGATTTGCTGTAGTTGAGCATAATTACACACTTAGTCAGTTTAGCCATTTTTAATAGCAAGAAAAAAAATTAAATCTTCATTAAATGCTCTATGTTTTAAAATTTATGTTGCAGAACATGAAGCAAGATTTACTTTAGTCATGCTTCAGTTTTATTACTATTTGTAACAGAAACACATTTAATGGCAAAGTTATAGGCTGACCATTTTTTAGTAGATTTGTGAAGCTTAGCATTATCTTCAGTAAACGACCTTTGGAAATGAATAAATAGCTGCTTGTTAAACACTTTAAGACTGCATCCTACTACGGCATTGGGCACCTCAGAAATGCCTATATGATAAATTAAATTCAAGGCATTGTTTTGAAAATAAGGCTGGCCATATGGTACATAAACTAAATGAGGATCTGAACTTCCCCAAAGTTCAGGAATGTTTGGAGCCAGGATTTTGGCCCAAAGCCGTCCTATGAATCAATTATAGGCAGGGTCATCTTGGTTTGCTACTCAGTCAAGAACAGGGACAATAAGCCTTAAGGAGTTTCCATTGGCAGGAACTCACTTACATTCACTCTTAAGTCTCAAAAGTAAAGATTTTTTTTCTCTTTCACCTCCAAATAGAAGAATCTACCTTCTCATTTTTTCCTGCTGTAAGTATGGAAAATACATGTAGCTTCCTTAGGGTATTTAGATTCCTCAGACTCCTTATTCCATATCATCCTCCTCAAGAGACATACCTTTAGGATTGATAAACGAAGACAATTCTCTTGCCATTCTTTAGATCAAAAACCTCCAAAGCACAAATATGTCTGAAGAGTTTTCCTCCCAACTGTGTAAGAATTTAGCTATGAAAATCTGAGGATATTTCTAGGAACTGAAGAGGAGCCTGTCTAAACTCAAAAACTTGCCTCTCACACCAACAGAAGTTTGTCAGTGACACGGTGCACACTCCCCACCAGACGGGCGCTTCCTGTTGATGTTATTGGGGATTAGCTCAAGTGGTCGACCCCTCCGCAGCATGTGCTCCATCACTTGGCCCTCTGGCTGAGCTCCTGTGGCTACTTGGCCCTCCAGCTGAGCACCAGTCCATGCAACACCCCTCCCGGGGGAAAGTCCCACTCACTGTTCCTGGCCATTCTTCAGGTGCACAATGGCCATATGAGTCCAGTGTCACTCCTGATACTCTGGAGGAGCAAGGAAGGACCTAGGCCCGCCCACTTCTCTGGGCCCGGTCCAGGGACTCTGTAATAATGAAAGATCTTGCTCACAATTTATCTGGGACTAGATCATCAGCAAGTATGAAGCAGTACAGCTCCACCATGTCAAAGGAAGACAATGGAACCACACCACACTGGGGATGTAACCCAGAGTGTCTTCAGGGAAATTCAAGCTTATCTGGTTACCGGGTGTCCAACAGACTACAAAGTTTTATAGTCTTCTATTTTTTTTTTTCATGCTCAGGGTATCAGGAGCAAAAAGGGTATGACTGGTTATACAGGCTTTGTAAACAATATTGATGAGACATTCTGAGATAGATTCTTAGGTTTTCTTCTATTCTTTCACATTTTAAAAATGTTTTTCTTCATATCAGTGCAGACTATTATTTCCTTAATGCAAATACTTAAGTATAGTTTTCACATAACTGTACTTATTGCCTATATAGCATATTTATCTAAGGATCTCAAAGCACTTCACAAACCTCAATCAATTTAATCCTCATATATTCCAGTGTCAGAAGAAATCATTTTGATCATCTATTTGACCTCCAATATAAAACAGGCCATAGAACTTCCCCAAAAATATTCTTAGATCATATCTTTTCAGAAAAACATCCAATCTTGATTTTAAAATGATCAGGGACGGAGAATTGATAACAATCATTGGTAAAATGTTGCAGAAGTTAGTTAATCTGATTGTTAAAAATTTTACACATTGTTTCCAGCCTGAATTTGTCTAGCTTCAACTTTCAGCCAGTGGGTTGTTATATCTTTCTCTGCTAGACTGAAGAATCCATTGTTAAATATTTATTTCCCATGTAGGCACTTATAAACTGTGATCAAATCACCCTCAACCTTCACTGTGCTAAACTAAATAGACTGAGCTTCTCGAGTCTCACTAAAAGGTATGTTTCTAGTCTTTTAATCATTGTCATGGCTCTTCTGAGTCTTCTCTAATACTCACAACCCTTCCTAAGGTTGGTACACTATTTTTATTGTCTTTTATACCGATGAGGAAATTAAAGACCTGCCTAATGTGATATTAAAATTAATGGGAAGAGCTGAGATTAAAACTGGACTTCTGACTCCCAGATCCATGCTACAGTGCAACATTTCCTCACCAGAGTATGTATACCTTTGTCATATAACAGCATATTGCACTGTTCCTTTATCCAATCATTTTCTCTTATATCCACCTTCACATCATCATCTTCTGTTTTAAGTATGCAGACATGCATTCTATAACTAAACAGTAATATAATATAATATAATATAATATAATATAATATAATATAATATAATATAATATAAAAACTAAGATATTAAACTAAAATTAGTATATGGACATTACTGTAAAAATAATGAATAAAGAATAGCCATATTGGATCAGACCAGTGGTCCATCTAACCCAGTATCCTAACTTCTGACAGTAGCCAACACCAGATGCTTCAGAAGGAATGAACAAAACAGGGCAATTATTGAAGATCCATCCTCTGTTGTCCAGTCCCCATCATCTGGCAATCAGAGATTTAAAGGCTCCCAGAGCATGAAGCTGTGTCCCTGACCATCTTAGCTAATAGCCATTGATGGACTTATCCTCCATGAATGTATCTAATTCTTTTCAGAATGCCGTTATGCTTTTGGAAAGGTAGGAGACAAGCCCTAGAGGCTAAATTTAGGCTGCAATGTAAGAGATTAAAGTTCAGGACCTCCATGGTAACATTCCCTGAAATTCTTCCAGTTCCATGCACAAGGCCATCTCAATGTGCTGTTGAGACAAAGGAAGGAGGGATTTTTGTTTTTTAGGAACTCAAGAACCTTTTGGGAAAGGAGGAGCCTATACAGCAAGTATGGGCTCCACCTAAAATGCAATGGAACCAGATTGTAATGTAAATGTAAATTTATATGGGTCGTAGAGGAGTTTCCCAATATCCACTGGCAGTAAGTTCCACTGGTTGACAGTGAAGACATATTTCCTTTTGTTATTTTTAAATCTACTACCTATTAATTTCATCATATGACTCTCCTAGTTCTTGAGTTATGCGAAGGGGTCAAAAATGCACGTCTTTATTCATATAATAAATAGTCCCCCTAATCCAGCAAGTGTCACAGTAGCCTCTCTAATCTCCCTGAATATTTCACAATCACCATCACCATTCTGGTCAGATGGCCAGTTGTATATTCCTATTGCTATACGTGTATTCTTCAAGCATAATGTTTCTATTCATAGAGATTATACGGTACAGTTTGATTAAGATTTTTACTGTATTTGACATTTCTTTGCCAGTCCCCCCTCAGCGCAGCCCACTCCTATATATTTTGTATCCTGGCATTACTGTGCCCCACTGACTATTCTCATTCCACCAAGTTTCTGTGATACCTATGACATCAAAATCCTCATTTAATACCAGACATTCAAACTGATGCATCTTAGTATTTAGACTTCTAGCATCTGTATAAAAGCTCTCATAACATTTGCCATTATTTGTAATACAACTGAATTGGAATCTTTTTCCTTTGACAATTTATTTCTCTTCAGTTCCTCCTTATACTTTATCAGTTTCTGTCCTATTCTCTTTACTAAGATGTATAGGAACCCTTTTAGTAAATCTTCCCCTAAGGGATATGTCTATCCCAAACACGTGCTCCTCTGCACATGTTGGCTTTCTCCCAGCATTTAGGTTTAAAACTCCTCTACGACCCATATAAATTTACATTTACATTACAATCTGGTTCCATTGCATTTTAGGTGGAGCCCATACTTGCTGTATAGGCCCCTCCTTTCCAAAAAGGGTCTTGAGTTCCTAATAAACAAAATCCCTCTTTCCTTTGTCTCAACAGCACATTGAGATGGACTTGTGCACGGAACTGGAAGAATTTCAGGGAAAGTTACCGTGGAGGTCCTGAACTTTAATCTCTTACATAGCAGCCTAAATTTAGCCTCTAGGGCTTGTCTCCTACCTTTCGTTATGTAACTGGTATCAACATGTATCACAACCACCGGCTTCTTCCCAGCACTGAACATAGGTATATCTAGATGCCTCAAGAGGTCCATAACCTTCACGCTTGACAGGCAATTCATCATCCAGTTCTCCTAGTCATCACAAATCCAGCTATCTGGATTTAATAATCAGATCTCCCATTATTATTCTTTGTTTGTTCCTAGTAACTGGGTTTCCTCCCCTGAGGTGTATCCTCAGTGCACAAAGATACCATGACATCATTTGGCAGATTTCCAACAATCAGATCATTTCCCCCTGCTTCAGCTTGATGTTCTCTTTCCCTAAGACCTTCCTCCTCCTCAACAACACAGAGGCTGTCAGACTGGGTATACTGCTTTATTGTGTCTCAAAGTCTCCTCTGTGTATTGCTTTATCTCCCTTAGCTACTCCACTTCAGCCACTGTGTTCTGAAGAGTTCATACTCCATTCTGAGGGCCAAGAGTTGCTTGCACTGAATGCACATATAGGCCACCTGCGCTCAAGGCTGCTAATTGTACAGGCTGCATTCAGTGCAATAAACCGGATAGCCCCCACTTTGCTGCTGAACTTCTGTCTGCATTATTTTTACACTTTATGCAGGGAGTGCCCAAAGTTTACAGTACGTTTACTAAGTGAAATTGCCTCTCATGATCCCTCTCTAACTTCCCTCCCAAAACAACCCTGATCGCTAGCTCCTCTGGTCACTTTGGAACTGGGTTTTTAAACCTCATTTATTCCTGAGTTAGCTCTGTCCCTTTGTCAAGGAATCCAGAAAGGGTTAGGGATCAAAGGATAGCAGGCCATAGCCTCAGTAAGTTCCCAATCTCACTTAACAGGCTGGTTGGCTCAGCCCACAGAGCAGACGACACTCTACTCTTTAGTCAAACAAATACACAGCAACAAACAGACAAACTCACCTAAAGAGTCACATACTCTCTTTTCCTTCCCTTGGAGAATGCCCTTGCAAGACTCTCATTTGCTGCTATTGTTTGCTTTAACAATTTATTCTATCTATATTTGTCTGCCACAGAATATTCAACATGACAAGCTGCCACACACAATCATTTATTCTTCCTGCACCCCCTCCTCTTCTCTGCCAACCCCCACACCCAAGATCAAAATTGTGGAATCTGCTTCACGTTTTCAGATGAAAAGTAAATCCCCATCATTTTCCATATATGTCCTCTTTGCTCACTCAAAGTTCAGTGCATCCCAAAAATACTGAAATGAGAAGTTCTATCATAGCATGGGAGGAGTACACCTAGCACGTTGAGCTGGGCAGAACCCCTGGACTATCGGAAATGTGGGGGGGGAGGAGATATTCTGCATTGGATCAAAACCCCTAATTTTCCCATGGAATAGGAATTCCAAGAGTTTGTTTAGGGGAAAAAAAAACTAATACTTGATTTCAACTTTTCAGTACAAAATTGAGGCTTCCCAAGGTGCCTGCTTCCAGGCTTCCTGCCATACAGTTGACAGTCTGGCATCTCTGATTTAAGTCAGGATTTTCAGGGTTTCCAGGCTCCCAGCTCTATGTCAGGGCCCTGGAAGCCCTGAGAACCCCGGGACTTCCAGTGCAGCCATACTTCCAACTCCGCAGCAGCCTGCCAGGTGGGGAGGCAAATGTACTGGCAGGAAACAAAGCAGTTTGTCCTCAGAAACTCCCTGGTTTCATTAAAATATTTGAATGAATCAATAAGTTTTTACAGAATATTTTGATTTAATCAAACAGGCATTTTCCAATGGAAAGGCATTCCATTAGAAAATTACTGACCAGCTCTACTAATATGTTTACTAAACATTTGTGACCATCTTATTCTGAAAGCTCTGCATCTTTTCTCTGAGTCCTGTAAAGTGCTGAGAGAGAGACTCTATGGCTATGTCTATACTTAAAAAGTTAAGTTGGCTCTGTTAAGTTGACTTAACAAGTTAACTTAACTTTTTAAGTGTGGACGTAGCCCACGGAGTGTAGAGTAGGGAGCCATGGTCCCGGCAGAAAGGACCCACGGGTCCCTTCTTGCCGGGAGCCCCACTCTCTCTCCGGACCCACATGGGTCCCAGCAAGGAAGGAGCCACCGGCGCTTGAGCTGACAGAGAATCCCCAGGTTTCCCCTGTCAGCTGGAGTGACCTAGGGTGTCCACACCAGGTTTAGGTGGATTTAAGAATTCGACTTAGCTGTTAAGTCAACCTAAACAGGAAGCCACTTAAGTCGACTTAATGAAAGCCTAGTGTGGACATGGACTAAGTTAGGTTGACTTAAGCCTCCTTAAATTGACCTAACTTCAAGTGTAGACATAGCCTATGGGAGTTATCAGACCTTTAGAGGAACAAGAATGATGAATATTGTAGAAGTGGTCATCCAAAGGAGTGATGTTGTATGGTGGTTTTCCTCTTTATTAGCTAACGAATGTGAATGTATTTGGTGACAGTTCAACCCACTTTTTCTTACTATATTGCAAGGCTGCTTAACCTACAGTTAACCTGCTCTTGTATCACCCTCTCAGTCTCAACAAATTAGAATTATTATGTCATAGTGTTTACCAACTCAACAGTTAGCCATCTAAACACAAATAGGAATGTAATCCCAAATGTGAGATTCAGTGCATATCCCTCATGATTATTGGCCAATGATTCAGCCCTGCTATATGCCCACGAAATAGAGCTGGGAGGAAATTTTTGGCTGAAAAATATTTAGGATAAAAATGCAAATTCAACAACACCAAACATTTTGTAAATTTGTGTTAGTTCCGCTGAATTGTTTTGGTAAAAAAATGAACCAAATACAAAAATATATTTTTTTAAAGTTTTGTTTTGACTTTTCCTAAAAAAATGTTTTGATTATTTTTTTGAAATTACTTTTTGTTTCAAAATTTCCTTCAATTTTATTTTTAAAAACAATCAAAAATATTTTAAAATGGTCAAATTGAAATGAAATGTTCCAATTTAGTCAAAATTATACATTTTAATTGATCCTCAATGAATTTTTTCCAACTTTTTGAATTGACAAAAAATTGTTTTTTGTTTTATTTGAATTTATTTAAATTTAAAAATTGCCAGTGAACAGGAAAAAAATGTTTATTATTCACACAACTCTACAATGATGTTATTGGAGTTACACAAGCAAGAAATTTGACTCTTAATTTATTACTACTATTTCAAAACCAGTACACGCGACCAGTTTTGCTGAGGAACCTTCTCTCAAATATCCACCTAGAAATATATTTAAAATTACTGACAGTACAATTCTGTTCCAATTTTATTTAGAAAAAAAAAAGAAACAAGAATCCAGGAGTGTATTCATTGTAACAATTTTTATATTTTTGTGCCTCAAAGTGTGCCAGAATTATCATCATATCGACTCTGTCTGTTTTAACAGGTGGTCAGTGTTTTATAAAGTCACAAACTTCAGCAGGACTTGGCAATCACTGATTCTCTTTGATGAATCTTTCCAATTGCTTCTCTCTATTGAACCATGAAAATAGACTTCCTTTAGTTTGTATTAGGATAATGAGAAAGAGAGCTGACCAGTCAGATTTCTTTAAGCAGCAGCAAATGCAGTACCATCATTTACAGTAGCTGTCAGATCCATTGTCCTGGCTCAGGAGAATATCAAGAATTGCTTTCATTATTTAATTACCTTCTGATCTTGTTTAAAAAAAGATATACATTTACATGTTTTTGAATACTACATAGTCTAGGGGAATGCACTATATATAGTGAAAACAAAAAGACAGTCCTCCTTTATTGGAAAATAAAAGAATATTTTTCCTTTGATTGCATGACCTCCATCTAAATATTTACGTGCTTTTAACGCATCCAAACAAACTTAGCAAAATAATCGAAAGAGGAATTAAAACAATGGAGGAGGTGATTGGGCACCAAAATTATGGGTACATTATAAATATGAATTTTTTTAAGGTAACAATATTTTTATAATTTTAGCAAAACAAACAAGGAGTCCTGTGGCATTTTTAAAGACTAACAAATTTATTTATCACATGAGCTTTCGTGGGAGAAAATCCCACGTAAAAGCATCTGACGAAGCATCTGGCTTACTAGGCCTGGACTCTCCAAACCCACAGTCAAGCTATCCTGTTACAGAAATTGAACTCAGCTTTTCTATCAGTGGCCTTCTCTGCTGTTAATTTCTTCTAAGTGCACATCTTATGCAAATTTGACTAAGCCACCATGACTGTGTGGCCGTAGGAGTCAGTAACAATCCCAGAAATGGCCCCTATTTACATCATTTACATTATATCTACAAAATTAAGCCCTATCAAAGCCTTACTCTGCTCTGCGTCATGGCCAATGTTGCCCCTACTCACCAGCACTCAGTTCAACATACGATGGGGACACCACTTCCTTCTGTGCAAAGATGCTAAGCAAATGCTAAGTGCCAGCACCTTGCATTTTCTCTCTTCAGTTCTCTCCACACTGCTCAGCAACCTGCAGAATGAAGCTCTAAATGCGTAGAGATGGCCTCACATTGTCATGCTTCAAATGTCTTCCTATAGCATTCTGTGTATCCTGTTTGGGTTGTATTTGCTCGGCCATGATCCCAGCACAGTTCAACTGAGAAGACTTTCTCTCAGTATGGTTTATTTTTTCTCATTAAAAGCAAACATTATTAGAACTCTTGTAAAGTCAGTAGGGCTACATATAGGGTCATAGAAAAAAAAAATTTGCAGTCCAAATTAAGCATTCTCAGTTAGGTTTGTGCATTGGCACCTCCATAATGCTACCTTCAAAGGATCCTGGCAGTCTTCACCTTACAACATGTTTTGCCTTCCCAAAGACACTATTAACCTGCCTGTTTACAAAGCAGTGCATAGAGTAACAGTATAACAAAGTTCCAGAGCTAAAATCAAGCGTTTGGAAAAGGTGGGGGTACGGCTCCATTTTTTATTTTCTTAGCTATGGCAATATTATGTAATGAATCATTTCTTAAAACAGAAACTGAAAACATACTATGAAGCTGAGAATAGGCAAATAAACACAATGAACTAAAGAGCATGTAGCTTGTTACAGCTGTCACCCGTAAAGCTCTCGTGGAAATCAGATGGCTCATCAAAGAAAATTTTGGGGTGCAAAAACACCCCCAAGACCCCAGTATCAACTCTCCTGTGTTTCGGAATCTAGTTTATAAAAATAATCTTGTGTATTAACATTGTAAACCTTTGTTTGGTCTGGCCAATATATTTTTAACCCTTGGTCTCCTGCGTTTTTGTTCTCTTTTTTGTGAATTGAAAGGAATATGTGGGAGATGTCTATTAGGCTCAGCCTAGGGGTTAATTACTCAGTTTCTAGACATTTGAAAATATTATGTTACCTCTAAAGGCAAAATTGATAGAAGCTTGTTTCAGGCTCACTTATGTCATTATGTGCAGATTAAATGAACTAATTATAAATTCTGCGGGGTAAGTACAGCTGTTGGTCTTTAAACCTGCAAGAGGAAATGGAATTTTTTGGTTTGTTTTTTGTTTGTTTTACAGAGTAAAGTAAATACCAAACATTTTTGCACTGTTTCATAAATCTGCTGCAGTAATACTCTTAGAAGAGAAAAAAGAGCTTCTCCAAACCCATAATCATAAACCTAATGGATCACCAAAAGTTGTACTGGTTGCATAAATAGTGGTGCTCATTTCTGAAGAATTTCAGCACAAAACTACCTGAAAATATAAGTGCCGTGAAGTGACCTAAGGACTGTACCTGATGGCTTGTCTACACAGAGACATTCCAGCAAATTAATTCAAATCAACTAAAAAGGTGTGAATTTAAAACTGATTAGTTAAACCACATTTGAAGGTTTTATTCAAAATTAAGTGGCCTTTAGGGTTTGTTTACAGACCAGTAATGAGCACCATGGGGGTCTAATTTCCAAAGCACACTAACGTGTTGCACATTAATTGGTCCGCAAAGACCCTGCTGGGGTGAACTAAAAGTTCCCTAGTGCACTGTAATATAGTACTGTACTACATTAATAGCACTATATTAAAGTGCACAGGGGAAGTTTTACTTTACAACAGTATGGTCTACATGGGCCAATTAATGTTCAATATGTTAGTACACTTTAGAAAGCAGAGCCCTGTACACCACATGACTGCTTTGTGTAGAAAGGCCCTTAATTTGGTTAATTTGAATCAAAGACACTTTAATTCTGAATAAAAGCATCCACAGAGGGTTTAATGTGGTTTAACTAATCCACTTTGAAAGTTAACTCGGATTAACGTTAGTGATTGTCCCCACGTAGACATGTTCTAAGCAGGACATATCTATATATTAAGAAATGGGGACAGATAATCCATTAAAGAAAACAGTGGACAGTTATATGGGTACCCAAATATCTGAATTCTAGTGTGACACAATGATTGCAAGAATCTTAGTGTAATTTCCAAAATTACCTTGTATCTTTGACTAGCAGAGGCTGACAGCATCATAGTTCCAGGGAAAGGAAAGGCAGAGATATCACAGATCACAGAATTTATGGTGGCCAGCCACAGAGCAGTAGGAATTTTGCAGTAACCCTATTGTCAAACTGTTTCGGTGCAGAGCTAATATTTGTTCTGAATGTTACTGCTAATGATATGACACAGTGGGACAGGGTGAAAAAATGGAAAACATGGAAGAATAGAATTAACAGAAGTAGAAAACCCCAGGACTTCATCTATGGAATGGAAACAGAATACTTTGAGTCCTTACTTAAAAGTAGATAACAAATCAATTCAGTCTACCATAAAAAACTAAAAACCCAATTAATTAATTATCTCTTTCCATTGGTGCCTATTAAGAGCTAATAAACTGATCACTTGTACAGCATGTGGATTCAAGTGTTTGTCAGTTACAAAGCTTTTATCCATGGTTCCAAATCAGATTAACAGGCTACTTCCCCAATCAAATCAGGTAATATAGAAGCAATTCGATTCCAAACAAAAGATCTTTATTAAACTGAATTTAAGACTGGGAGCAGTGCATGGCTAGTCTGGCAATAACCTAGGGTGATCTTTAAAAAATAAAAAGTGTAGTATGGGACTAGAAGACGCATTCTCCTCCTCCTTGCTAACTTCCTGAGCAAAGTCCCTGTCTCTCACATACTTCCAGGGATCCATAGGGAAAGACCCTTTCTCCATAGATGTGTACAGAATATGTCCACATGGGTAAAGGCACTAGCCCCAGAGCAAGCCTTAGAAGTTTGTCAGGTGTCATCCCAAACCACATCTGTCGCAAGCATTCAGAAGCTTGTGGAGCCCCTCAGCTTCCATCTTGCAGATGTTCAATGACTTGAGTCCCTACAGAGTTTTAGCCACCTCCTAAGCCCTTGGAAGCTTGTTTGTCCCTAGCAAGCTACAATTGCTAAATGCTAAAAATAAGTCTAACTGGATTGATCAGCCACTCTATGAACTTGTTTAGCAAGAGATTTATCAGGAAGGTGACAAACCTTCAGGATCGACTGAGTTTCATGAGATTCCTGGAGGGTGAGTGGTACTTGGGAGCACTGTTTAAAGTATAATTTGACGGGCCTCGGAACCCTCCTAATCTCCGGGCCCCCTTCCCGTATTGTCTGGGCCCCCTTCATGCATGTGCAGGCCCGAGCCCAGATAGGCATTTGCAACCACTTCTCAGTACCACATGCATCGATTATCGCTCCATAAAAATATTTATAATTTTATATGGCATTTATGTCTATAGCAATTATTGTTACAAACTAGCAAACACTTCATAACACAATAAGTATTGTGATTAACAATGGTGGGGTATAGGAACATACGTTCTGCCAGATTTTTCTGTTTTTAGGGGCCCTGGAACTCTGGCTCCCTCAAATTTGGGGGCCCCGGAACTGTGTTCCGGTGCGTTCCCCCTTACTTTAACCCCTGGTTGGGAGGGATCCCAATAGCTCTATTAAGACTTGGTAAAGGTGAGAACTAGGGTGATCAGATTGGAAATGTGAAAAATTGGGGTGAAGGGCAGGAAGCAATAGTAATAAGACAAAGCCCTAATATTGGGACTGTCCCTATAAAATCAGGAAATCCGGTCACCCTACTGGGAACCCCCAATGTACCTACGAGGTCTGGAGGAAAGGAGCAATATTCTCGGTTTTGCTGTCCCCAGGCTTCCCGTACCCACTGTCCTTTCTTGCTCTCCATTCTGTGGGCATCATCTGTGCCCCATCTCCATGTTTCACTCCATGCAACCCATATCTCCTTTGCACATTCTAAGGTCCACAGGATGCAAGCACCTTAAAAAGTGTGCAGGAAGGAGGCAAAGGAACTAGCAGAGGGAGACAGGAGAATAAGGAGCTATCTGTCTCGCCAAACAGATCCAATAAATATAACTCCTGAAGTCTATTTCTACAATGAAAAGGTATAGAAATTTTTTTTTTTTAAATTAAGACTTAGCTCACCCATCCATCACTTGGCAATTGTCTTTAAGTCCATCAGAGCCAAATGAGCCATTCGCATGTTACTAATTAAAAATGAGAAATTAATCCATTGCTTCTGTGCACTATTTTTGGGATTAGATTTTCAGAGGCATAAATGGCCGTCTGGTGCCCACAACTACCATTTAGCCTCTGAAAATGTCACCTTTTTACATGAGCCCAGCAAACTAACTTTTTTGTCTTCCCCTCTCTTTCTTTTGGCTACAAAAGGGCAAACAAAAGTTAAAAGAGAGCTTTGTTCTATCTTTAGAATACAGGAACCCCTTGTCAATTCCCTTCAAATTTGGTACAACAATCTTCCTTGTTGACAAACCTAACTTTCTTATTTCATAGACAAGTATATCTCTTTTTGTGGGTACATGAGGAAGAGGTAGATGAATGAAAACTGGGTTTAGAATTCAAACTCAATTGCAACCTTAACTCTGCAAGAGCAAGAGGCACTACATTACATAAGAAAGAATCAGAGGAGATTATTTTTGTACACACTAATCTGGAGGTAAGGATAAAGATAACCATTTAGTAAAATTTATTTTAGTAAAATTCCAGTGAAATAAAGCAAGACCATTAAATGGGTAATTTTTAAACCTTTCAATATATCTATCACTGGCCAGTGAGATAGATCAGTGGTGTACAAGGTTGACAAGTCAAGACCATGCTATGAAGCAAACAATGAAATTGTCTTACAGTTCTTTACTCTGACCTGTTCCAGTGAAAAGCTGCCAAGCAGAATTATGTCATCCTGAACATCTTTCTCAAACTGTTCAATATATGGAGGAATCCCTTCATCTTCAACCTCCTTGTGAAGGTCAAGTGTCTTAGTGAAGCTGACAGTCCTTACTGAGTCCGAGAAATCTTCACTGATGACATGAGCTGCTTGAAACAAAAGTGGCAGATTTATTTATTTATTTATTTATTTATTTTAACTGACTAGCATTAGTATTTCCTGAACCACCTGGCTTTATGACAACTATCCATGCAATGAAAAAAACACAATAACAATAAAACATTCAATAATAGACAGATTCCAAATTTTATAACCAGGAAAATAATCTTAATAGCAGCATGGGTTTATATGAGTGCAAAGTTTTGTTGTTCAATTTGTTTTTTTTAAATGTGTATTAGGTTACAATTCTGAAAGAAGTTTTATGCATACAGGGTCACTCATCTCTAGTCTAAGTCTACTAATGTTAAATGAATTGGAATCAGCATTGACTTGGGCTGACAGGATTATGGAACAATAAAAATAATTCCTATTCCAAGGAATTCTAAGGAGGAGTCACACTAATAATTTCACTTTACTCCCACTCGTCTTGGAGGATCAAATTCTCTCCTCAGATATGCACACTCAACTCCTGTTTGTTTAATTGGGCCTAATTTTGTTCTTAGTTAAACCTGTGCAAGCTAGCTGACTTCAGTGGGGTTGTATGTGTATAAGTAATGATGTTTATGCAAACAAGGAGTCCTGGGGCACTTTTAAAGATTAAAAGTGCCCCAGGATGCTTGTTCGTTTTGCTCAGCTAGACTAACATGGCTACCCCCTTTGGAACTTGATGTCTACGGTGCCCCACAGTATGGACTACAGGGCACACTGGATGCCTAGATCGACTTGTAGGGGCTAGGGGGACCTTGGGCAGGTCCACGGTGGCAGGGGGCACCCCTTGCCCAGTGCCAGGGAGATCAGCCTTTGCCCCATTGTACCTGGGTACAATGGGGCAAAGGGGGACAGGGACCCTGGCAGGGCATAGGGGCAGGGTGAGCAGAGCTCTGCCCTGCCCTTTGGGGGGCATGCCAGACTCCCCCTGTGCCCCCCCCCAGCAGGGAGGGCAGTGGGGGAGTCCTGGAGAGCCCTAAATCGACTTTAAGTCGACTTAGGGCTACTCCAGGTTTACACTGACTTAAGTCAACTTTAGGAAGTCAACTTAAGCCTAAAGTTGAATTAAAAGTAGGTTTAATAAAGTCGACTTAATTTTCATTAAGTCGACTTTATTTTCCTTAAGTCGACTTAAGCAGCTTTCTTAAGTCGACTTAAGGAAAGTGTAGTGTAGACGCGGATTAAATTAAGTCGACTTAAGCAAATTTAAGTCGACTTAATTTCTAAGTGTAGACGCACCCCAGGGGACCAGCAATGTACATCAACATGCTGCGCTACAACTCCCCCATGTGAATACATTGGGCATGAAATAAAAGGTTAATAGTTAATTGTTCACACTGATATAGAGCTGTTTCAAGAGGGCTACATTAACTTGACCTAGGAACCTTTTAGTTCACACCATAGCATCCACATTGTGGAGTTACAGTGCAGCACTTTGGTGTGTTCTGTTCTGCACACCCCAGAAGGCCAAACTGTTGTGCAGCGTAGATAAGCCCTAGCAGTAGTATTCAGCTCACAGTCATTAGATACTTAGTCTTATATGCTGTCAAAACAAAAACAAACAAACAAATAAGCCCAAGTGTCCTATTTATTCACAAATTGTATGTTAAAGAAACTACGTTTTCAGTGTTTTCAAAATAATTCAATATGTTGTTCCCTGGAATATCCTCTCACTCAAATCGACTGAAGTACTAAAACTAGTTTTGGACACAAATAATGAAGAGGACTCTTTTGCTCATTTCTCCACATTAGGATCACTAAGACATGACAGCTACCAGGTTGCCCGCATCTCACTTTGTCTTGGTTGTTTCATTTATCTGCAGCAAAAAGCTTGTTTTTGTACTTCTGTGTTTCCCATTCTCTGCAAGAAAACTCCATATCTAGCTATCTGTCTGCCTCTCCATCCTCAGACATAAAAGCACTTAAAGATTTTTTTTCTCGCGTCCCTTTGAAGTCTTTCATTCTCTAATGAAGACCAGAAAAGGAAAGATAAAACTCAGGCTATTAAAATGTTCAGTTGTGTTCACTACTCATTGTTGAGTGACTTTAATTGTGGAGGCTCCCAAGTATTTAAATCACCTTTGTGCCACCAACACACAGGAAGCAGGGTGGGTTTTTTATTATTTAATTACAACAGGATACAAATTTAAAATCATGTTGGGGGGAAGTGTATAGTTGATATAAACAACCAAAGCCATTACCTTAGGGAACAGAGAAGCTCTTTATGTAGCTTCTTATAAGCCTAATGAAAAGTGATTTGACCTACAACTATTAACTGCCAAAACAAAATGATATTTACATTTAAATTTACTGTAGCAATAAGAGTTTGGCTAGAAGAGAGACAATCCAGGAAGTGCTGGAAAAGAAAACACTGCTCACAGCAGAGGATACAACATCAGGTGTTCCCTGAAACTCTCTCTGTGTTATGCACAGCACACCTGATCTTCATCTGCTGTCAATCAGTGGAAGTTTCAGTGGAGCTATGCCAGGTTATAGAAACTGAGGATCTAGCCCAATATGCTAAATTCTTACTTCAAATTCTGTGATCTTAATGTGCAGGGATTTGCCTGAACAACATGAGAACAAAAATAAACCAATTTGTGAACATACACTCTCTGTAAATCTATCAACGTTTCCCCCCTAATCATCATTAGCTTTATTACTTTATTTTGTTGGATCTATGATCTAATGTATTTTGTGGGCAGAGGGAAGATATTGTACTGGTCTAAAATGTGTGTCTTGGAAGAGACTGAGAGGAGAGAGTAATTTTAAAGAGCCCTCTCAAGGGAAGTATATACTAAAAATATACTGATAAATTAAGGTTAAGATTAGGAAAGTATTTGATTAAAAGAATTTACCACCACCTAAAAAGGCTAGATCAGTTGGTCAGAAGAGCAGTTCTGCCTGATAGAGACAGGAAATGAACTGAATTGCTCAGCCAGAGCTAGTCCCTTTCATGTTGGCATTACAAAACTCTTTGATTTCCTGTCTAAGTCTGCCAGTAAGTACCCATTTGTCTGAGCTGACCCACAGGATGGTCAAATTCTATTATGAGAACTGTAGTGAAGATTTCAGTTATGGCTGAGTAAAGCAAAGATTCAACCTCCTTGTTACATATAAAAAATACAGCATACCCTCCCCAAACTTACCGCAGTTACTCTTTAATATAGAAAAAATATTCTGAGAATTCAAAATTAAATCCTTTGATTAGTTGAGGAGTTGAAATTAATTAAAAATTGGGTCTTTTAAGATTTTAGGATCTGTGGCGGGGTTTTGATGGGGCGGGGGGTTGTTTTTTTTTCCCTTCCTCTTGAATGATCATCACACTTCTATGTAGTTTAAATTATTTGACATTTCTTGCATGGGCTATATTTAAAGAAATTATGTTATAACTAAGTTATGTTTTTAACAATTATTTTAGCTCATTGGTATGATTATAATAGGCTATGGACAGGGTCAGGTCAACCTTTCAGGCAATTCTTAAGTGGGCCCACTGTGACATCAATCACCACCATTCCCACAGAAATAATGTGCATGCAACAATTCCATTGGTTGCAATGATTTAGGTGAGTCTTCACTGATGGCAGCAAATTTGCTGCTGACAGATCGATCTTCCGAATCATCTGTGAAGACCCACTCAGTCAATCAGGAAGCTGATCTTGAATGACAACCCCTGCAGAAGGAGTAGCAGTGCTGAGTTGGAGAGAAGGCATTTCCCTCCAACTCAGTGCACTGAAGACACAGCGGTAAATAGGCGGAAGGCAATTGGAGGGAGATAGGAAGGTTACTCACCTTAGTGCAGTAACTGGACTTCTTCGAGATGAGAGTCCCCATGGGTGCTCCACCACCCGCCCTCCTCCCCTCTCTGCTTCGGACCCTTACAGTTGTGGGGGTAGAGAAGGGAATGGGCGGTTGGAGCCGCGCGCTTTCTGAGGAGCGTCTCGATCGCCGCGAGACAGCTGTCTCGCGCGCGCGGCTCCAACGGCCACTGCTTTTAAATCTCCGGTCAGTGGCGCGCAGCGCGCGCCCTCACCTATGGTGGAGCACCCATGGGGACTCCTCTCGAAGGAGAAACATAAGATACTTTAAGTAACTTCAATTGCCACCAAAATTGTACCATAGTATAAACCAGAACTTAATGGTGTGAAGAAGACTTGAAAGATGTGTCAGGTGTTCTTACTGGCAAAATACTTACTACAGCTATCGTTGCTCTTTAAATGCTTTATGGCTGCATATTAGCATGAGGTATCAGTACTTAGTAGCCAGTTCCTGGTACTGCTGCCTCAGTTTCACTGTGCACCAAGACATCATTGCCCAGGGATCTGAAGCAGGAATATATGGAGAGCACCCGCAGTGCAGAGACATCGGGCTCTTCTTGTCCCCCTTCACACAGCATCAGTCTCAGTATCATAGCCCTTAGTCTAAACCAATAAATCAATGAAGCTCTGATTTATCAGTACACTTCAGCTGCTTTACATGAATTGGGTGGTGCAAAGCAGCTGTAAAGCCAGCTTAACTAGCCAGGGCACTCCAGCTTGCTTGTAATGGACTGGTGTACCACTGAACCTGTCCTTACTATTTAATTTTTTGAACATATATGTTTTAAGGTTGATAATATATAGCTTCTAATTAAGCTATACTGCCTACTTACCGCTAATTAAAAATACTGTCTGGTGGTATTTTCTTTGGTCTTCTTGTTAGGTATTCATTCATGAATGATATTGTAATTTAAAACAAAAACAAATAAGAAAACAACCAAAAACCAGCAAAAACACCCCGTTCCCTCCTCCCCCAAGGAAATTCCAAAACTAAAACCCCAAAATATTAGGTTAAGAATTTATATTAGTAACTGCAGAAGAAACATCTCAAAACCAGCTATTACGAACCAAGAGGATTCAGTTTTAATATTACAATTAAAAGACATCCCAACAGGGGAAATGTACAGTGACGGCACCCACGTAACCTTAACTCTTCCTTGTTACACTCTAAGGTGGACAAAGGTGCCTTTAAAATCAATTTAATCTAATCTAGGATTTTAGACATCAAAACACCTCCATTAAAATTGGATGCTTACTGCAGTATCATCACTTTAGAGACAATTGGATCAGAATCCAAAATTTTCAGGTAAGCCCTATTTCTAACTAAGGCACTGTACATTTTACAGCATTCTTTAATATTCTACTTATTATGAAAACATACTACTTGGGCCACTCCTAGGTTACTCAATGACAAAATATTTTGAAATAGACAATTACAGCATAAGCCATGTTCTTCCTGCCTCTTGTCAAATGATCTGAGTGCTTTCCTTTTCTTCATAATGGTGAAGCCTGTTAATAGGGCACTGAAAAGTTAAATGTTATTGTATCACAGTAGGAGAGCAGAAGGATGGTCCAGGAGCCAGAGCACTAGTCTGGCTGAGGGAAAGCTGGCTTCAGTTCCCTCATAGACTCATAGACTTTCAGGTCAGAAGGGACCAGTACGATCTCCTTTCTCACTGACTTCCTGTGTGTCCTAGGGCTAGTCACTTAGTGCTTCGGTTCCACATCTGTAAAATGAGGATAATAATACAGCACTTCCTCACAGGGGATGGAGAATAAATGGATTAAAGATTGTGAGATGCTCAGATACTACAGTAATGGGAGGTGGGGGCCATATAAGTACCACGGATGGATCCCAAAAGCCAATATTTCCAATAGAAATAATATTGAATGGCATGCTTCACCAGAACAAAACATGTTTTTGTTTTACCATATGTTATTACATGATAAAAGCAACAATCAACTTGCAACAGTACTTTGATCTTATTCAGTAACATGGAACACCATATTAACATCTAGCAATAATGGATTTGCTAACAAGCTGGTAAAGGTTGCTTGCTCTATCTGCATTTATTTAGCTATAGCAGTTGTCTTTCTTTTCCTTGCAAAATGGGGCAAAATAGATTTCAAAGATGTTACTGATATGACCATGGCCAGGGCCAGCACTAGGGATTTTGCTAGCTTAGCTAAACTAAAAATGTCTGCCTCTTAGTCATAAAACACATTGGCTATGTCTACACTAGCAATTTAGGTCAACCTAAGAATGCTTAAGTTGACCTAAATTACTCCATGTCCACATCGGACTTTCATTAAGTCGACTTAAGGACATCCTTAAGTCAACTTAACTACTGCCTGTTAGATCGACTTAAGGTCTAAGTCAACCTTATTAAGTCGACTTAACACCAGTGTGGACGCCCTAGGTCAACTTAATTCCTTAAGTCAACCTGGGGTGGGGGGAAGGGATCCGCGGCTTGGGGACAAGGGAGCCCCAGCTGGTGGCTCTCTTCCCTGGGGCTCTCCTGTCCCAGGAGCTGCCGGCGGCTGTCTTCCCCAGGGATCCCCGGACAGGGGAACCTCTGGGGATCCCCTGTCCATGAAGCACCAGAGAAGACAGCCGCTGGCACGCCACAGACAGGGGAACCTCCGGGGATCCCCTGTCCACAGAGCACCGGAGAAGACAGCCATTGGCACTCCACAGACAGGGGAACCTCTGGGGATCCCATCTGCGAAGCCCTAGCGGCTGTCTTCCCCAGCACTCCATGGACAGGGGAACCTCCAAGGGGGAGTCCCGGTGGGTCCCGGCAAGAAGGGAGCGCAGGCTGGGGCTCCCTTCTTACCTGGACCCATGGGTCCCAGGGAGAAAGGAGCCCAGGCTCTGTCTACACTTGAAAAGTGAAGTCAACTTGTTAAGTTGATTTAACAAGGTCGACTTTTTTAAGTCGACTTAACAGAGTCAACTTAATTCTTTAAGTGTAGATATATCCATTGCTATTCTTAAAGCTTGGCTGCCCTAGGCAACTGCTTGTTCTGTCTTTCTTATAGATCAGATCTTGGTTGTAATTGCAGGTCAAACCTAAAGAAAGTGGAAGCAAGCCTGAGATTTTGGAATCAAAGAGCCTTCTCTCTCTTGTTCTGCTGTTTTTACTTAGTTCACTATTTTTCATAAGACTAAGACCAACATTTTCTAATTTGAGTGCTCGCATTACAGTACTACATCTCTATTTAGGAACCTAAATTTCCTCTACTTCAAATACCTGTATTGGACACTCAGCACCACTGATGATCAGCTCACATATTTATGTGGCTAATGGATTTAATTGCCTAACTTTGGGCATCCAAGTTAGAACATTTTCTATCTTTCACCTCTGTTCAGAGAGGCAGCCCAAAAACTATGAATCAATTAAGTCTTATTTAAGTTCATATCATCATGAATGATAAAATATTTTGAATGAAATCTTGCTTGCCCCCATTCCATCCAATATGCATTTGCCTCCTACTTTAATGCATAGACGATCAGCTCCTTCTTTATATTAACATTTGTCTTGCTATATGACATAAACATGTTCAGCTCATAGTTTCAAATAAAAATGTTTAGTTATTTACCTTGCGATTTGACCATTTTATCTTCTTCATCTAGAAGTTTCATCAGTTCACCATAGAGAATTTTCTCATCTAAATTCACAGGCACTTTAAAAGAAAGTACAAAATGAGGTTTTCCACAAGCTGTGACCTCCATTTTCAAAAGTCTCTAATCATAGAATCATAGAATAATAGGGTTGGAAGGGACCTCACGAGGTCATCTAGTCCAACCCCCTGCATTTGGGATATCCAGTTTGAGATGCATTAAAAGGGCCTGATTTTCAGAGGGTGGGTTTTTAAGGTGTTGACTTGGGCACCCAAAAGCTGAGGCATTCCAAAATCATTAGACACTTCTGAAAATACAGGCTGATACTTTTCTAATTTCTTCCAGGATCCAGTACTGGTATCTTCTCCTGAAAAAGAATGGCACTGTCATAGGTTTTGTTTGGTTTTGAGGGAATTATCAACTCTAATAAGTCTCTAGCAGAAATTTAGCTTGTCACATAGCCAAAAGATACTTGTTAATAGCTTATCTTTACAGATAATACATTCAACAATATTATGCCACACCTAGATGAAGCTTACATTTAACTTTGAAAAATATTGCTAGCGACAGAAGAGTCACATGTGGTCAGATGATATCTTTTGGTCCGAGACTGCCTGTATCATGGGACGAATGATACTCTAAAACGTCTTTTGAGCCTGCTGCAACAATGCATGCCTTTATGCCTCAACAATGACCAATTGTTGGGTGAAGAGCACTGAGTATGTAAGTGTTCCTCTGTCAGTATACAATCAATCCATAATGAAGTCTCCAGACACTAGTTTTCATTCTCCTCTCACTTACATCAGCTATTGCTTATGTAACAACTCCAGTAACTTCAGTAGAGTAACTCTTGATTTACACCTGCGCAAGTGAAAATAAAATCAGGTACAGAATCTCTTTGGTACCACAAGTAGCAACTGGTTTCTGAAATGTACAATATTAAACTAAGCTACTGTGGACCTAAGAGCAGCATTTGGGATTCAGAGGTGGAGTCTACATGTGTAATAGTCTATGTATATTATTCTACATCCTATCAGTTTTGCTTTTTTTTTTTTTAAACTGGTTCTAAAGAAACTAGAGGATTTCAGAGAGAATTATATCCAGGCTACAAAATTCTACAGACTGTTTAAAAAAAAATAGAAAATATATCACTCTATTAAATATTATAGGCCTTAGAGAAATTTCTATAGACTATTACATTTCCACAAAACCATATTGATTTTCTCTCTATAAAATTCTATAATACTTGTATATAGGGGAAATCAATGCAAACCACTGCTAAAATTGCTATGTTTTGCTTCAGAGATGCTGTGGCAGCCCACACAAAAGATTCTGGGGCATATTTCAGCTCAGAAGAAGCCAAAATGCACATAAGTGAGTCAGAAGAGCAAAGTTCCTTTCTTCAGAGGATGACAAGGGAAAAAAAGTGAGCCAAGAGACTAGTGAATTGTTAAGCAAAATAACAGATTGCTGATAAAGGAAAGCAGAGCCACAGACTTATTTGCTTCTGTAATGTACAACCACCTCATACATATGATTACAAATCATTTATCTAAAAGAAATACCTTAATCCATTCTGTGCCATAGCATTTCTCTAGGCAGTGATGTTAGGTAAAAGAGTAAGCAAACTCCAGATAACTCTGTAACTGTTCTGCAAATTTCAGTAGAACCAACCAGAGGCTGGCTACCATTGCTAACATGTCTCTAATAAATTGGGCTTTCACGTGGCCTTTGAGTGACAGTGCTGCCAGGGGAAAACAAAGGGAAATTCAAAAGGACAGCCATTTATACATGTTCTCTTAGATACAGACTGACCTAATAAGTTAATGTCAACAGAAAGAAAAAAATTGGATGGACTTTAAGGCTTACATCTGCTCCAGACAAACACCCAAGGGAACATATAAGATTCCGCTTATATAGCTAGTCTTCCCAAACATGAGCACGAAGATAAAGGTACAATGTCCAAGCAACAGTTTGATTAAGGTGCAACATTACCACCACCATTAGAAGATCTTTGTGTGCTTGTATATCTAGCTATGTGTGAACACACACACACATATGCATATGCACAAATATGTAAAAGTAATTTTCCTCTCTCAGAATATAAAGCCAGTCATGGCTTTTGAAGCTCATTTATTTAAATGCACCAAAGACACTGTCACCAAGAATAAATCCTTCCTCATAAGAAACTTGAGCTTACATAAACCATGCAGGTTATCTTCAGAAGGATCACTTTGATATCCCATGACACTATGAGTTTTTGGTTAGATGCAATGTCCTTGATAAATCTGATAGTAAAGGATTAGGTGAAAATCATCTTACCTTCTCAACGGTTCATAAAAAAATCAAATTCCAGCCCTCCTGAACCCAAGACACAGCAAAGTTTATGACTTCTCTAAGTTTTGCACCTGTCGAAGAGCTTCTGCGTGGGAGACTCAACTCTTTGCACTTTCTATACAGAAGTAAGAGTCTCTCGTTAACTTCAGCAGTGACCTATTGTAAGATCCTCTATTTTATGTGACCACAGATTTTCAGGTCTACACAGATCATGGTCTCTAAACATTTGACTAGGATACTGAATCTGTACAAGGACGGTCTCTCAGATAACCACACATTTCAAAGGTAAAGAGCTGGATGGGAAACATATCGGAACTCAGTCTTGAATGTCTCCAAGTTGCTGTTGCTAATAGTAAAAATAGGGCCAAAAAGTGCAGAGTGCAGCAAAGCATCTCATTAACACTACAGTGATCATACTTAAGCCCATATATTCTTAAACACATTTATTTCCCACCCACATTCCAGCCTGTTTTTATCTTGAGCTCTTGACAATACTATTTCCATCCTATTAACTCTTTATTATATTGATCAGCTTAGTCTGGTATCCCATAGCTTCAAGCAATATTCCACAGGGTCTCTCTGTGGACACTACTGAATGGTTTCTTAAAATTGATTAAAATGCATTTTTGCCATAGAGTAACTTTTTCACTGATCTGTCAAAGAGTGAATACCTGTTCATGACATGATCTTCACGGCCAGAACCCAGCATGTTCTTCCCATAATATTCTATCCACTCCCTTCATCTTTCTAGTCAGCTTAACTACAGCCAATACTTTGTGATTGATGGCACAAAGTAAATTATATGATGGTAGTAATATTGGACATGGGCTTGCTGGCAAATTCTTCAATAGACACATCCAGTCATGCCCTTGTCTAGGCAAGAGTGCGTGTTATGCATAAATTCTCCTTACACTAATAATTGACTGGACATAAAAGGCATCCTGTACAATGTAAAATGGGCTAGCACAGATAAGTTACACAACCTTGACTTTGCCTTCAAAATTGCTTTATTAAGTATGATGGGATGGTTGCCTTATGATTGAGGTAAAACAGCAAAAATTGGACAGAAGATAAATTCAGAGAAAATAAAGATTATGAAGTTAGGAAACTGAAAAAGAGATGAAAAGCTGTATGTGGAGGGAAAAGAAATTGAACAGGCACAAGAGTTCTTCCCTGTGGAGATCGTGATGATATTTGAAGATGGCTATGACAAGGAAATTGAAATTAGGAAAAGCAAAACACCACATTTGGGAGAAGGAAGGAACAACATCTGATCAAATAGAGATCTCCACACCAAAGTAAAGGTTAGATTATACCATGTGATTGTATTGAGAATGCTACTGTACAGAGCAAAGATGTGGCCAATGACTGTGACTAACAAAAAGAGGTTGGAAACTAGCCATCACAGTTGGTGGAAGAAGATATTATACAGTTAATGGAAACACATAATTACAAATGTGAGACTAAGGGAGTGGACAGAACAGGACAAGTTGGAAAACATCATCAACAAAAGAAGGCTGAGATGGTTGGGATATGTATGCCATGTGGAAAATGGGTGACATACTAAGCAAGCATTGAATTGGGTATTCAAGGAAGGAAAGATAAATCCAAGAAGGCCAAAAAGAACTTTTAGAAGACAGTTACAGAAGACATTGAATGTGCTGGCATTACCTGAGTAGAAATACCATGAATAATCCTCTTTGCACCCACACATACCCTCCAGTCATTGTATGATCAATGCGGGAGTGCAACAACCCTGCATTTCCTGCTGTACAAAAAACCGTGCATTATCCAAGATGAAGTGGACTAGTGCACAGTCCACAGAGCACAACATTCTTTCTTATTGTTTCACATTCTTAATAAGCAGAAAAGAAAAAACCCTCAGTATTGGGAAAATATTTGTATTTGCTGCTTTCTCAAAAAATTGAGTCTGCTCTTGCACTCTGATAGGCAAAAGATTCAATTCAATGACATTTTTGCAGGATCAGGTCTGCAAAACAACCCATACTATTTGGTGTTCTGTTCTGGATTGGGTCTTTTAATTAGACAGAATATTTAGAGCAACAGTTTTCTTGGAATATGCTTCCATATAGTCTATATAGTTATAACAACAGACAGAGTAAAGTGCACTCTTGCTTTTAGCTGTCCACTTACTCTCCATTCTGGATCAAAGATTACCTAGGCTGCTCATCAATTTCATGGTGGTTAAAATATATAATTTAAACAGTAAGCCTCAATATTTAAATGGTACTGCATATGTGATCTTTGTCACCTCATTTTCATGAATGGAAAAGAATATTTTGACACAAAAATTACATACTTAATTTTGCCTCACCTTCTCCACTGACCTCCATCCCACTCTGCCTTGGGTTTATTTCCTCATCCATCACTGGGTCAAAGTAATTTCTCCTGTATTCATTTCCTGTGGAAAGCACATGAAGTAAGGGTCAGTGATTATTAGAAGCACATGAACCAAAATGTTAATTTTGAAATCGACACCACATATGAAGAGGCGTTTTTGCTACATTATAAGCTTAATTTTTTTTAACAAGTCTTCTAAGCGTACTAGTAGTGCAATTATCATCTTGTGAAAGGTCAGAAAAGGTAATTTTGGAAACAAGTGCATTTCTTGTTACTTTTGCTCTGAAAGTAATGAGAAAATTCTCAAATTTAGATCACACAATGATAAAAAAAAATTACCTTAAGCCAAATTATTCTTGAGACACGTCACAAGTGAAAGTTTGGAAGACTATAAAGGAACTTGTGCTTTACAGCTGACCCTCCCAATTTCAACAGTTTTAAGTTTCACTACTGAAGTTTCAATGTCTAGTGCATCTTTAATGCTGTAGTCAAGTGTTTAATTACAGAGGAGATGCCGGAATGCTGCCTCATTAATCTGAACAGTGACTGTATTATGTTGGACTAGGGAGCAAAACAAAGATTTGATGAGATAAAAACACTCATTTAATCACTGTCCATCTCACTAGCTGTTTTTATCTGTACTTTCGGAACTAATCAAGTTTACAAAAGAAAGATATACATTAAACTTATCAATGAACTTCCTATACCATCAGCTAGAAGAATTCTCTCTGAACGAGGATACATTTTACTTCCTCAGAAAAGATCCTTCATATGGTAAAAGTTCCTTACTCTGCTAACAGTGCCATTAAAATGAATGGCACTACATGCATACAGTAAATTCCTACTCAGCATGAGAAAATGTGGCAGAATCTAGCTCCTAAATTTGCTTCAAAATGTAGAAATGCTTTACAGTTTACATCTATATTCTTAAAAACAAACATATAAGAAGGTAAACAGCTGAACTCAAACACAGGGAAGGGTTAATGTATCCTAGACACACTACAGCAGTCTACAGTATATTTATTTTAGGATCAAAAATAATCCAAGCAGCAGCACTTTTTCTGAGACTAAATGAAACTTTGATATGAAACTAGGTTTAATTTATATTTCTGGACTGGCACATTTTGACTGTCAGTCTCTGTTCTTTCAATGTAGTAAGTACAAGAACTGAAAATTTGCTTTACCTTGAGGTCTCAATAAAGAAAAAATAAATGAGTTTCATTTTTGTTACTTTATCTGTCAACAACTACTAGGTTGGTATGAATCTTGGCAGTATGTAATCAAAGTCTTATGTACTGCAATAACAGAACTATTCTACCTTATTCACTGTAATTGTTTTCCTCTAGCACAAAGCACTGTGATGCTATAGGAACACTTTTTTATAGGCTGGTAAAATAATTCACCTGTGTGTTTAAAAAAAAAGATGATGATGATGCATCTCTTTATTCAATTGCTTCATAGCTATAAATGTAAACTACTGGAAAGTATATGTTGAAAAGTATACAAAGTGGTACTCTGTTAGCGTAGAAGCCTTTTAACTCTGCACAAAACTGAATTTAGACTACAGGCTGTATAGTATGCTCTTGTGTCTAGATTTTTGGAGATCTGTATTGGACTCAGTAATCTGGGTTTAGGAAGACATGTCACACCACTGGAAGAAGACAGTATTCAAAAATTAGTGTTGTTCTTTCTACCCTTAATGCAAAAATGGCATAAAACTATTTTGTTCACCAGAGGGGTGGATTTGCTCCCTATTCCTGTGTCCAATGACAGACTTCGGGGAGAGAGGAGTATTGCGCTTCTTGTGTAGCTAGTATTTAAATTGTCATCTTTGAGCAGCACATCTTTATGTACTCCCAGGGGCCACCGTCACTTCTGTCGAGAACCATTACGCATTGGTATCATCCAACAACCGTGACCATAGACGGTCTCAGCTATGGGTCAGCCCAGGCATTTTCCCTGGCCCTACACTGGGAGGGGACCCCACCCACAGGGACCAGGCTGGCGGTGAGGCTGGTGGGGTCCCTGGTTCGGGGAGGGCAAGCAAAAGTCAAGGATGGAGCCCCCCATGCCTCATAGAGGGTCCCATAATTGACTTTTGCCCAGGGCCCTGGATTCACTAAGACTGCCCCAACTGTGACTGAGCTCTTACCCCTTGTGGAAGCTCTGACATGTAGAAATGCATATTTTCTGTCTTCATTAGGATATAGACATCATCTAGAGATTAAAAAACCTTGGACTTGATTTATTCTTCTCAGGAGCAATTTGCACACTACTGAACCTCAACAGGAACAATGAGTGGCAATATCACTATGGGTGCGTCTACACTTGTAAATTAAGTCGACTTAAGCTTGCTTAAGTCGACTTAATTTACTCTGTGTCTACACTACACTTTCCTTAAGTTGATTTAAGGAAAAATTAAGTCGACTGCATAAAACCTAGTTTTAAGTAGACTTGCTGCTTAAGTCGACTTTAGAAAGTTGACTTAAGCCAGTGTAGACGTGGAGTAGCCCTAAGTTGACTTTAAGTCAATTTAGGGGGCTCCAGGGCTTCCCTACTGCCCTCCCTGCCAGGGCGGCTGGCACAGCCACAGCCTGGCATTCCCCGCACAAAGGGCAGGGCAGAGCCCTGCCAACCCTGCCCCTATTCCCTGCCAGGGTCCTTGTCCCCCTTTGCCCCATTGTACAAAGGTACAATGGGGCAAAGGCTGAGCCTCCTGGCACTTGGCAAGGGTTGCCCCCACCACCACCGTGGACCTGTCCCAGGTCCACCTAGCCCCTACAAGTAGACCTAGGCATCCAGTGTGGGTGCTCTAGGTCGATTTTGTAGGGTCCCCTCTAAGTCGACTTAAAATTTAAGTGTGGACATGCTAAATCGACTTAAATTAACAAGTGTAGACATAGCCTGTAGCATTCCCAAGGGCAGATCTGAAGAGAATACAGCTTTGAACTCTGCCAGGGATCCACTGTAGCCCCCCAGAAAAGGATTTATAGCATCACTGCATATCCAAGCTCCTTGGGCCAGCTCCATCCATGTTGCGGACTGGGCCAGATAGCCCCCCCTAAGACATTTAGGGCATTTTTAATTGTTGCACAAACTCTTCAGGTGAACATTACTCTGCTGGTGGACTACCAGTGGATCTGGTAAGTGACGTTGTAAGTGGGGGCCTATTTTTTTTTTTAACTTTTAAAAATACTAAATTATCAATTTTAGGCAATGTAACATACTGCCAAAGGCATTTTGCTAATAACATGAATTCATGAATGGATTAGTAATCATTCATCATTTGCTTTCAGAAATACAGGAAAGTATATAACATGTAAATTAACAGGTCCACTGAGGAATTCATAGTGCATTGCTTCACAACACAAACACAGTAAAATAAATGTTAAGACAGTATTTGCTTGCAGGTATTTTAAACTGCATTGCAAAACTTGATGGTTTCAGCTGGCAAGTTATTGCAAAATGTCTCGTTAGCTTAATGCTAAAGTTTTGCTTAGATTTCGGGGTTTGATAAAACTCAAAATCTCAACTTGAAACTCAGTTTATACCCCAGAGTTTTTCTTTGCTGATGAGACAGCTCTGAAGAACTATATATAATGCATGATTCAGAATCACAGAAGCAAAACCATGAATTGTCCTAGGTTCGATACATTGGCTGAGCTATTCAAAGCATTCGATACATTGGCTGAGATATTCAAAGCAGTCTAGCAGATGTACACACATGGTTTCCTTAATGGAAGATGTGTGTCTAAATCTCTCAGCTATGCTTTAAACATGGACTATCATTCTTATCCCACCAATTGTGCATGTTAACTGCTATAGACTGATTAGGCTAGTTAGAGATTTAAATGTAAACTGATGATCCCTCTCAAATCTCATTGTGAGCAAAAACATACAAGGTAGGTAATAAACCATTATAATGTGGAGGACAGGTTCCACATATAACATTAGTCCCACTGGTCCCCTCAAGAACTTGGTCTCTGGAAAGCAGAGCAACACTTGGAATGACAGTTATCTGGCCACGAATTTACGTTGTTGAATTAATGCAAGAGCAGTGGCTAACAATTAGTGCCATCCATGAGTTGAGCAGGAATGAGGCCTCTGATCTGACTGATGTAACTGAGAGCTGGTTGGATAAAACAGTAAAATGCTTTTTAGCCCCAATGTTTAGAGTAAGTTATGAGCAATGAGATGGCCGAGATGATGTAGTTCCTCTTATTGTGTTACTAGGAGGCCTTCCAGTTTAAAAAACAGATTTGATGGTGTGTCTGTTGAATGAGAGTCCCAGCATGGATTTAGAATGGAATTGGGAACAAATTACAGTTTACCATACTCTGCTAGTAAACTGACTGAGCATCTAATTCAATGAAGGAGTCACCAACTTTGAAACAAACAAGGAGTCCTGTGGCACTTTTAAAGATTAACAAATTTATTTATCACATGAGCTTTCATGGGAGAAAATCCCACTTCGTCAGATGCTTTGAAGATGGGGAATTTACAGAATGGGAAGAAAGAGTAAGTCATAGGATGTAAGTCAACAGGTCAGACTGTTACAGCAAATCAAAGCTAATGGTATTCCTTCCCTTTCACATAGCTCTAGACAAGAATACTGTGTAACCAATTGATGGGCATTGCTCTAACCTTTTATCCTTCACAGGGCCTCTTAAATTTTCATCTTGCATAGTTCACTTTCACAGGTCCCCTTAACATATGGGCAGCCTACAGAAGATTGGTCTGAGTCTGTCCAGTTGTGATACAAAGTGTGACATGGCAGCATGTGAAAGAAAGAAAGAAAGAAAGAAAGAAAGAAAGAAAGAAAGAAAGAAAGAAAG